>OY804608.1:39895203-40495203 GCA_963680895.1 Fragum sueziense | reverse complement strand
TTTTGTGGCTTAAATGAGCAGCTTTTTGGTATATTGAATAATCGCAAACAACGCTGGAAAACGACAAATGGCTGTATAGTTAATTTCTCATTTTCCTGCACTGTTTTGGAATGGCGGATGGCTAGGACTGGTTAAATCGGAGAACTATTACGTTGAATGTTTTGTCAGATTACCATTTAAGCCATGGTTAGTTAAATAAGCTATTTTTGTAACTATTTTCAAAAAAACAAATATTGTGATAATTTGTAATTAATCGTCTGCTTAGCAGTTCATATTTTGTAATTGCTAATGTTGTATTGTTCAAATGATATTTGGATAATGTCAAATGCTGTAAAATTGTATCTTAATACAGTTCAGTACTTTGAATTGTTGTTTTGAGAAAACATTGTGAGAAAAGATGTAAAGTATTGTATTGGTCAACGTTCTGTAAATAACTATAGTTTGAGAAAACATTGTGGGAAAAGACGTTAGCATATTGTTTGGGTCTATGTTTTGTAATAGCTTGGGTTTGAGAAAACATTGTGGGAAAAGATGCTAACATGTTATTTTGTCTTGAGATGTTTGTAAAACATGATGTTAAGTAGAGCCATTAGAGCTCTTATTAGGTAGTTGCTATAATATTTGTTATACTTCTATAGGTTGCTTGATGTTGCTTGTTTGTTTGTAACAACCTACAATATATCGTCGTTGTAAATGCAAATCCTCGTATCTCGTTTTTGGAAAATTTTAAAGGGGATGGAAAAAAGTGTAATAACTTTTCCCAAACTGAAACGTTTTGCTTGAAAACTGGACATATTTTTCACAAATAATGTGTCTTTAATACTGATCAGTAAAAAATTCTCAAAACCTGCGAGAATTGTCTAGACAGGGCGCCCCAGTTTGTACTTTGAAAATCGCAGCAATCGACATACGAGGTTTTGCATTTACACCGACGATATACCGATGTCGTATAGGCGTGTGTGGTGTGATGGCTGTGAACCTGACCTTGTGGAAGTAAACGTGTAGTCCAGACCAGGAAACTTGGGTATTATGTCGAGCCGGCGTCAGCGTCATCGGGAAAGGACGTTTGGGAATGTGACGACCGGGGAACAACATAGTAATATATAACAAACGGCTGGACAATCACATTATCTTGGTGATATAGGCGCGGTCAGGCGACAGTCTAATCTAAGAAAATTTGTGTTGTCGATGTTTTGGAAGAAAATTAGTATTTTTATGTCACATTAAGTTTTCTGGGATTAGGTTAATGTCATAGTTAAGGCGACGTTTGGGATGTGACGACCGGGGAACAACATAGTAATATATAACAAACGGCTGGACAATCACATTATCTTGGTGATATAGGCGCGGTCAGGCGACAGTTTAATCTAAGAAAATTTGTGTTGTCGATGTTTTGGAAGAAAATTAGTATTTTTCAGTTACATTAATTTATAAATCGTGTGAAGTAACTTGGACATTTTTGGGACATTAGACGTCAACCTAAAACATACAGTGATAGTGGACTCTCGAAATTCTTTAGGAACTTTATTGATTTTGGGTTTAACTTGTTTACATTTTGATAAATTGGTATTTGTTTATTTGTTTATGTAAATAAAATTTGGAAATGCACATCCTGACTCTTTACTGACCCGTATCCAAGCCAACCGCTCAGCCGTCTTGTGACAATACAGCTTTTGAATTAGACCATCCTAATTTTTTTCTGTTTTAGAAAGGGTTAACCCCTATCAGTTAGTTAAAAGTCTTGTGTCGGGGGCCGCGCCCCCGAACCCCTGCTGTTCATAAAGATTTAAATGGCCCCAAGAGTGAGACCTCGCTTTTTTCAAATATATACATCATCATGACATGTGTTCAGGATTTCTGTAAAGGGGGGTTAAAAAATACAATAAGGGGATTGGGCATTTTCTTGGTACATGTATGCAGAGCTCCAGATAAGAGGGGGTGATAGCTTTTTAAACTGCAATAATTATGTTATTGTTCATCAAACCCTATATTGTGGGTACTCATTTGTATCGTCTCAATGAGACGATTCAAATGAGTACCCACAACATAGGGTTTGGAATTGAAATAAGAAAGTTAGAATGTCTTCACTCCAACTTATCTGTAGCTCTGTGTATGTATTACACAATTTTGACTTAATTTCTATGAAACTGAAATAATAACACTCCCCATACAGGGGTCTTGCTGCCAATTTCTGTTTGGGGCCAGGGGCCAGTGAAATTGGGAAAAATAGCAATGTTTTAACCTAAATTGGGAAAAACTTAAACAAGTTTGTATTCATAATGTCACTCAGTTTCAGCTGCAAATTAGACTGTAGTGGTGTAAAATGCATTTGTACATACTCTTGTTTAAGAATCTACTCTAAAACTGTCTTCAAATATTTGTAAATGAAGATGGGGTCTTGACATGGGGCATTCTGGGTCCTCATTGGGAATTTTCACCAGAGAATTGGAAAAAAAAGATACTTTTTGCCATTGGGAATGGGGCCCAATAACGGCCCCAAATTTTGGCAAACGAGACCCCTGCCATACCCCTCTAGATCTGCCACTAGTAGACTTCTTTGTTACCGGTCATTTACGTATGGCGGTAATCCAAAGTCACTAAGTGAAACAGAAGCTCATTTCCAGAAGAATTGCTACAGGAAAAATGTGTACGTGATCAAACAAAGCAAAATCAATCTCAAAACTTCAGATCCAGAAGGGGATCAAATTCTGGTGGGTTCAAACAAACAACGGGCATCATGATACTGTATGATCCCATCTTTATTATCATTAACAATTTCTTCTTCAACACTGACCCTAATCAGAGTCTTCTCTGATGTACTGTAAATATGCTTTTAAAAAGCCTTTTTGATATTTTGATTTTTCGCTGTTAACGTATTTACATAAAAATCAAAATATCTAAGAGCGTATTTACATCAGAGAAGACTCGGAATACACTGAACGTTTACTTACATCAGGGGGCTGCGCCCCCCGAACCCCCTGCGGTTCTAAAAATTAATATTGTCCTATTCGAGTCTGACTGTCTCTGGGCTAAATCTATGGATATAATTTTCTCAGCATCACAGTTAGTATAATGACATTATCGTAGAGACTTGTACTTTGAGGGTTTTGGATTCAATAAAGTGTGTGTTCAAAGGGGGGGGGGGCTGTACAAATCTGCAAGCTGTCACTCTATCATTTTTTTGGGGGGGGGGGGGGAGTTATGTATTATCTCAAATTAAAACTTGAAACTATTCAAACTAGATCTATGCAAGACACACAAAAAAGAAAAAAAAAATAATTGTATATGACTTACCTTCTTAAATATGTCCATGTAGATCTAGAATAGATTGATTCTATCCGATTATCTGTCCCTTATGTCAGTTGTAGCAAAATCCATTGGAGACGAAAACTAATGACATTTCACAAATAATCACGTTTCATAGCACTGACGCTTAATCGATGTAAGTCACATTAGATAAGTCTCTTTTCTACCAAAATGTCAAATCTTATCCTCATTTATTCCAGCGTAAAAACATCATTTTCCAACTAAAAAGAAAAAAAAATCTGGGCTGTCTTCTTTGGGGAGGACTTGATTGTGCAACCAAATCGACTCGGAATAATTAGGCTACAAAGGAAAAGACGCCAAATTTTTCTGAGGGAGCTAAGCAAATGTATTTCACATGTTTGGTCATTTTGTGATTTGACATTCTGCGATAATTATCTTGTTTCTCGCCCAAACACACTTGCTTTGACTGCACATTTCGAAATGAAAACGGCGTATGTCCAATCAAGTACGGCCCAACAGCTTTTTGCGTGACGCAAACGGGTGACATAAAGCGACACCCGCAAACATAGCGATCGTTCGTGTTCGCTTTTAGCAATTAATTTCCAATTCCTGCTTTCAGAAAAGAAATGCAGTTATTTCTTTTGACAAAATGTATGTATAAAACAAATTTCACGGCCATTCTTTGACCGAACAACGCTTGCAACCCCCTTTTCACCGTCTCATTAATTTGTCCGGTAACTATGAATGTCCGGTATAGGTGCAGATGCATTCTGCACTTTGTGAGTTAAATATCTTTAGAAATGGATTTTTCCCAGATATAACACCTATCTGGAGACCTAGATGGAGGTTGCGGCTAGCGATTCTTTGCGATTTCAGGAAAATCGCCAGAGCCGTTTTGGAGAATCTCAAATCGCGGCTATAACCTGCTAAAAGGGATAAATTCGCCGTGTAAAATCTTTCATTCCATGAATCGAACAAGTTCTTTTCATTTCACTCATTCTTTATTAGGTATCTAAATCCACCGATTTTATTGAAACGTTCAAAAATGGCTTAGCAATACCTTGGCATCGCGTCATTTAAATATCAGCTTAATTGTCGTGTTTTTTTTTCTTTTGATATAATGATAGAACATTAAGTAAAGAATGAGTGAAATGAACAGAACTTGTTCGATTCATGGAATGAAAGATTTTACACGACGAATTTATCCCTTTTAGCAGGATATAGCCGCGATTTGAGATTCTCCAAAACGGCTCTGGCGATTTTCCTGAAATCGCAAAGAATCGCTAGCCGCAACCTCCATCTAGGTCTCCAGATAGGTGCTATATCTGGGAAAAATCCATTTCTAAAGATATTTAACTCACTAAGTGCAGAATGCATCTGCACCTATACCGGACATTCATAGTTACCGGACAAATTAATGAGACGGTGAAAAGGGGGGTTGCAAGCGTTGTTCGGTCAAAGAATGGCCGTGAAATTTGTTTTATACATACATTTTGTCAAAAGAAATAATTGCATTTCTTTTCTGAAAGCAGGAATTGGAAATTAATTGCTAAAAGCGAACACGAACGATCGCTATGTTTGCGGGTGTCGCTTTATGTCACCCGTTTGCGTCACGCAAAAAGCTGTTGGGCCGTACTTGATTGGACATACGCCGTTTTCATTTCGAAATATGCAGTCAAAGCATGTGTGTTTGGGTGAGAAACAAGATAATTATCGCAGAATGTCAAATCACAAAATGACCAAACATGTGAAAGACGTTTGTTTAGCTCCCCCAGAAAAAATTGGCGTCTTTTCCTTTGTAGCCTAATTATTCCGAGTCGGTTTGGTTGCACAATCAAGTCCTCCCCAAAGATGACCGACACCCCGGATTTTTTTTCTTTTTAGTTGGAAAATGATGTTTTTACGCTGGAATAAATGTGGATAAGATTTAACATTTTGGTAGAAAAGAGACTTATCTAATGAGACTTACATCGATTAAGCGTCAGTGCTATGAAACGTGATTATTTGTGAAATGTCATTTGTTTTCGTCTCAAATGGATTTTGCTACAACTGACATAAGGGACAGATAATCGGATAGAATCAATCTATTCTAGATCTACATGGACATATTTAAGAAGGTAAGTCATGTACAATTAGTTTTGTTTCTTATTTGTGTGTCTTGCATAGATCTAGTTTGAATAGTTAGAAGTTTTTATTTGAGATAATACAGAACTCCCCGCCCCCCAAAAAAGAAAAAAAAATAGATAAATGATAGAGTGACAGCTTGCAGATTCGTACAGCCCCCCCCCCCCCTTTGAACACACACTTTCTTGAATCCAAAACCCTCAAAGTACAAGTCTCTACGATAATGTCATTATACTAACTGTGATGCTGAGAAAATTATTTCCATAGATTTAGCCAAGAGACAGTCAGACTCGAATATGACAATATTAATTTTTAGAACTGCAGGGGGTTCGGGGGGCGCAGCCCCCTGATGTAAGTAAAGGTTCAGTGTATTCCGAGTCTTCTCTGATGTAAATACGCTCTTAGATATTTTGATTTTTCGCTAAATACGTTGACAGCGAAAAATCAAAATATCAAAAGGGCTTTTTAAAAGCATATTTACATCAGAGAAGACTTGGATTAGGGTCAGTGTTGAAGATGAAATTGTTAATGATAATAAAGATTGGATCATACAGTATCATGATGCCCGGTGTTTGTTTGAACCCACCAGAATTTGATCCCCTTCTGGATCTGAAGTTTTGAGATTGATTTTGCTTTTGTTTGATCACGTACACATTTGTTCTGTAGCAATTCTTCTGGAAATGATTATGAGCTGTTTCACTTAGTGACTTTGGATTACCGCCATACGTAAATGACGGGTAACAAAGAAGTCTACTAGTGGCAGATGAAATCCTGAACACATGCCATGATGATGTATATATTTGAAAAAAGCGAGGTCTTGGGGCCATTTAAATCTTTATAAACAGCAGGGGTTCGGGGGCGCGGCCCCCGACAAAGACTTTTAACTAACTGATAGGGGTTAACCCTGTCTAAAACAGAAAAAAATTAGGATGGTCTAATTCAAAAGCTGCTGCAGAAAAAAATAATTTTGATAAGGATAGGATTTGTATATAATATCAGTCAAAAGAAGAAAATGCTGATTATCAGCATTTACTTCTTTCACTTCAATGTTTTCTCATGAGGTGTATTCTTTAGAGCGAGATTCTTTAAGATAGATCTAGCTTGAGATTTCTTAAGATTTTTAGAATAAAATCATAAAGTGTTCTTAAACCTTTGGTCACACATAGCCGGCTGATAAACCAATTTTAGTTCTCATAAACTGTACATGGTTTTGCTATGGAATTCGGGGGTAACTTGCATACTCAACTGGTTGATACGGCAAGATAAGGGTTTTCAATACAGATTTCAGAAAGCAAGGTATGGGTTGGTAAGGGTCAATAAGGGAAATTACGGGTTAACACTTGTAGGACTGAATATTATAGATATATGCATCTGCGGGTCAATAAGGGTCGGTACGAATTAGGTACACGGGTCGACACAGAATATGACACTTCCGTGCATGGATATTGAAATCAACGGCGATTCACCGTGGTGGCAAAATTATAAAAATCACAGTCACACATACCGGTAGCCTGTTTTCGATACTGGTCCACTTGGAATCAAAAAACTTGTCAACCTGTTTCAACCCTTATTGACCCGTATCGTAACCCATATCAATTCCATGTGAATTTCCGGGCAACGATACGGTTTTATTAAGTGTTTGGTCTTGTTAAAAATCTACACGGATTTCAAAACCATATTACCGCCCGTATGGATCACTGTAAACAATACAATACAATACTGTATTTCCTCTTTTTCATTTTTGAAATATCATTCTTATTTTTTGTGATGAAGAGTAGACCACTGTCGATGTTTTTTTGTCCTAGAGACCTTTTTGTCAAGCGGCTACTTAAAAGAGAAGCATTGATCCTGGTCATTTATTTTTTTTGTCAGTGATTTGCAGCACTTGTATCACTAAGTAGTGCTAAATTTACAATTTGATGTTTAATGTTAAGACGTTGATATACCCTGACACAACGGCGTATTGTGGCCGACACCTGGCTGGTCAAGAAAACATCAATATAAGATTGTGCATGAGCTAAAAATTGTCAAAATGTTGACGATTCTGCATTATCTCTGTGGGGATATTAAACAAATCAAACGGGTTGTCAATCAGTCACATAAAAGTGAGGCCTTTACAAAAGCGTAGGTAATTTCTTTTGACCCTGATTAATAAGCAGGTTGTATGCAAGTCGTCGAACGAAACCCGACACTATGCAGTATATCGAATTAGGCTCTGCGAGATGTCAATGACAGGGTAAATGATAGGGATGTTACATCGGACTATCAATATATCGCAATAGTGACCTCTGCAATAGTGCTATCGTGATAGGCAAACGGCAATATCAATAGTATCGCAATAGTTGTTTCCACTATCGCAATAGTTTTGATAGTTCTAAAAATAGCAATTTGTCACATGACATTGTCTAATTTTGGCCAAAAATCTATCTTTTGAATATAAGACATCAATGACAGGCTACTCATATAATGAAATGTCACTCACTTCCTTCAGATTACTTATTCAATGATTCTGCAAATTAGTTCATTTATGTGAAATATTCAGGAAATGTGACTTTTAATGAAAAAATATCCTTTTATAGCACTAAAAGCGTATAACAATAGTATCGCAATAGTATTGCAATAGCAACCTACAATAGCAATACTATCGCGATAGCAATTTGGTCAATAGCAATACTATCGCAATAGTCATTTTGGTCTGCAATAGTCATCCCTAGTAAATGAGTCAAGACACTTCGACGATATTCAAAAATTGAGAAATCATCGACACATTCAAAGGTGAGAAAGCCGCCGATTGATCGGTTGAATGTAACTGGGAAGCCCGACACCTCATGATTATACAAAAATACTGCTTTCGTTAGCAAGCCGTCGATAAAGCAACAATGTCTGTTCAACTAATCGCAGAAAACTTCCCCGATGTGACCAAAACCTGACGTTAACCCGTCAATCATACAAAGTCGCTTTTTATAATGTCGGCCGATGCGTTGATATATTAACGATGTATCTCGTCAATACAACTAAAACTGGCCCGCACCGTACAGCCGGCGTAATGGAGTGTGTATGGGACTCCATGCAGTCCACGAGCATTGTACCGCTAGACACGAGGTCATTATTCGGTATATACGAGGGGCGTTCAATTAAAAGTGGTACTAATGGTCCACCATACTACACGGTTCTATAGAACTAGTGGTGCTTGCGGCTATTTGACGGGAAAATTACTGTCCATACTTGGTCAAAATTTGAGACAAATTCGTTGACTCTTTAAAAAGTTATTGAACTTTTAAGTTGGTTCAATCATATACACTGGCTATTTCGCTGTGCGTAAAATGTAAAACGAACTGAAGTAGGATGTACGGGTCTACATTAAAGGTCGCATAGGCTTTGAAATATCTGCATCACATGTATATAATGAACTATATCAGAATCGTGGACATCCGAACGTTGAATATACGTCAGTTTTTAGGATGATAATAAAAATCAAAATTGGTAAAACTGGCCTGAATGATGCCTCCCTCTCAGGCAATCCGGGTAGAGCTAGTACCAAAGCAAATTTTGCTGTAGATTCCGACATGACCGAACAAGACGCATGAATAAATGTGCAAGACATAGCAGATAAAGTTGGTTTTTCATCGGGGATATGTTATACGATTTTGACGAAATGGTTGAAACACAGAATGGTTTATGCCAATTGGGTCCCCACCTGCTGCCTAAAGGACAGAGAGCACCCCGGGCAAAATATATTTTGAAATAATGCAATAAATGCAACAAATGTGGGCTTTCTGAGCTTTATTCATATGATAAAACAATAATCTACTATTATGAGCACCAATTGCATGTAATTAGCAAGCAATGGTTGCGAAAAGATCAGGCAAAGTCCGTTATAGACACAAAATCAAAAGCGCGGGAAAAGTTTTTTACGCGGTAATTTTCAAATGTAACGGATGTATTGTTCAAATTACTGTTTCAAATAGTACCACTTTCGCCGGTAATTCAAACAAGAATTGTATGTCGGGGAAAGTAAAGAAATATAACGAAAAGAACAGGTCTAGGGCCGGCTAAAGAGGCATGTACCAAATCCATGACAGCGGAGCTGTCCACAGGTGTCATCTTGTCCAAGACTTCCTGAAAGAGACACATGCTGCACAGCGTATTCATCCACCCTTATAGCCGGGCTTAAGCCCGTGTGGCTTTTTTGTGTTCCCCATTATGACGAAAAACGCCTCTGGTCGTCGGTATAGGCCTTCATGTTCCATATGCAGTGCAATTTACCAGTGTCTGCGGGGTGTTCCAAAAGAGGCCCATTTATTGGCATATAAGTAATTGATCTCAAAACTTCAGAAGTGTGTGGGTGTCATAGAGGATTACCTCGAAAGATTGAAGAAACTTAAAATTGAATTGCGACATAATTATGGCTTATAGAACCCCAGTTCCATAATTAATTGAACGTCCCTCGTAAATGAGATACAGTATACGATAGGGGTAGATACGGGTTGAAAAGGGTTGATGCGTTGTGAACCGGGTTGCCACACACGGAATTGAAATCCGTCTAAATTTTGAACATAGTCAAAACATTTTCGCTGCCATATCGTTCTCACAAACCGCACACAGAATCTAAACGGGTGGCAATACAGGTCAATAAGGGTTGAAACGTGTTGACACGGTTTTAATTCTGTGTGGACCCGTATTGTAAAACAGACTATGTGTGACCACAGCTTTAGAACAAGATTCTTAAGAAGCTCAATGGGAGGCGCCATTACCATATAATACTTTTTGCGGAACCCCTCTGTCTATTCTCTGTAGAACAATATAAGATGAAATAGACCGAGTTGTTCAAAATGCTCCCAGTGCTTCTGAAATATTTTGAAAATCTACTTGTCCACGGACAAGTCTTGATCAAAAATGGACTTGTCCATATCAAAAATCAACTTTTCCGTACAAAACCCATATACTTTTCCATAGTTTCATTTGTTTATTGCATATATATTATGACTGTAAAACTGTTGTCTACAACAAAATTCGTACATGTATTTAACTATCAGTAATTACATTGAAAGGAAAAAATGTGAGAAAGAGAATTTTTTTTTTATCATAACCAGATTTTTCACTTGTCCACGGACAACCTAGCTTTTAAAATCTGCTTGTCCGTACAGGTAAACGCCACTAAACGGACAGGTCGACAACTCGGGCAACTTATTTCAGAAGCACTGGCTCCATAATTAATAAACTCCAGTGTTCCAAATGCTTCTTACTTCATACAAATGATGTCATGATGATGTTATTTGTATGAAGCATTCATCATTCGGGACACCTCTTTCAGAATCAAGGGCTTAAAAATGTTTTATAAATTCTATCTTAAAAAAATTCACACTGAAGAAGGTACCTCAAATTCATTTTTTCCCAAAATAGAAAGAAAATTCTCAATACAACAGTTCAACATTGCTTTTTAAAGAAAATTTGCTCAAACCCTTCCATATGATGAGCTAAACTATCCGAGAATCACTAAAATTTCTTTCAGTTTATTCGCATGTTCTAATTAATGCTACGGTCACAAATCACTAAATGCCACCGCCCGGCGGGATAACTGCCAGTTTTCGTATAAATTCGCCCGGTGGCAGCCATGCGGCCGTCCTGAGGCAGGCTACATAGGCAGGCTACATCGGCAGGCGGCAATTTGGCATTTATTACGCCGCTAGGTGGCAGTTAGAATTTTAAGTAAAAGTTAAAATTGTAACTGCCACCGGACGATTTTTTCCAATTTTGCAAGTCGCCCTGCCACCGGCCGGGTGCATTTCGAAGTCGTGTGGTGGCTGTCAAGTGGCAGGCGGGCTGCAGCGCAATTTTTACTCGGTCTTGGTGCTTGAAGGCCTTCGAAAATCGTAACTGCCACTTTCCTTCACCCGGCCTGCCACCATTATGCCATTGACATGCCACCGTCCGATTTCTAAATATCGAAAGGCAGCAGGGAGGCGGCCGTTGGTGTTGGTAGGTGGAAGGACGGCGATCTACTGAGTGCAGACTGAGGCCCTGAATATAAATCAGGAAGCATTCATACGCTATACAAAATTGTTGTCATGGTGGTCGTAGTAGTTCCTGGGGATCGGGTTCTTGTCTAAGGCTTTTTTGGGCTGGCGCCTTGCTTTTACAGTTTTCGTTGCATTTAGGGGGCATATTTACAATTCACCCCACTGGGAGCTTTAGATATTTTGAGAACAAAGTTAAGTTTTGTGAGCAGTCTAGATTTTATATTCCTCGGACACTAGCCTGCTGCGTCAGATTATCGGACGAGGGCCGGGCGATGGCAGTTAGAACGATTGTCGGCCGGTGGCAGGTGAAATATTGCAGGTCGCCGGGCGGTGGCATTTCAAAGCTGACGGTGGCAGGACTGCCACTGGCCGACATCCTGATGACGACACGCCCACCTCAGACCTTGACCCAGTGGCATTTCACTGGCAGTTACTTGTGACCACTTGCAGCGATTCGTAAAAAATCGCCCGGTGGTATTCGAGTTTAGGAATTCGCCGATAGCAAAAAATCGCGCAGTGGCAGTTTCACATTGAGACCGTAGCATTACACAGAGGACTTAATTTTTCCTGTGTTCTGTGAGGATTTTTTTCCCAATTCTTGAGAAAACAAAAAAAATCCCAATTTGGCTGAAAAAATCCCAATTTGGCTGGTATTGGACCCGTTCCCTAAACCATGAGATCGATGACGTATATTTGAAAAAAAAGTGAGGTCTTGGTGCAATTTTTGCCTTTCTAGATCTACATGAAGTTGCATACAATGAAGAGCCAAGGATACTTTGACTCATTCAGAACCATCCATGAAAGAATGTCAGTATGACTTGATATAAACACTTTGCAATTTACAGCAGGGGTTCGGGGGCGCCTCCCCCGACATAAGGCATTCACAAACTGACGGGTTAACCCTTTCCCAAACAGAAAAAAATCGGGGTGGTCGAATGCAAAAGCTGCTGCAGAACGAAAGAGGAATGTTGATTAAGATGGGATTTGTGAATAATATCAGGTACTGTACCTTTTACGGTACAAGAAGAAAATGCTGACTATCAGCATTTACTTCTTTTGCTTCAATCTTTTTTCCTAGACATTTTTTTGTAAGGACATCAAAACCAGAGGTGTGATCTTTAGAGCAAGATTTCTTAAGAAAGATAGATAGATAGATCTACAGATACTTCTTGAGGAACTGTCGGTCAACTCTGTAAAACAATATATATAAGATTGAATTGACCGAGTTGTTCGGAATGCTCCAAAATTCATAAATCATAAATTACCTCTTGCATATGAATATAGAGTAAAATAACATTTGTGAATTATTTTCTTCTTTAACCCTGTCCCAAACAAAACTTGGTTCTGACGTCCCTAAGAGAAAAGGTTTGGGAAAACATTGAAACAAAAGTAGTTTCACCTTTTGTCTCAATATGTTTTATGCCATATTTGACACAAATTTGATCTTTGATAACTTCCATTTTGTCATTTGTGGAAGTTTTAGAAGTGGATCACCCTAAAATTTTGTCGTTTTGGAAAGGGTTAAGCATAATCTTGAAATCTGGCATGGTGAATCAACTTATGTGAAGTGACAAGTGTATTTACAAGTGTGTGTAATTTGATGCATTTCATATGGCTAGAAAATGGTGTTTAGCTAGGGGCTGAATACCTTAACTTAAGTAATTTGTCCAATAAATTGTTATTTACCTCACCTGGCCCCAGTTTCTCGAAACAAGAGGGCCAATGGCCCTGAAGCGCTCACCTGAGACTAGAGTGCACATAAGATTTGACCCCGTGACCTAGTTTTTGACCCAAAATGACCCAATTTTAATCTTGTCAGAGAAATCATAAAAACACACTTCCTGAGCAAAAATGAGTACATTTGGACAAAAAATATGGCCTCTAGAGTGCACACAAGGTTTTCCTAAGATTTGACCCCGTGACCTAGTTTTTGACCCCAGATGACCCAATTTCCAACTTGTCCGAGAAATCATCAAAACACACTTCCTGAGCAAAAATGAGTACATTTGGACAAAAATGTGGCCTCTAGAGTGCACACAAGGTTTTTCTAAAATTTGACCCCGTGACCTACTTTTTGACCCCAGATGACCCAATTTCACACTTGTCCGAGATTACATCAAGTCACCATTTCAGACCAATTTTCAGGTTGATTGGGCAAAAACTGTGGCCTCTAGAGTGCACACAAGGTTTTTCTAAAATTTCACCCCGTGACCTAGTTTTTGACCCTAGATGACCCAATTTCAAACTTATCGTAGATTTCATCAAGACAATCATTCTGACAAATTTTCAGGTTGATTGGGCAAAAAATGTGGCCTCTAGAGTGCACACAAGGTTTTTCTAAGATTTGACCCCGTGACCTAGTTTTTGACCCCAGATGACCCAATTTCACACTTGTCCGAGATTTTATCAAGACAATCATTTTGAGCAAATTTCAGGTTGATTGGGCAAAAAAAATGTGGCCTCTAGAGTGCACACAAGGTTTTTCTAAGATTTGACCTCGTGACCTAGTTTTTGACTCCAGATGACCCAATTTCAAACTTGTCCGAGATTTCATCAAGACAATCATTCTGAGCAAATTTCAGGTTGATTGGGCAAAAAATGTGGCCTCTAGAGTGCACGCAAGGTTTTTCTAATATTTGACCCCGTGGCCTAGTTTTTGACCCCAGATGACCCATTTTCAAACTTGTCCGAGATTTCATCAAGACAATCATTCTGAGCTAATTTCAGGTTGATTGGGCAAAAAATGTGGCCTCTAGAGTGCACACAAGGTTTTTCTAAGATTTGACCCCGTGACCTAGTTTTTGACCCCAGACGACCCAATTTCGAACTAGTCCGAGATTTCATCAAGACAATCATTCTGAGCAAATTTCAGGTTGATTGGGCAAAAATGTGGCCTCTAGAGTGCACACAAGCCAAAGGTTCACGCACGACGGACGACGGACGACTGACGACGGACGACGGACACAGCGGTATCACAGTACCTCACCATGAGCACTATCGTGCTCAGGTGAGCTAAAAACTTAAGTATATTCTCATGAGAACATGCTCAACTTCAAAGGGATACTCTCCAACGTTGAAGGGTATTCGATTGAAGTTGGATTTCGTGCGATTTGAGCATGAGAACGTACTTAAGTTTTTTCGAGAAACTGGTGCCTGATCATAAATTGGTCAGGTTGGGCATCATTATCTGAGTGTCTGCTTGTACTTCATTTATTCCTAAAATCATTTTTAGCCCTTTCCCAAACAAGACCTGCTTTTCATTCAAGAAAGAAAATGCTGATATTTTAACCGGCCTTTTCTGCTTTTGCCTCAATATTTTTAGCTACGTTGAATGTGAATTCCATTTTCCATAATAATGTATTTCAAAAATTCTGTCATCTACAGTACAGCAACTTGGAAATTGGATCATCCTACACTTTTGCGGTTTGGGAATGTGATAAGCCAATGATTTTGTTGTATGTCGATTATGTTGTACGTCACATTGTATCTGTCTTTTTTTATTAGCTCCACTGGCCAAAGGCCAGTGGGGCTGTATTATTTCATGGCCCTGTGTCCGCCGTCCGTCCGTGCGTCCGTCCGTGCGTGCATAAACAATTTTCAAACATCTTCTTCTCCAAAACAACTGGACCAATTTCAACCAAACTTCACACGAATCATCCTTGCATGAATCTCTACAGAATTCCTTCAAAAGAATAAAATCTGTGCAGAACTTGAATTGTAATTAATTTAATTGAATTAAGTTTTCGAAAAATCTTTAAAATTATTCTTCTCAAAAACTACTGGACCAATTTCAACCAAACTTCACAGAAATCTTCCTTGTATGAATCTCTTCTTAATTCCTTCAAAAAGATCAATTCTGTGTATAACTTAAATTTTAATTAATTTAATCAAATCAAAATTTGGAAAATCTTTGAAAAATTATTTTTCTCCAAAACTATTGGACCAATTTCAACCAAACTTTACAGAAATGTTCCTTGCTTCATCTCTTCTTAATTCCTTCAAAAAAAAAAAATTTGTGTAGAACTTAAATTTTAATTAATTAAATTAAATTTACAAAAAATCTTCTTCCAAAACTATTAGACCAATTTTAACCAAACTTCACACGTATCTTCTTTGCATGAATCTCCTCTAAATTCATTAAAAAAAAATCCGTGTAGAACTTAAATTTTCATAAATCTAATTAAATTGAATTTTCGAAAAATTGTTAAACACTCTTCTTCTCCAAAACTACAGGACCAATTTCAACCAAACTTCACAGAAATCTTCCTTCATGAAGCATGAATCTCTTCCAAATTCCTTCACGACGGATGAAAAGCTTGGCCGCTGTGGGCTAGGCATATTTTTTCACTATATGAAACATAGTGTAATTTTAAGAAAATTTTAAAAACATTTCTGCTCCTTAATCACTTATTGGATTTCATTCTGGTGTAGCATGAATCTTCTTTGGATAGACCTCTATTGTATTCCTTGAAGAAGTTCGTAGTCTAAATGTCTAAAAGCCAGTGGAGCGATACAGGGCCATCTTGGCCTTCTTGTTTTATTTCCATTCATGCTTCAATTTCACACATTATCAAGATTTCGATATTTTCCTTTTTTTCTTTTCTTTCTTTTTTTTACAAAAACAATACTAAGTCTTGTTGTTGGTATGCAAAAATGACTTATTGATGTGAAAGTTTGCTTCCGATTCATTTATATTTCCCAAAACAGCCCTGCGTTCAGTAAGGCAAAATGATAGCTCACAGAGCTACCGATACGTAACAGTTTTCTACTGAACGACCTGTTTACTTTTAACGTTCGCACCATTTAGCTCACAGATTTGAAGGTGGTGTGCCAAAGCAAACAAAAATGGCGGCTAAATTGGTTCCCTACTTTCCTTACTGCGAAAAGAAGGAGGGAACCCAGACTATGGGGGTGGCCATATTTATTGAGTTAACGTTAGCAGAGCGTTCAGTAAGACTATTTAGAGAAAACCCGTTAGGAGTAAACGTTTTGTCTTACTGAACGCAGGGCAGATATCGGCCTGTTGGTTGGTTGTTCTGTCAGAAAAATCTTGTCTGAACAATTCCTTAACTTAATGATTAATTTACTTCATGATTGGCAAAAGTATGCATTACATATACATGTGAAATGCACACATTTCAAGAAAATCTGATTAAGGGGGAATGCTCCAGTTTCCTAAATTTTTTCCCAATAATAGAATTTATCTATATTTTGTATGTTGAAATAACATGTTATTACCAATTGAAAAATAAAATAAAAATGGGTGGTCGGCGATCTTTTTTGAATTTTATTGGCATTCGTATCACATACCCCTACATCGAAAAAAAATGCACAATTTCTTGAACCTGTCCAAGGTCACTAAAATGCTAATAAAAAGCTGTATATTCATCGTTTAGTCCCGAAAACGGATTTAAAGTAACGTCTTTCATTTAATACGAACAGAAAACCCGAAATATGAGCTATCATAAATGCGTAAATGTATAAAACAGCATGCTCACGTGTTCGATTAGATCAACGAAGCTGGAGTGTTTTATGTCAAAATTTGCATATTTTTGGAAATATTTCAAGTTCTACATAATAGAATTTGATAAAACTCCCTCATTGTATTAAGCAACATGTCCTGGTAATAATTCATAAAGAAAATGTATAGGTCAGCGCACTTATTAGTGAATTACGGCAATTTTTATCAGCTACGGATGAATAAAATGACGCAAAACAGTGGTAACTGCATACACACTTACGACTGCCTTGCTCTAAATAATCGATTTTCATCTTGAGAAAGTCAGTTTCGCATAATATTATACACTTTTACCGCCGAAAATGGTTAATTGTAATGATGTGTTATATTATTGAAAATCTGGTAGCGAAACATATTGGTACGAAACATTTAATTTACTACAGTAATGTCCGAGTGTTCCGAAAAACTGGAGCATTCCCCCTTCAATAATAAGTTATGGCCCTTTAATTAACTAAACGTCTTGTTGGGAGTCTCGGGACGTCACAACTACAGTTATCGTCTGATTTGCTTCATACTAGTCTGGACAGAACTGTGAATAAGGACCAGTACATGTGCAAGACTCAAATTTCCCGAAAAATCGGGTAATTTCTGAGTTATGGACCTGTATATGACCAAAAATTATGTGTCCAGACAAGCGAAATGGCGGTAGTATTTGTATCACCTATGTGACCTTAATGATAGATGTCTAGTTTTGTTTTGCCATTCATTGGAATTGACTATTAAATAGAGGGAAAACAGGTAAGTTCATACTTTCTATTCACAAGAATAAATAGACAAATTATCATGATTATTTTCATAGGAGCAGTGATAAAGACTACCAGTACTCTCCAAAGCCGAGGTCTATTGAAAAATATCAAATATGACCTCTGCCGTTTTTGATAAACCAACAGTCTATTTGGTCGTCATATTCTAATTATAGCACATCATTTTAATTATCGAATCAAAATCATTCAGTTTTATCTTGCATGATCATTACGTATACATTACGTCGCTTCTATTTTTGGCTGAAGCCGGTAACATTTGAATTATCGAATCAATATCATTCAGTTTAATCTTGTTTGATTACGTATACATTACGCCGCTTCTATTTTTGGCTGAAGCCGGTAATTTGAAGCGTCATCCAATGAAAGTTTGTATCAGCTTTTTAAATTGTTTTGTTGTGCATAACCAACGATTGGATACCGAAATCCCGCCAAGGTCCCGAGATTAGACGTGAAATGACCCCGCGGGAACAGAGCATCATGCTATCATAATGAAATGAAAAGAGAACGTGCTCTGTTCTTAAGAGAGTAGACTACCTGCGGCCCAGTCGCCAATGACCCCTAGATTTTGGGCTGGGCCCTTGAAAAATTAGAGAAAATGCCCTTATCCTTAAGGTTCAGTATTGAATTTTGCTATTCTTTCTGGGCCCTAAATTAGAATTGTCTGTCTTTTTTATTATGCCCCCGATAGGGAGGCATCATAAATTTGACTTGTCCGTCCGTCTGTCCATCTGTCTGTCCGTCTGTCTGTCCGTCCGTCTGTCCGTCATTCCGTCCAAAAACTTTAACATTGGCCATAACTTCCTTATTACTTAACATATTCGCTTCATACTTTACCACAACATTCCTTGGTACATTACCTTTCTGTAGGCACATATTTTGGTGACCTTGACCCCTGGATGACCTTGACCTTGAACATAGATTGGCCATAATTTAAAATCAAAGCGGTGTCGGGGGCATTGTCATCTTACAGTGACAGCTCTTGTTTCTGCATAGGTGTACTGTAACTAGTGTAATTCAAAGGAAGTACAGTCAAGCTGGGCTTACTGGTATTGGCAAATTTCTCTTTCTACCAAACAGTCTTAAAATAACCATTCAAAGCAATTTTTAGCGAGCCGGGACTTTATGTCCAGGGAGCTAATGTCACAGCTCTAGTGACGGCGTCGGCGTCAGCGTCGCGTCCTGTCGCGTCTTCACTTGAAAAAATTTAACCTTGTCTATATCTCAGGCACTATTGGAGATACAGCCTTGATATTTCACACATAGATACTTCTTGACAAGACCTTTCATTTGAGACTTTGACCTGGTGACCTTGATCTTGGAGTTTGATCTACTTTGTAAAAACTTGTAACCTGGCTTATATCTCATGCACAATTATAGGTAGAGCTTTGATATTTAACACATGGATACCTCTAACCAAGACCTTTTACTTGTGACCATGACCCTTGACCTTGTGACCTTGACCTTGGAGCTTGACCTACTTTTGAAAAATTAGCTGTTTTGGCTCCACTGGCCTTTCAGGCCAGCGGGCTATTGTCATGGCGATGTGTCGGTCGTGCGTCAGTGCGTGCGTCTGTAAACTTTTTCTTTAAAAATATTCTCCTCAGAAACTACTGGATGGATTTCTACAAAACTTCACAGGAGTGATCCTTGGGTGACCATTTCTCATATTCCATCAAAGAATTTTGATTGAACCAGAATAACTGAGTTATCTGCCCTTGAATGTCAAAAATAGCTGGTTTTGACTTATTTTTTACTCTGAAATCTACAAATGTTAATCAATAAAGACAAAACTTGGACCAAATATATATAAGTATAATATCCTGCCTGGGTGTAATTTTCAGCTTGATCAGAATTTTACATCATGAGTTATGTGCCCAAATTGCTTTTTTCGACTGTTTTCACTCTAACAACTATAATTGTTAACCAATCAAGATTATATTTGGACAGAATCTGATTGACAACAAGATCTTGCTTATGTGTAATTTTCAGGATGATTGCATTGCTACAATCTGAGTTATGTGCCCTTGAAATTGACAAAATTTCAGTTTTCGACACTTTTTCACTTTTGCGGCCACAATATATAGACTAATACTGACAAAATTTGGACAGAATGATGCTGACCGTAAGATCTTGCTTGAGTTTAATTTTCAGCTTGATTATAAACTCACATACTGAATTATGTGCCCTTGAATTTGGCAAAATGTAGGTGTCGCTTGTTTACATCAGAACACACTACCATTCAAAAACATAAGTAGGTCATTATAGGCCTAAACAATGGCTGTTCAGGTGAGGGTTGTTGCAAAACATTGCCTGTAAACTTTGTAGAAATACTTTTTGGTCTTGTATATCGTTTAAGATCGGACAGTGAACAAAGCGCCACAACTTTTGTCGAAAAATATTTACTCTTTCATCTACTAATTATAAATTTGGAAAATTAATTTCAGATATTATCTATTTATATAATCAAAAACATACAAATCCGAGAATCTAGGGTATATTCCTATTACATTTTATTATAACTACATTGTACTTTTATGTCCCAAATCTGGCGACAATGAGTTGGTGGAATCCAATGATACCCCTGCCATTTGAGCAGATAATACTTCATCCTTCGTGTAAATTGTTGCATGAACATGGAGGGGGACCAGAATCCATGGACATAGATGTATGTAGGAACATCTCTGCATTAGTGACTTAACTAAATTCCTGAAAGTTACTTTGGAAATAATATTTGGTTTGCCATGATTAATCATAGGATTTACCAAGGCCATATACCTGAGTGGTTTATTTAACACATCTGAACGAGCATCTGCGGTATTTACCATGGCAAAACATATATTATTTTCCTTCTAACATTTACGAATTGCTTGCGTTTTGGACAATTTTTATGCTCCCCGAAGGGAGAGCATATAGTCGCCGCTTTGTCTGTCCGTCTGTCCGTCCTGTCCGTCCGTCATTCCGTCCGTCATTCCATCCGTCCGTCCGAAGCGATTTCTCCATAACCCTTTGGCCAAATCAAATGAAACTTACCATGTGAACTCCCTATGACATAATGCCGATGCACTTTTCCCGGTTTTTGGATTTGATGCCTCGTCATGGGAAAAGGGGACTTAAGGTTAAATACAGTTTTTCTCTAATTTCCCCTAGTCTAATGGTCAGAATTTGATGAAATTTCATATTTGAGTAGCAAATCAAATGCCCTTGACAATTAACTATTTAAAATTTGCGTATAAAAAATATGTCATGGAAAAGGGGGCTTGACATTTGTTAGCTTTATATTAGCTCTGCATGGCATATATTTATTGTGACAATGCCTTATTTGGGGAGCATTGTCCGTCTCCGACGGCTCTTAATAATCATTGTTAGTGACACAGTAAACGAATTTTGTATTTGGAAAAGATAACAGTAAAAAGGCATTATTCCATTTTTTCACAAGGATCTTGTGCCGTTTACAGACAGACGCAGACTTGCAGAACACTATAACACATTTGTTTTTGTAGCGAAGATGTTCTCGTGGGTCCATGAAGAGCTGTATTTGGAAGCTACCAAAAGCATGGTTACTGGTTAGCTGTAGCTTCATGGTTTAAGGAGTAAGTGATCTTTGGTTAGGCCCGTGTGATGTGTCTAAAGTGCTCTTAATGTAACTGTAGTTGTCAGAACGTACAATGTAGGTCAGAAAATATCGAGGCTAAAGGAGAAATTGCTTGTAACCAGTTTTTTCTCCTTTTTCCGTAATGTTTTCAACTTGACCCTTTTTTCAACATTGGTAAAGTCGAATTGCTGCTTATGTCAAAGAGAAAATCTGGTGTTATTCTTATGATTATAAAGTATGTGTAACTTTGAATTTCTCAAGGTAATTTGAAGAGCCAATGGACTTTGACATATAAAGTAATAAAGTATTGACTTTTGTTATCTCTAAGTGTCTATGACACCTCTAGAAAGCTGAGATTTCAGATTTTTACAAACTCCTATAGCTCAATTGATAGAGCGACTGGCATGATGCTCTATTATGGTGTGATCCTGCAGAATCCAGGTTGGATTCCTGGTGGGTGTTATTGGCAGCTATCTTGAGGTCAAAATGTAATACCATCACATTTATCCACTATGCAGTTGACACTTGTAACGTCAAAGTCACATGCGATATGAAAATACCATGAGAAATCCAAAATTTAAAAACATTCATTTCTTTTTTGAAAATCGACATATACTAGATCTATATATATATCTTTGTTGAATGCAGTTATGAATGGTTGAAATATGATTGACAAATGAGAGGAAATTGCCTTGAATATGCAATTTATCATCTTTTTCCCGCTACATTTCTATGATGAAATTTTCTGTCTAAAGCTTAAGAAGACTTTAGTGAAAGGAGAGTTTCCTCTCTCCGAAGTATTTCTTGTTTTTTTTTACGTGTGATAGTTCCCATGCACTATGTTCAACCTTAAATTAAAGCCATTATCACAACATCCCATTGCAAATCACAGAAAAGATCATAAACATTGAGAGAAAATAAGATATTGCAGAAATTCACCATGGTCTCCTTTTCCATCAATGTTTTCTATGTCATTACAAATATATTTCCCACTTTTGAAATCAAATATTTCCTACAAGTTGCAAGATTGTAGAACAAGTTCTATTCATGTCACTCATTCTTCATGTGACATCCTTTAGGTGTCGCCGCTCTAGTAATGATAATCGTTACACGAATAGTCTAGGTGCACGATGTCGGTCTTTTTCAGCATTTCATTTTCTCGGATATGTAAAGAATATTCAAATAATACAGAAAAATATATTTCCAATAGGATAAGCTTAAATGATAAGTCTTTAATTGTACAAGAATGAGTCGAATAACAAAACTACAGGCATTGTGACATTACTTTTGGATCATCCCTCGTAACATTCCATTTATAGTCATGTCACTTCTAAGTTTACTTGTCCGTCCGCATTTTATGTACATCACCAGTACTAGCAGTGAGGCTCAGCCTCTGTTGTGTCTTTACCAATAACATTAACATTTGAACAGATTTAACATGTCGCTTTTAACATTTTCTTTACATAGATTCACAATTCACGAGATGAATTGGTTTATCAAACCAACTGTAATTATTCTCGTTTAATTCTGAACCGATTACAGTAATCTCACTACCCAGTTTACTCATCACTATGCATTCAGCCGAAGACTGTGTAACTATGCTGATATTAAACTTCGGATGTGTCAACTGAAATACCCATATACAATACAATGGTACGAGCGGGAGAACATGTTACGTAAAAAATAATCGCACGACCGTTGATAATGATAATAATAATAAGTTTATTTTGGTAAAAGAGTACAAAACATGGTATAGATCTAGTAAAAACACATTACAGCAATATTCCACATAATTAGTTATGAAAAAAAATGTAACAACCATGTTATGCGCTCCATTACCAAGGATAACACAAAAAAGAAGAAAGTTAAGTCCTCTTATTTCCATTGTGGTCCCAGATAATGGAGGCATGGCACAGAAAGTCATGTTTACAATTAAATAATTTAGCATAAGATTTTGTGTCAAATTTAACAGAATGAAAATATAAATAGTAATTCACATTTGAATATCACAGACAATAATATCACATTTTGACAGTCCATAAGGTAATGTTTATCATACTGATTTACTGAAAAGTTAAAAAATCATTAAAAGAGTCATTTAACATAAGAAATGGGGTCATAATGAATGTATGAAATATATTCTGACTAAAATTAATGAAATAAAGTATAAAGGATTATTCAGATATGTCCATAAGATATTTTTTCACAGCAGTTTTAAAGGAACTGGTGGATTCGATGTCTCTGAGCTGTTGTGGCAGGCAGTTCCAGGAGACAATACCATGATAAGCAAATGTTTTCTTATCAAACATCTTAACTTTTGGCAAAACATACCGACCAGAGTCATTAAATGCAACATCATCATTAAACAAGAGTGCATGAAAGGCACTGATATCGCTCACCTGCGTTCTTCCTGTATTTGATGGTGTCTACATTTTTTGACAAATCAAAAAATTAATGAACACACATTGAAAACAGTCACTCAAGAAACAGATCTGCCAGGTTTGGTTTAAATTTGACCAATGGTTGATTTTTAAAGATTTTTTTCATGATTTCTTTAAGTCTGATAAGCCCCGCCCTGCCACGCCCACATTTTTTGACGAATCAAAAATTTGAAAACAAATTTCGAAAAGGGTCATCCAAGTAACATTTCTGCCAAGTTTGGTAAAAATTGAACCATTGGTTAAGGAGAAGAAGATTTTTTAAGAATTACTGAACGATTTCTCTAAGTCTGCTAAGCCTCACCCTGCCACGCCCTCATTTTTTGACGAATTAAAAATTCATCAACAGGCAGTAAAGACAGTCACTCAAGGAACATTCCAGCCAAGATGGGTACAAATTGGATCAACATTTGATTTTTAAAGAATTATTTAACAATTTCTCCAAGTCTGATAAGCCCCGCCCTGCCACGCCCTCATTTTTTGACGAATCCAAAATTTGAAAACAAGTTTTGAAAATGGTTACCCAAGGAACATTTCTGCCAATTTTGGTAAAAATTGACTCAATGGTTAAGGAGGAGAAGATTTTTGAAGAATTATTTAACATTTCTCTAAGTCTGATAAGCCCCGCCCTGCCACGCCCACATTTTTTGACGTATCAAAAATTTGAAAACAAGTTTTGAAAAGGGTCACCCAAGAAACATTTCTGCCAACTTTGGTAAAAATTGACTCTATGGTTAGGGAGGAGAAGATTTTTGAAGAATTATTTATCAATTTCTCTAAGTCTGATAAGCCCCGCCCTGTCACGCCCTCATTTTTTGACGAATCAAAAAGTTGAAAACAAGTTTTGAAAAGGGTCACCCAAGGAACATTTCTGCCAATTTTGGTAAAAATTGTCTCAATGGTTAAGGAGGAGAAGATTTTTGAAGAATTATTTAACAATTTCTCTAAGTCTGATAAGCCCCGCCCTGCAACGCCCACATTTTTTGACAAATCTAAAATTTGAAAACCAGTTTCGAAAAGGGTCACCCAAGGAACATTTCTGCCAACTTTGGTAAAAATTGACTCTATGGTTAGGGAGAAGAAGATTTTTGAAGAATTATTTATCAATTCCTCTAAGTCTGATAAGCCCCGCCCTACCACGCCCACATTTTTTGACGAATCAAAAATTTGAAAACAAGTTTTAAAAAGGGTCACCCGAGGAACATTTCTGTCAATTTTGGTAAAAATTGACTCAATGGTTAAGGAGGAGAAGATTTTTGAAGAATTATTTAACAATTTCTCTAAGTCTGATAAGCCCCGCCCTGCCACGCCCACATTTTTTGACGTATCAAAAATTTGAAAACAAGTTTTGAAAAGGGTCACCCAAGGAACATTTCTGCCAACTTTGGTAAAAATTGACTCTATGGTTAGGGAGGAGAAGATTTTTGAAGAATTATTTATCAATTTCTCTAAGTCTGATAAGCCCCGCCCTGCCACGCCCACATTATTTGACGAATCAAAAATGTGAAAACAAGTTTTGAAAAGGGTCACCTAGGGAACATGCCTGCCAAGTTTGGTAAGAATTGGCCCAGTAGTTAAGGAGGAGAAGATGTTTAAAGAAATTGTTGACGACTTCTGACGCACGACGCACGACGCACGCCGGACACAGGGTGATCACAAAAGCTCACCTTGAGCATGTTGCTCAGGTGAGCTAAAAAGGAGAAGAAACAGCAGTTACCCTGGATCTTTTTAAACGGCCATGAACTTGACTAAGGGGTATAAAATGTTCCCTCATGTACTCAGGGGCAAAACCTTTGTGAATTTTGTGGACATGACAGAGAGTTAACTGTTCAACTCGTCTGTTAACTGGTAACCAATTTAGCAAATTTTAATTGTTCGGCTCCTACATGAGACCTACTACCCAAGTCCAAGACAAAACGAACTAATTTGTTCTGGGTAGTCTGGAGTCTATTCTTCCAATACTGACTTAAACTTGGATACCAGAAAGAACAAACATAATCAAAATGGCACTGAATTAAAGACATAACTAAAAGCTTACGAGTTTGGAGATTAAAAAATTGCCTATTGCGAAACAAAAATTTCAAACGAGCATTGGCCTTAGAAACAAGCGACCTAGCAATTTCGACACAAGTTAAATGCTGATCTAAAATTGCACCAAGATATATTAGTGAACTGGTTGCTTGTATGTTTATACCATTGCATGGTACATTTAAATTGCTTTTACTTTTCAGTCTGGGTTTAGAACCAAAGAGTATTGATTCCGTTTTGCCAAGATGGAGTGAAAGCTTGTTATCAACAAGCCATTCACTTACCCTTTCCCGTTCAGAAGTTAAAATTGACTCAATATCACTGGTATTTTTACCAGAGACAAGGATGCTAGAATCATCAGCATATAAAAGTTATTTACTTTTGACTACAGCAGACATGTCATTGACATATATTAAAAATAAAAGAGGGCCAAGGATTGATCCCTGAGGAACCCCACATGATATACAACCTTTATTAGAGGGTACCCCTGAAACCTCAACCAGTTGAGTCCTGTCAGAAAAATAAGATTGAAACCATCTAATTGCATCTGAAGTAAGTCCAATAGCTTCAAGTTTCATTAACAAAATATCATGATTAACGGTATCAAACGCCTTTTGCAAATCTAGTAAAACTATCCCAACCAAATTTCCTTGGTCCATATTAAATTTGATGAAATCTGACAGATGAATTAAAGATGTGGCAGTAGAAAAACCACGCCTAAAACCAGATTGAAAACTGTATAGGGCGTTATTTGTCAGTAGATACTCTTCCAGCTGATCATAAATTACCCTTTCAAAAACCTTTGAAATAATGCTCAAAACTGACACTGAGCTGTAGTTACCTACCTCAGTTTTATCATTTTTCTTGTACAGTGGAATAACTCTGGCCCTAGGCACCGTATTACCAACGAACATACGCTTATTTTTGCGACATTATATGTACTTGTAACAACAAACCTGATTTGCCAAATCTGATTTCTCGTACAATTAGATGTCTCCCCATACAGTTTACACACAAATGTTGTCATATGGTCGTTGATAATACGGTCCCCTGGTTTTGAAGCCTCCTGTTGGAGAGGTAGACTCTATGAAAAAAACATTGACGCAAAAGAAGAGAATGCTGATAACGGTAATTAGATTCTTCTTCTGCATTATGATTTCCTGAGCTCTATATTGTACACAAATCCTATATTCCTTAGCATCTTATTCGTCGTCGCCAGAACTCGAGAAGACCATGTTTTTGGGTGTTTTTTTCTTTGCCTAGCACTGCATGTATATAACGGATATCAGTATCAAACTACACATTTTCTCCTCTTCCTGGTCAGGTGATTCGGATCATTCTGTGAAATTCGCCGAATCAGTTCTTAGATATAGGAGGATTTGTGTTAACAAGATGTGCATTGTACGGACAGACAAACGGACAAAAGTGATTACAATACTCGAAACGGTGACGAGTCAACCTGGAAGTTTGTCCAGATAAATCAAACCTTTACAAAACAAGTCATGACATAATAGAAGAAAATGGTGATAACCAGCATTTCCTTCTTTTGCATCGATATATTTCATTTTACGCGACATATACCTATATCTCTATCTCGGAGTACAAATTGTCTAAATTTTGTTTGTTTGTTCTGTAAGGCTTAAGCGTACACACCAATGACAATACAGTCTGATACAATAGACATGTGTTTACCGCTTAGCCTTATCCTAACCAAGTATCTTGCATTTACGTCTTTGGTGTAGAATGCCTTAGAAAACATTCATACAAAAAAGTTCGTGTTCATCCTAGAATTTACCCGCTCCTCTTTGAATTGACCATGATGTTTTCTACATAATACACTCAACTTAACTAAGTACCGTGTTTCTATTTCGCGCAAAATTATTCCCGAAATAAAAATTATCAGAAATCGATATTGTTTATTATTTCCTGACTATATTAGTTCACCGACATCTTTTTCATTTTGCAAAATTATTGTGCAAAATGGTAATCTCGGGACATCTAAAGAAAACCGAAGTGCGATTCATACACAAGTCATACGTGCTTAATTTTCACTTTATCCGTTTATGGGTTTGTTCCAACCATAAAAATAGAAAATGCGTCGGAAATCTATATTACAACGTTCAACAAGACAAAATTTTGACGCATAGCATCAAAGAGGCCGGCAATTATTTGGTAGCCATCCATGAAAATTTTGCTGAAGTGATATATTTCAACCATGTCATGTTAATTATATCTTTCCTTTTCTTGTTGAACTTACAGTATCAAGACCCCAACGGAATAATCGTGGACTTGCATTAGCAATTATTTGATAGCGTATTGTTTGTTTGCAGTTCAAGTGACTTCTACTTTTAAAATGTATACATTCTGCAAGTCCCGCAAATTGCCATGTTTGCTCATTTGGGTAACCTCAAGTGCAATAATAAAGTATGCTGCCTTTAGATTTCTCAGCGAATGGTCCTGCACCACCTACACAAGTTCACATTACCATGGTTAACTTAAAACAAATACCAGCTCGCATAACCATGATTAACTTAAAAATACCGACTTTTTAACAACAAAATTGAAATCTGTTGTTCTGAACCTAACTAAATATTTGTTCATTGCTTTACTTCAAAGAAATGGATATTTTGTTCACGTTACTAACATGTTCTTATTTAAATCCGTGGTTTTTTTTTTTTTTTTTTTCTATTTTTTCAATTGTTTCATTGTTTGATGTAGAATTTGTAAATACTTAAAGGTGCTCTATCTGGAATTTTCCGAAAAATACAACCATTTGGTGGTCATTCGCTGGGTCATTAATAATATTTTTTAAACAATACACCTTTCAAGCTCAATGGTACTCCAATTCAATGAAATTCTCCTTTAAAACGAAATGCTGGAGGGCTTTTTCCACAAATTACCGCTTTTAATTTTATAGAAAAAGTATTTCGCAGGACTTTGATGATGTCATTCTCAGACACCCCTCCAAGCGTCTTCTCACGTGACCACTATTGATGGATCGATCAGCGTTTTGGCAACATGATTCGATTCGTGTCAGCTTCGATTAGGCCTATCCTTTCACCTTTCCATCGCTCTGTTTGATCCCCGTGGATCTAAATCTCCTGTCGTTTGGATTTTGATTTCTTCTATAGTTCGCGCAAGATCCTTTGGCACATGGATAAAACAATACATTTTTTATATTTAGTGGCGTAATGACTAAGAAAATTTAGATTGATAGGTAAAGCGGTCAGTTTACAATTATGGAGCCCCGAGTTCGAATCCAGCTGTCTGCGGATTTTTAGCTCACCTGAGCACGAAGTGCTCAAGGTGAGCTATTGTGGTCGCTTTTTGTCCGTCGGCGTCCGTCTGTCCGTCTGGACGTCTGTCCGTCTGTCCGTCCGTCTGTCCACATTTCGGTGTTACCACTGTAGCACCCACAAATATTGGCCAATCTTAACCAAACTTAGTCAAAACATGTATGACCAAAAGTTCTCGGATGAGTTTGATTTTGGGTCAGATCGGACTAGGAAGTCCGGAGTTATGTGCCCTTGAATGTCAAAAATGGCTAGTTTTGACTTTGTTACCACTCTAGCATCTACAAATATTGACCAATCAAGACAAAACTTGGCCACAATGTTGGTAACCATAAGATCTTGGATGAGTTAGATTTTCAGTTTGATCGGAGCAGGAAGTCTGGAGTTATGTGCCCTTGAATTTGACAAAATTGCCGTTTTCGACTTAGTTTAGACTGTAGCATCTACATTTATTGACCAATCAAGACAAAATTTGGCCACAATGTTGGTTACTATAAGATCTTGGATGAGCATGAATTTCTGTGAAATTGGAGCTGGAAGTCTAGAGTTAATTGCCCTTGAATTTGACAAATTCGACGTTTTCCACTTTGTTTACACTGTAGCATTTACATTTATTGACCAAACAAGACAAAACTTGGCCACAATGTTGGTGGTCATAAAATCCTACACGAGCTAAATTTTCAGCATGATTGGACAAGAGAAACCAGAGTTATTTGCCCTTGAATTTAAAAAAAAATACCGTTTTCGACTTTATTTTCACTCTAACAAACACAAATATCGACCAATCAAGACACAGCTTGGTCACAATGTTGGTGACCATAAGATCTTAAATGTTTAAATTTTTCAGATTGATCGGAGAAGAAAAACTAGAGTTGTGTGCCCTTGAGGGTGACAACATTGCCGTTTTCATCTTTGTTTTCACTAAAACAGCAATAAATATTGACCCTTGA
Organism: Fragum sueziense; assembly: GCA_963680895.1. Taxonomy (NCBI): domain Eukaryota; kingdom Metazoa; phylum Mollusca; class Bivalvia; order Cardiida; family Cardiidae; genus Fragum; species Fragum sueziense. The sequence goes on along the minus strand of OY804608.1, from coordinate 40,465,209 downwards.
AAAAAGAACCTTGGACAAAATGTTGATGAGAATATCTTCATCAGAACAGAGTTATATGCCCTTGACTGTGACAGAATTGTTTTCTTCAACTTTGTTTTTGTTTTTCATGTGATCTGGAACTTGACAACTTTGGGACTTTCATTCTAACTAGGTTCAGGTGAGCGATTAAGGACCATCATGGTCCTCTTGTTTTTTATACTTTTTTCTTCGTCTTCAATGGCTCTTAGCTACGAAATTTTATTTGCTAGGCAGATGGCAGCTTGTTTTTTGTGTAAAAATACAAATGATGGACAAAAAGAAAAGAAAAGAAAAAAGAGACTAAAAGAATCGCCGAGACCTAGGATAGAACTCGGATGTCCTGTACAGCACACATACCGCTCAATCACTCTACCTGAATTTTACCCGTATCTACGTCATTACTTTATAAGAGTTTTATTGTGTTTTATACAAAAATGTTGTGTTTACATCTGAGCAAAATGTAAACAGTGAGGAAAATAGATTTGAAAAACGTGACAAACGTTTTTCTTTTTTTCCCGCGGATTTCCCTTAATTTCGGCAATAAGTATCTTATTTTATGTTCATTGTTTGTCTGAACCGCCTTCCGTTACTAATCCAAAGGTTGTCATTAAAAGAATTATTCGTCTCATTCCATTTTTCCGGTTTTTTTTTTTTTTTTTTTTTTTGCAATCTGACCAAGCGAGGGACTGCAGCTTTAATACAATGCAATATTTGTATTTTACTGACTAAAGAATTACAGATAGTATGATTTATCTAAAAAAAAATACAGCAACTTCGTAATAAGGTCATAATAGTCATTTTCATTGCCAGATGAAAGTGTTAAATTATAATTTTTTAAACAATTTGTAAACTTCAACTTTAAATTGATGCAGCCAAAAAATAAATCCTGGTCACTGTTGAATCGTGTTGTCAGAATTATTTCCTTTTGTTGGAAAACGTTGTTCTCAGCCATCTATTGGCATTCTGTCAAATCAGGCTGTTTTCATGTGTGATTTTTATCATAATGAAAAGAAAATGATAGCAAAAAAAACGCTTTAAATGCAAAAACATATTAGAAAAATAAACACACACAAAAAGAAATCAGATTGGATACCTAACTAAATATATAACAAAGGACAAAAGTTCCTTTCAAAAAAGTATTTGAGAAAAAGTTGACACAAGCGACGGTGGGTTTTGAACCCACACCGTATAATACAATGATAACTGTGTGTGCGAGCGGCTAACCGATTGAGCTACGGCGTTCGGTTGAAAATGTTAACAAAGTACAACTTATTTATCGGGTCCTTCAAGGGGCGGTAACCCAGTATATCAGGTCCATAGAAATACCGAAACGCATGAGTATTTCATGATCGGATGCTTTCGACAGAGACGTTCACGTGGGATTGGGTTAAGTGCCGGATTTGATACGCGTTTCGATAACTTCCAAAGCTTGCCGATAACGTTTAATAGATAATATATCGACATTCTATGTACATCTCGGTTTTTGTGCATTCCAGTATTTCTAATATGGACCGTGGTTAATCTGATAGTCACGTGATCGGGGGCGGTCAGTTATTGGAATTGGAACGATATACGAATGCGGTCAATTTTGCGATATTTTTGCTCGCAAAAGAGAAAATATTTAAAAAACATATCTTGCAAGGTGAACATCAATTATTGACTTACAAATCGGTCAGTTCTAAACCAATATGTCGAAAATGTTCTAATTGTTAGCCTCCCACATCCTACACGTCTAAATCGAAAAAAGCATTCCAAAGAAGGCCGGCTTCAAGAGCCGGCCTTCAATAACAATCGGTTTCTTACAAGGTGGTGCATCTCATGCGTAGGTAATATTCTTGTACAAACAATTCTAATCGTTCTATGCACATGTATATCAAAGTGACGTTCATTACTGTCATACATCAGCCTTTGCTACACACGTATTTTTCTACAGGAATTCAACCGATACTCAATGATTTACAATACTCTACTACTAACAACCTATTATGACGATCACGTAATAGGGCGACAAAACCTCAATTTGAACCATAACATTGTTCTGTCTCACCTACGGGAGCTAAAGCGTCCACTGTCACAGTAGGGGATACGTCTTCAATGTAATGTCTTCAAAGGAGACCAATCAGTGCCAAAAAACTGTCCGATAATAGATCAATTCATTATGTCTATTGCAAGGCTCAAACACCACACCATCACAATTTACGTGTTTGTGTTCAGTTAGAAAGGACGTATTTGATGTGTTGATTGTGCATTTTAGTATTCTGCAGGCTTATCACGTTTTACTGTTCAGTATTATGACGGCACATGTTTTGTAGCGAGCGTAGAAAAACTTTAAACGGACTTTTTCAATATCTAAATGATATTCCTACCGCATCTATAGGAATTACATAATGTCTATGTATTTACTCATTTACGTCTTCGATTTTTATCCCACGCTGAACATTCTGCGAAAGAACGCCCAACGCATTATTGTTGTTGTGACTTTTACTACCAACAGTGGTCTCCACGACCTGTTTCTTGTTCAATTTGTGTTGTATAGTTGGTGAAATTTTGATATGGGATGGTAATATGGTTACAGTGAAGTCTTTTCAAATTTGATCAAGATATATTTTGCGGCTTTTGCCTGTTCAAAGATATGTTATGTGATATTCTCGGAGATTTTGCTTAATGTGTTTACAATACTTTTGTCGTCTGCATAACCGTCCCACATGTTTCAATGACTGATTGTGCGCATTCGTCCAACTTTAGCACAAAGTCCTCCGGTCAGCATATAAAACAAATATCATGAAATCCTATTGTCTGAGTGAGTGTTGCTTGATATTAAGTTTACCACTTTTTCCCATTATGCGAGGGATGTTAATTATATTTGTCCAAGGCCAGATAACACTTATATTAATTATTGCAAGCAAATGATTTCACTTTGTTTTATTCAAGGTACTCCCTATTGTAAGATATACACACCTGGAGTGTTTCTAATAAGTTCCGAAGTACTTGTTTCATGAATCGTTTTGCTGTTGCCTAAAACACTCATACACATACACTCTCTTCCGGCTGGCATATTTCCTTTTAACCAATAGTCTACCTAAATCTCACCCGAAATTTGACTTGTGTAGGAACTTTTTGTTAATGCTCGACCTCCATGCCTAAACACGGTGGGGATTGTGCATGATGGGATGGATAACGACTACCGACAATAGGGAACGATTTTATCAAGTAAAGCGTGACGTAATTTCGGACAAATAAATAGTATTTCGTTGATGTTGTTATAAAATCTCGTAACTACGGCTTGAATAAAACCGTAGTAACGAGATGTTATAACAACACCGACGGTTTATCAAAACATAACGGTAAACTCAGTCTATTTTTTGCACAAAATTTGATGCCAACTCGCCTCGCTTCAGGTAAGACATTTTGCAATAACTCTGTTATTTCTGTATTAATTTTCAAGCGGTTTGCTGCATGTACCCCGCCTTATCGAGCTCTTTCATCGGATGTATGACATATTAGATAACTCATGATACTTTTTCCGAAATATTGTCCCAACCGACCAGAAAGCGAAATGGTAACGACTACGGCCAAATTAACCACGCTTCAGGTAAGAATTTGTGCAATAGCTTTCTTATTTCTGCATCAATTTTCATGCGGTTTGTTGCATGTACTTCATCTTACTGAGCCCTTTTCTCAGATGCATTATTTATGTGGAACTTCCCTGTACTTTTCTCAAAAACCGATCCCAACCGACTAGAAAAAGGGCCTGAATTTTTTGTCGTTTTTCTGGTCGGTTGGGATCAATTTTTGGACAAAGTACAAAGATTCTACAAACAAGTCATATATCTAAGGAAAGAGCTAGGTAATGCGGGGTACATGCAACAAACCGCTTGAAAATTGACGCAGAAATAAGAAAATTATTGCACATTTTCTTACCTGAAGCGAGGCAAAATTTGTCCGTATACTTCGTACTTGTTATCCATCCCATCATGCACAATCCCCACCGTGCTAAATGAAACTTTGATATGTATGGAAGATCACTAGGGTGGAGGTCACATGATAGAGGTCCTTTTAAGGTCACCACAAGGTCAAAGGTCAACTAAGTGCAAAAATAAATGGTATAGCAAGAAAATCCGCCATAACTCACTTACTTCTGGGTCTAGACTAACAACGTTGGTATCAAAATTAAGCTGGGATATCCATCTTTATTTTGCAGTATAGATATGCAAATCAGCTAATTTGCATATATAAGATTTTGAAGATTTAATCAGAAATTTCGAAGATTTTTTGGTAATTTTATATAGAATATAGTTGGAACATAAGCTTTAACTCACTAAGTTTATGGTGTAGATTCACGAATTAGGTATCAAAATAAAGCCTAGACATCTGTTCTCAAGTAAAGATATGCAAAATAGCGAAATTATGTATATATGATTTTAAATTAATTTTCTATTCAATTGATTGAAATATTGCAAATTTGTGAAAATTCTTTAAAAATCAACCACTGGACCAAATTGAACCAAACTTGGCGTGAATATTCTTTGATTGAGCCCTTTGAAGATTTGTTATCAGAATTCTAATTTGACTAAAAATGTGGGTGTGGCAGCGCGGGGCTTATCAGACTTAGGTAAATCACAAGAAATTCTTAAAAAATCAACTATTAGACCAATTTGAACCAAACTTGGTATGCATGTTCTTTGTGTGACCCTTTTGAACATTTTAAGACAAATTTTGTACTCTTCAAAAAAATGTGGGCGTGGCATTGCGGGGCGATGCTCATCGGACAAATTATAAGAAAATTCATAAAAAAATCAACCATTGGGCCAATTTGAACCAAACTTGACGTGAATGTTCTTTGAGTGACCCTTATAAATATTTGTAAACAAATTGTTTAATTCATTAACGTGGCAGGGTGGTTACATTTTCAACACGGGGAAATCATGATTTAAAAAAAGAACATTGTGCTAATTTATACCAAACTTTGCCGAATCTATTTGAACAAAATTGTAACTAAATTGATCATGCAAGAACAGCTTTACATTAAGCCTGATCAAAACAGAAAGTCCTTAGTTATAAGCATTTGCATTTGACAAAATTGTCAATTTCGCTCATGCCATTTTGGTTAAGGTGAGCAATGTAGGACCATTATTGTCCTCTTGTTAAGAATATAGCAGGAAAAACGTTTTAGTTCACTACAGTTGTCGCCACATTGTATGGCACGTGTTTATGTTTTGTTTAACGTTCAATTACATTTGAACAAAATATAAACATTGTGCCATACGATGTGGCGACAACTGTAAGTTCGTGGTGTACACTAACAGTTTAAAACTGTAGTTACGAAATAAAGGCTAGATATCCATACCTAATTTAAGTTTTGCTTGCAGCTTAGTTTACCTTCATTTCCAAGATTTTTCATATCTTTTTTTAAAACATCATGAAGAAATGTGACAAATATATATTCTGATATACATATTGCTTTTAAGATTCATGCAGGATATTGTATATGCTGCACAATACACAACTTCCCGTCACAACCAGAATAAAGCATGTTGCTGTCTTTTTACAGAATCAGATTGAAATACATATTGTGTGTTTTCCATGGAAGCGTATCTTTTAAAAAGTTGGTTGAGGGGTATAGCTGGAGAAACAGCAATATTTCACTACATTCTGAGTGTAGACTACCAATTACTATGTCAAAATTAAGTTTTTGCATCCGTCTATATTTCATGGGAATATTTATGCAAAGTACCTAACGTGCAATAGCTCAACCGCATTTGGGTTTGAATAGTTAATATGAAAGTTTGATGGAATTATCTTCCGTTTGTGGATACCTGTATATGCCCACAGTGCATTTTAAAAAGTTTCTTGTAGGACTCAATCACAATATTATTATATAACATATTTTATACATATATCGTTAATATTATGCTGCCAACAATTTAGAATTTTTTTGGTTTATAATCTTTCAATATTGTATTTCTTTACATTTGTTTGTATAACTTATTGCGAGCACTTAAGCCTACTTAAAACGTATTATCGTTTACATTTCAATAGCTTAAATTTGGTATGTATGTAAAATCTTTTCGTACCAGAATTGCTGTCATTCATAATTATTAAAGTCTTTCAGGGTCAGATAAATATCCCTAAAGGGGAATCAGATATGCCAAGAGTAGACGCTGCTCCGTTATTACAAAGTTGATTTTAAGTCTTCCTTTAACAGTAGATAAAGTTGCAAACTGTGCTCATTTTCTTATCAAAGGATAAATACCTAAGTCCATTTTTATCACAATTTCTAGACATTCAGCTGTCAAAGTGACGAATTAGGTGATCATGAATTTGGTCATCATGGATTTCCCTGGGATGTTTGGCATGCCTTAACTGCTTGTCTCTCTTAAACTCATTGAAAGTACCTGTCTTGGCGAAAAAATGTCATTTTTTTCTTTTCTTTGTAAATCTAAAGCCTACTGATTTTTGCATACAAGTGCTTTGGCACTCAATATTATTTTAGCCTATCTGCTCTACCTCATCTTATTGAACCTTTGATTGTCACAGGGGCTGGCCCCATGTCATTTAAAGGGCTGGTCTCTTGTGATTTAAAGGAAATGCATTCAGTATTTTGATAAGATTTGTATTAACTAAATCTATTCCAGTCTGTTTTTGGATCATATTTGTATGGACAGTCTTTAATCAAAGTACCTCCTGGTGACGAGCAAACTGTGTTTATGCTCCCCCAAAAAAATTCGGGGGAGCATATAGTCGCCATGCTGTCTGTCCGTCCGTTCGTCCGTCCGGCTGTCCGTCCGTCCGTGTGTCCGTCCGTCCGTCCACAGCCAGATCTTAGCAACCCTTGGACCAAATTCAATGAAACTTCACATGTGAATTCCCTGGGATAATACCTAGGGACCTTTTTCTCCGTTTCTTAATTTGAGGCTGCGTCATGGAAAAAGGGGCCTTAGTGTAAAAATTAGTTTTTCTCTAATTTCTCTTGATCTAATGGGCAGAATTTAATGAAATTTTATACTTATTTAATAAATAGGATGTTCTAGACCATATCTTATAAATAATGTGTGTACAAAAAGGCTGTCGTGGGAAAACGGGGCTTAATGTATGATAGTTTTTTATTTTGTGACAAACACTTATTCGGGGAGCATAATCCGTCTGTGACGGCTCTTGTTTGTTTCTGTAGCCAGAAATGAACCCTTAAAGTCTTTATATGTCAATCAGAAGCTTCTCCAGATACCAACTATCACTCAATTATTGACTTATGTTTGATTTTGGATTTTATTTTCGTACATCCATGTTTAATCTCATACTGGATAACGTGCATGCAAGAAAGTCCATACTCTCTTTTCGGATAAGTCCACCTTGCGGTAATCTGGATTAACATTCTTTTTGACATATACTTTTTATCTTGCATAGATAGACAGCATAGTCCAATATAATGTGGTCCTTTATTTAACAGTGAACTTAACGTATCACCAATAAAAAAACAAATCTAAATGACAGTTAATGGCTTCTTCATCCATCCGTTCTTTGATAATGATATCTAAGTGTCATATTCCATGGGGATTTGAAACATTGTTTTCTAACGAGTATGTGGTTAGGATTACCAACATACCATATTTGAGCCTATTAGTCCCAAAAGATGAGATGTTCAAGGCAATCGTAAATTTTGACATTAACTTGCGCAGACAGATGGGCAGATATCAAGTACAAAATTACCAAAGTCTGATTTTGGGCAGTATAACATGATTATACAATGTTTTAAGTCTTTCCAGGACAATGAAATGACTTAATGAAACATGAATATTCTAAAAAAAAGGATCGCTTTGTTTTCAACTGAACTATTCAAAATCACATGTATGCAAAATTTCAATCTGGGAAAGTGTTAAAACATGGACAACTAGAACTGTCGCAAAGCGGACAAATACCCCCCACTAGCGCGTTGTCACTGAAAAAGTGCTAAAGTTCAAAGTGGCATAACTCTAAAACTACTGCCTGGATCAAGATGAAAATTGCAGGTGCACAACTTCATATGATAGGAAACAACCTGCTAAAATTTCAGCAAAATCGGTCAAAAACTGTGGGAGGAGAAGAGGACACAAAATTGTGTCCACGGACGGACGGACGGACAGACGGACAGAAGGACGGACGGACAGACGGACGGACAACCTGAATCCAGTATACCCCCCCATAACTTTGTTGTGGGGGGTATAACAAAGGTTCATTTTGATATCGAACTATTAATTCACACACGGAACTTAGTGAGCTAGAGCTGATTTTCTTGCTGCATTCTGAAAAATCAGTTATAATATTAGCATATTTTTATTGAATCTTCAAAAATGCACATATAATAAGCTAATAAGCATAAATTAAAGTGCTTGAAATTGCAGATTGGTGTCTCAGCTTCAATTTAATACCGACAATACAGCTGATACACAGAACTTTAAATAATCTGTGTCTAATTTTCCTATTGCTCTCCCAAAAATGACAATAATTTCATTTATCATACCAGTTATTCATTTTGCATAAAGCCATGCTGGAACATTAAGATGGGTGCTTAACCTTCATTTTGATATGATAACTGTTAACCTACACCCAGAACATAGTGAGTTATATCTGCTTCTCTAGCTATATCCCCTTAAACGACCTTTCAAAGATATGATTTTATGGAAAACGCACTCTCTAGTATATCGAAGTTCAATCTGAAAAAAGACTTCAAAATGCTTATTTTTTTGTAGGGCGGGAAGTTGTACATATATTACCATGTGATTAACTAGTATTTTCAAGATGCTTGAAAGCACTGTATGTATCTAATATTCACAAATTCGTGATGTGTTCATCATAATTCTAAAAATCTATATATATATATAAAAAATCATTTAAATAGCGGACATGCAGATAAGCTTATTCGGAAATTTGAAGTTAGGTATGGATCTCTAAGCTTTATTGCAATACCAAAATTGTTTGTGCACACCGCAAAATTAGTGAACATAAGCTTTTTTCTTGCTATATAGGAAACAAAAAACAATGGAAATTCCATGAAATTTCCCATTAACTCTTCAAAATTATACATTTGCAAATTAGTTGATTTGCATAACTACTAGGTTGCATAACTGTACCGAAAAATAAAGATGGTTGCCTAAGCTTTTATTTGATACCAAAGTTGTTAATCTATACCAAGAACTGAGCTATAACTGATGTTCCCAATGTACTTTATGAAATTAATGATAACTTCATCAATTATTCTAATAAATTCTACAAAGTCATGATTAATAATGCAAACATTTTTTTAAATAACAATTCTGAAAAATAAAGACGGATGTGTTAGTTTCATTTTATAACGCATCAACTGTCAGTCTAAACCCGATATTAGTGAACTATAGCTGTTCATCCTGCTATACCCCAAAGTCACTTTTACAAGACACGTTACCATGGAAACCACACCCTCTACGATACTGCAATTCAACCGGACATATCTAAAAATGCATAATCATGTTTTGAGTGGATGTTTGCATATACAATATGATTAAATCAACCCACAAAGCTTCAAGGCATCAAATATTCATAAATTGACGATAAAAAATCTTGTTTTTGCAATTTAGCTAATTTGCACAATCGAACTTGAGGACAGATTCTAGGCTTTATTTTGGTACCCAGTTCGTGAATGTACACCACAAACTATAGCATATGTTTCAACTATTATAAAGAAAATGTCAAAACAATCATCAAAATTTCTAATGACATGAGTGAAAATGGCATTTTCTTTTCAAATACAAAGGCTTATAACTAAGAACTTTCTGTTCCGATCAGGCTAGAATTAAAACATTTTTGCATAATCAAATTAGTTATAATTTCGTTCAAATCGATCAAACAAAGTTGGGTATAAATTAGCACAATGGTTGTTTTCAAAGTGTTTTTTCATGATTTCTCCAAATTGAAAATGACCCCACCCTGCCACGTCCTTATTTGTTGTTGATTTCAAACAATTTTGTTTACAAATGTTCAAAAAGATCACTCAAAAAGAACAATCACGTAAAGTTTGGTTCAAATTGACCCGATGGTTGATTTTTAAAGAATTTTCTTATAATTTGTTTAAGTCCGATAAGCCCCGCCCTGCCACGTCTACGTTTTTTTGACGAATCAAAATTTTGTTTAAAAATGTTCAAAGGGGTCAAACAAAGATTATTCATGCCATGTTTGGTTCAAATTGGTCCATTGGTTGATTTTTAAAGAATTTTCTTGTAAGTCTGATTGCTGTGTGTATCAAATATTCACAAATCGGCGATATTTTCATCAATTAATTAGAAAATTAATTAAAAAGCATACATATGTCATTTACTTATTTTGCTTGACTCTACTTGAGGACAGATGTCTAGGCTTTATTTTGGTACCTAATTCATAAATCTACACCACAAACTTAGTGAGTTATAGCTTATGTTCCAACTATATGCTATAAAAAATTACCAAAAAATCTTCGAAATTTTTAATTGAATCTTCAAAATCTTATATATGCAAATTAGCTGTTTTGCATATCTATACTGCAAAATAAAGATGGATATCCCAGCTTCATTTTGATACCAAGGTTGTTAGTCTAGACCCAGAAGTAAGTGAGTTATGGCGGATTTTCTTGCTACACCATTTATTTTTGCACTTAGTTGACCTTTGACCTTGTGGTGACCTTAAAAGGACCTCTATCATGTGACCTCCACCCTAGTGATCTTCCATACACAAAGAAGTTTCATTTAAGCATGGAGGTCGAGCATTAACAAAAAGTTCCCACGCATGTGTTTTCTATGGCATTATTTCTATAATTTAGGTAGACTACAACTACTTGTTTAATAATAGAAAGTCTGTCTGGGTAAGATCTAGAGAGAAGGGTTGGTGGAGAAGTATTTTCACTTCAAAAGAGCGATTTCAACCTTTGATGAGTGCGCTAGCGTGTTGTCATGTAGCAGGTGAAAACATTTTAGTCTTGCGTTTAGCAAAATATGACTGTTAGGCCCTTAGGTACGGCAACTTAGTTAACTATACTTATCCATTTATACACGTAAGAAACAGCTGGAAATACCATCTTGACACGCATCTATCTCTTGGCAATAACTAGTCTATGGTCATGTTTATTATCATATAATTGTATGTCATACATTTCTGTGTGGCTCAAACAAGATTTTAACATCTGTAACTATATTTGTAACAGCTGACGATCAACGTTAGACAACATCATTAGGATGTTTGATGTTTCTACTCTTAGATTCGTTTGTTTGGGTGTAAACAAATAGGGTGTCCATCCAGCGACTTAGCGCCTCAAGCTAAGCTTCTTTCTAGGAATGATTCAAACAGACCCTTCTGATATGCCTGTCATACGAGCAATATCACGGGTTGTAATTAAAGCACCAAAGTCAAAATAGTCATCGATTTCCGGGGCCACCACTTATATTTTGCTATCAGATTTCGGAGTACCTTTTTTGTTGCGACACCATTTTTAAACTCATTTACAAAATGTCTTACTGATCTATAGGGACATTCATCATGTCCGTGAATATAAGACTTTCCGATTTAAATTGTTGTCGGTTAAATTCTTAGTAAATGCCGACTTTAAAAAGGTCATTTCAGCGCCATGTGCGGAGCTTGTTTCTTTTTTTTCTTTTTTCAATAGTGGAAATGACTAAGAATTTTTAATCAATATTTATCATAACTTATACTCAAATAATGTGAATGGTTTTGACATGTATGTTAATGTAGTGAAAAATCTAAAAAGTGTTGTCGCTTGTTGACTCACCCTTTTGATAATCAGCAGATGGACAATACATATTGCGCATCCCTTGTATTGCGGCGTATATTGCATCTAATCATGTCACAATCCATCTTATACACCAGGGACACGCATTATCAACGGTTGTACGATTATATTTTGCGTAATTATCTGTAACAACAAACCTGATTGGCCCAACTTAATTTCTCGTGCAATTAGGTGATCAGGTACACAGTTTACACGAAAACATGGTCGTAAGACCGGTGATAATAAGGGCCCCAGCTTTCAACCGATGTCGCATAAATTAAACCTTTCCCATATGGCACTGGCGACATAAATGGTGATATCAACAAAAAGAAACAAGATGTGTTTGTGAAACGCGAATGCCCCCGAAATGCTATTTTTTCTAAAATGCTAAGTTTTCAGGTAGAGGGTTAATGAATGACCTTGAGGAAGGTAATATTGCATGGAACTGATTGATATCATTACAAGAAAATTACATACCAAATTTGAACTTTGTATGTTTAAAGGGCGGTTTACACGGTCTGCTTTATCATATCTGCTTTAGCATGTATGTTTTAGCACATATGTTTTTTGCGTTCACACGGTATGTTTTAGCACATGTGCTTTTGGTGGGAGTTAGCTGACCTAGGTCAAACAGTTCACTGGTCAGTTGTAGAATGGAGGATAGTGAAATATTATACCTTGTGTGCCTTTATCCTTTTTGCTGAGAAAAGAGACCGTGAATCGAAACCAATCTTTAATTACCTACTCTGATCTTATACATAAGTGTCTGTTAAAGTTCATTGGTTTAGCAGATTTTCAACATTTTCCTCTCTTGTCTCAATACTTTGCCTACATATTTCTACAGGAGACTTCAAAAACAGGCCTTGTTTGCGAAATGATTTATACAAATCAAATTACAATAATTTGCATACTAGTAATCTTGAGATTCCCCATCACAAAGATTCAAAAAGATAGAAGTTAAAATCTGGATCAGACTATGATAAAAGTCATGCTGATCAGACTGACTAACATTAGTCTCTTTGCAGATCATTTATTGTCATTATTGATAAATACATATGTAATACGAAATGAAAAAAAAATGAAATTATTGACATCTTTTTGATAAAACATGTTTGTATAAAGACCATATTTTTGAAGTCTGATCTAAACCTTGTCTTTTATATTCAACAAAAGATACTATCTCACCCATTCCCACACAATGACTCTTTTTGACCCCTTAAAAGATAATGGTTTCGGAAAACAGTATGGAAAATGAATAAATTGCTTCTGACAAGCAATTTCTTCATTTCCCACAATGTTTTCAATGTGACCCAAGAATGTAAAAAAAATATTCATTTTGAATTGTTGTCTGCAACATCTTTGAATTTGGACCAACTCAGTTTTTTGTCGTTTGGTAATCATGGTTTAGATAAAGATCAGCATGATATCATGATAAAGATCAATTAGTTTCTTGACAAAGTATCAAATATAATTACTTTAACACAACTTACAAGCACTAAGATTGTTGTACTAAATTTAAAAAAAGACACTATGTTTAGGTAATAATAAAAGATCATCATTTTAACCCATTTACACACAGAGACTCGCTTTGACTCCCTACAAGATGATGGCTTTGGAGAACATTGTGGAAAATGAAGAAATTGCTTGTGGCAAGCAATTTCGTCATTTCCCACAATATTTTCCATACAAAAAGACAAAAAGTGTAAAACTTCATTAAATTTAAATTGTCGTCTGCCACATCTTTGAATTTGGACAAGTCTAAAATTTTGTCATTTGGTAATGGGTTAATAGTTACCTGTAGAGATTCTGCGGGTTTATCATGATTAATGAGGGGGCTGACCAGTGTTCGTATATTTTACCGGTCATATCTCTGGAATCAGAGATCTGATTGGTCAATTTCCGTCTGCTTTTTCACTAGAAATAGAGCATGCTCTAAAACGTCTGCTTTAGCAGATATGCTAGCAGGAAGCCCATTATCTGGGGTTCACACGGTATGTTTTAGCACATCTGCTAAAACATATATGCTAAAGCAGACCGTGTAAACCCCCCTTAACACTTTTGAAGAAATAGCAAATATTAAGTTTTCGGACGGACAGACAGACGGACGGACGGACAGAAAGACAGACGGACAGACAGACACAGACAGACGGACACGAGTTAAACAATATACGTCCGATCTTTCGATACGGGGCATAAAACCCAACTAATCAGAAAATGCACATAAGTTGAAAATGCTGATAATCTTATCCCGCTTTTCTCTAAGAATTGTTCTAACAATTGTTACTAGAGATGTCAAATTGAGGTATTGTTTTGCAAAGGGTTGATGCAAATTATGCGTAATTCATTATCTTTGTTTCTACTACTGCTATTTTTAGAGATGGTATTGTAGAAGTAACATAAACAAACAAAACTAGAATATTACTGAAAGTGATCATACCCCCCAAAAGCGCTGTGCTTGTGCATTTTGAAATGTATATTTCATATTTCATATGAACTGTTAAGTGATAAATTGAGAAAAGGGCGGATAAAAAATCAACAAACTGACCAGTACATCTTAATGTTGAAAAAATTGCAAACTTTCAACAAAGGGCCATAACTCAGTAAAAACCAATGAACCATCACTAAAATTTGATATGCACATGAGATTTACCAAGCATACCTGTAAAGTTTAAATGAAATCCATCCATTAGTCATTGAGAAATTGAGCGGACGAGAAAATTGAAATCAATGAACCACAACAATAATATACTGAACAAAATTGAAAACACTACACTACACTGCAAGATTTCTTTCTTCCGGAGAAGTATCGAACTGATAGCATGAAATATATTTTGACGTTATTTCCCAGGAATTCAGCAATCGTTTTGTCGAAATTTCATTGCCTTGTCTCCTTTATTGTCAGAGTTACAGCCCTTTTAGACTGGGTTCAAGACTGATCATTTTTCCCTCTTTTACTTTCTCCGGTCTTAATATCGTCAATATCGACACGATCAAAAACGGGTGCCGCAATATCTAACGGGTATTGATTTTTTATGCGTTATTTTATTGACCAAATTGTATATTGACGACTGGACCCAGGCTACAGCCCTTTATGCGTTTAGAGCTAATGTTATCTAATGCCTCATATGCGCATGAGCAGAAAACGCTTTAACATCTTTTTTTTCGGAATTGGTCATATCCGGGTTGCCAAAAACACTTGAAATCTCACTTATCTCTTGTAGCAAGCTCTAAAATCAAGGCCTAATCTGTCAATTTTGCGAATTACCCCCCTTTGACATAACAAATATGGAATTTAAAATGTTTGGTATTCACAAATTTATCTCTGTTTTCGATTTGATTTTTTGGCAACATCATTCAGGCCTTATAGGGGATTTTTTAACCCTTCCTTCGACTAGGATTGTTCCCAGATGTCCATGCAATAGCGATTTCAATTTCCTATGGAGATTACATTGTGAAATTTTCAAGCTTTGCAACATAATGAAAATTCTGCTTTTCAAACATCATTTTATAAACGCTGAAACAATGTTATGGAAGCTTTTTTTACATTTCCTGACTGGTAACATGTCAGACTACCATTTCGTGCAGTCCTGCATGGTTTGCATTCTTCTGCTTGGATTTCTGAAGGTTGAAGTTGTGTAAAATTACCGTTCAAATTGTACACCTGAAAAACGGACCCCTGTCACATTAAAAGGGTCCGTTTTTCATTCCAGTAATTAAGATCCACGAAACGTTTAGTGCTTGGCACATCTAAGTCAATGAACAATGTGGAACACTTTCAGTTGATTTTTACTTGGTGTATTTAGAAGAAAAATGACAAGCAAAGTTGGTGTAGCGTTTTCACTTTTGTTCAGTATATGATACGCACATCTGAAATAGTACGGACAAAAATGGACAGACTGATCAACATGCGTTAATGTGATTTCTGAGACATAACAAACTTACATGTGAAGTTTAAATGAAATCCATCCTTTAATTGCAGAAAAATTGAGCGGACAAGAAAATTCACCGAGAAAAATCATTGGACAATGACCAAAATATTATTTGCACATCTCGAGTTTGTAATAAGTTCACATGTGAAGTTTAACTCCAGACTACCTTCAACAGCTCCAATCAAGCATATCTTTGATACCAACAGACAAGGGAGCACATCTCTGGCTAGGCGGAGACTTCAACCTTCCGGATATTGACTGGGAAAACAACACCACACTACCATATGCAACAAATAGCACAGTATGTAAGCAACTGATTGACATCTCTAATGATGCTTTCCTTAGTCAAGTTATCAATCAACCAACAAGAATCACAGAAACCACTGCACACACTCTAGATCTTTTCTTTACTAGCAATCCCACCCTTGTAAACAAGGTAGGTGTGATCCCTGGATTCTCTGACCATGAAGCTGTGTTCCTAGAAATGAGTCTCCGACCAAGGAAGGCAACTATACCCCCAAGAAAGGTGTACCAATATAGGAAAGCAGACTTTGAATCCATGAAAACCAAATTACACGAATCACTCCCAAGTTTCAGAGAGACAGTCAACACAGAAAAAGCAGATGACCTATGGAACTCGTTTAAGAAGAAAATCCACTCACTTATGGACCAATTTATTCCTTCCAAGATTCTAAGAGGCAATAAAACCCACAAACCTTGGGTATCTAGGCAGGTCAAAAGCCTAAGAAGAAAACAACTGAAACTATTCCAAAAACAACGCAACAGCAAACTGGCAAAGGATATCAGATGCTACAAGAAGACTAAGGCAGAGCTACAAAAGGCCGAAAGACAGTCCTACTGGAAATATGTTGAAGACATCATAGACATAGGGGAACCAGACCAAGAGCAACCCCCCAAGCAAAAGAGACTCTTCAACTTCATTAAATCACTGCGGAAGAACAGCAGCGGCATAGCACCACTTAAGGAGAATGGGAAACTCCATGATGACCCAAAGGATAAGGCTGACATTCTAAATCGCCAATATGAGTCAACATGGACCAGAGAGGATGAGACACAGTTTCATTACTGGAAATAACGCATAATTCTCTTCCAGACGAATTCTGTAAGCTTAATCACATTGCAAATAGCTGAACTTTACCATTAGGAACCTGCTGACGAGCTTGATAAACTCTCATGAATCGTAACCAAATTGAAGAAATCTAAATGTAATCTAAATGTAAGTGTATGTGGATTTTAACCTATGACACTCAATACTCCTAGATAATGCAGCCAATAATCATATAAACAAGTACATGTATTTAACATGCCAAATAATTCGCTAGAAGTTTAAAAACGTGTATATACAAATATGAAGTTCGTGGTCAGTTCTCGACAAATAGGTATGAATTAAAGTTGGACATTATATAGATATTGCAGACAGCCGACGTTTTATTATGCCGAACCAGATGTATTACCTTTATGGTATCAATCAGTGGTCAAAATTTTACGACCAAAACATAATGACAAAATGTCCGCAACAAAAACAGCCAGGTGTCAATGTTAAATATGTATTTCGTTTAGTCGGTGGGGGATATGGATAGATTGAATATATGCGAATACTCATCGAAACAAATAATTAAATAATATTCGTAATAAAGCATCATTATTTGTGTTGTCATTTGTCACAACTTTCAAGTTGAATCAGTACAAGATAAAATAGATTTATGAAAATGGACTTCAACTTGTGGTAAATTGAAAAACTTTATCAAACTGATTAGATATTAAAGTGTGGACTTTCGTTTCTACATCAGCAATATTTATGTGCATATTCAGTAATTTCACCCATTCTTTACTAACAAAAATTAATACTGACCGAAACTCAATGGTGTTACACATGAAACATTTGATATAAGTCATAAAATTACATTGTTGAAGGGGAAAAAATGTATTATAAATCAGCCTTAAACATTGACATTGAATCTTATTATCGATGTTTTTATTTTTTTTTATTTATTTGGACGGTAAAAGCTTAAGGGAAAGGTTTAATTGGGTCATTGAATAGATAGTGCAGACAATCGACATGATAACAAGTAATCCATATGATTTGTCAACTATATTAGGTTTTGTTTTGGGCATATCTATTGTACATCGATTAAAACGAAATAGATGAAGCTTATTTTGTTCGTTTACTAATCTACGTCCTCAGAAATTTACTAATACCAATGTGTTCACCTATCAGAAGGCAAGGTTAAACTCCGCTATCTTGGATAACTTGGAGATTTTTGTCTATCGTAATACCGACGCTGTACCTCTCGACCAAGGGTATCACGAAAAAACTTTTCAAGTGAGTACGTCTATGCTTCACTGTTTCATTCCTTCTATTTCAAGCAAATTCTACTTCTATTTCGCTACATTTCTTTCATATAATTTTGTAAAGAAAAACATCATATCAGCGATGGATCCAGGATTTCGGTTAGGGGTTGTACTTACAAACAGGGATGTTTGATATATACTAACCCAAAGAGCCAACGCAACACGAACTTTAAATTACAATATTTTGATTATTGAAAATGTGAAATCGTTGATTTTGACTTCATTTTGACCGCTGACCATTATGATATCACCAGGAAAAACAAATGGGTCTAAATCGATTCCGTAACGCAAATAACGTTACAAACGTAATCCCGGGGTGTGTTTCAAAAATGAAACCAAGATCGGTATCTCGTATGTCCTCCTGTAGCATTGAACACAGCACAACCTGTCTGTGACATCGAACTTTACTAACGTCGACATACGTTTATAGGAGTATTTTGTCACTCTTGAATTAATGTTTGTCCCATTTCACGCAAGGTCTGTGGTTGGACTGGGCGTTGACGTAAGCGCATGTCAAGCAGGTTCCATATTTGCTCAGGAGGTCAGATTACCACTTTTGGGCGTTGCACCACTGAGGACAGACTCGTGCGTGCATAGTAGTCTACTGGGACCCACATAAGGACGTCGAGGTCGGAACCCACGTTTACGTAACCTGTTACGTGTCTGTGCACTTAAACGGCGACCGTGGTTCCCAGCAGTTGCAGCAGCCTTTTTGTTGCTAGCCGAAACCGGTCTCTGAGATTTTGGGTTCTCAACCTGTTGTCTTGTACCTTGATAGTTACACGACTTCTGAAGGCTCTTGGCATGTCATAAACATTCCCGGAAACGTCAAAACAAACGTAAGCAAGAAAAATAAATGACCTTGAAAATAACAACAAAATGATTTTTTTAAATCCAAATGGAATTTCTAACACATTCAGACATGGTTAATGAGTAAGATTAATTGAAAATACTGGTTTCCCGAAACTTCCGCTATATTCATGCTACCGTAGACCACGTAAAGTCCAATAGCCGGGTAACCACAGTCAGTCAGGAGCAATCCAATCATCTGCACCTTTCGGGAAATGCTAAATTGCGTCACTTTTGTCCATCACCGGACAGATTTTTTTACTTAATCTTATCCTGATTATCTTGCGACTTTCCAAAAATACACGTGCACCGGTTTATTACACGCACTGTTGCACGTGCAGCGCAGTTATAGGGTTTTGAACCACGGACTCTGTGTTCAGCGAAGCATAAAAATTCTCATTTTCTTTTTATGTGGAAAATAAAATCACTATATAGAATAAAGAAATCTGAAGTTTCGTTATTCTATCTTATCTCATTAAAAAGTTACAACAAAATATCTTGTTGCGTTGGCAGTTTGGGTTAGTATATTTAGGCTTAAGAGTGGATTCGTTTGAACCCCCTCTCTGTATCCGCCACTGCATATAACATACAACTTCACAATTATCATCCACAGCTTTTAAAGGACATAGCATACATAGCATACATTTCTTCCAAAACCAGTTTATTTCTGAGACTACGACCGACACTATATTCTATGATAGTAGATCTACTTTTGTAAAGATAGAAATAATTAGTAATTTCTTCTCTCCAACAAAATTGTCTAATTCAGGAATAACACTTTTATTTTTAATTTATTCTCTTTTAATGTTATCTGGTATTGGATCTAATCCTTTTCCCAAAACAACATATGTAATAGGATGCTTTAAATAATCAGAAAAAAGTTACAGAAGAAAACAAGAGAGAAAAAAAGACGCTGATAGATGACCTTAAGGGTCCACTAAACTGACCATTCATATTGATACCCTGGCCAGTCAGACTGTTATTAAACTCTGTAGAGTTAGATAAACTTTTACTGTTTCTGTTTTCCTTATATGGATATCTTCCTCTATTAGACCATGTGTTGGATGTAACAGGTACCGTCGGTTGTGATTCGAAAAACCGTCTTCTTGCTGTGCTTGGTGACAACCGATCTAAACTTCCTGATTGAAGGGCTCCTGCTCCTAGTAATCCATTTTGTGTTGACGAGGGAATGAAGGATGACGGATAATTTCCGCTAGGGGATGAATCTGCTGAGGAACTTCTAGATGTGACACCGGCTGGCGGCGCTGATAAGCGGTAACTTGCAGTGTCTATTGGCAGAACTTTAGCCGATGACTGTTTTCCAACTTCACGATAAGGTGAAGGACTTTTACTTCGGGATCGAGGAATGATGAAACTTGGCGGGGGTCGCGGAAGTGACGTCACACTCGTTTCAGTCCGCGTCACTTCCTTTCCAGTCTTGATTCTTCGGATTTCAATATTTGAATATTTCCCATCGTTATAAAAGGTGGACTGTTCCATGAGTATATTTTCAATGTAATCAGCAGGTAGATGATCTCCCCGGACGTTTTCACCATCGTGTGTTATCTGTGGATGCAGAACAGTTTTATCTTTGTCGTATTTGTCGGCTTCGTGTTTTTGGTATGTCTGCTTGGGTCCGAGTAACAGCTCGTCCTTCAACAACTCTATCTCAAACCTTGATAGACGGTGTATCGTTAAAGCAACAAAATAGGACTCGCTTAGCAAAGGATGAATACAAACTGCGGTGGGTTTTATTCAGATCCGAGCATGGCATTTAAAAAAAATATGAGGCACTAGTTGACGTACACCTATCTTTGTAAAAGGGCAAAACGGTGTATATAATGCAAATCATACTTACTATTCATTCTTACCGATGTTAACCCGTCTTGTGTTCTCCTAACATATTTCATGTACAGTTTCCCAATTTCCTCCAAGCGTCTCAGTGACTCGGCCTTTTTTTTTACCCATCCAAGCGTTTGATTCAAAGTTCATTCTATCACGCTTCTCTTTCAACTGCTGTTCTAGTCGAAAACACGTTTTTTTCTATTCAGCTAGAAATAATTATATTTGTTTGTGATACAAATGCTCGAAAAGGAATTGCTTCCTCTAAATTGCGACGTTGATAATTGACATTGATTGTGATAGCTAACGCATATAATATATTAGAAAAAAAGGAAGAAGGAATAAGAAAGAAGTATAGAATAATGAGTCTGAGTGATCATGTGCGAGTAGATCTTGGTTTAGACAGTATAAGTGTATCAAGCAAGAATAAATTTTCAAAAATAATGCCAGTAAAGTGAAGTGCCTCATTCAATATGAAAAAAAAATGTATTTGTGAAAAGTTGAAGGTAGTCACACTAATTTCTGAAAATTGTCAGGAGCAAAACGTCAAGTTTTCGTCTTTTCTAGGTAACTATTTCCGTAGAATAGACAAAGGTAGTGACACGAATTTTGACTTTGCATGTCGTACGCAAGTAGAAAAGTGGATGGCGGAAACAGGATTACGTAGGTTTCGTTTTCGAGCACTTAAAAATCCGTGTTTTTCGATGAAACACAAAAGAGAGATCCTTTCTCCATATGCCGTTATATGTTTAGAGACGTGTAAACCTTCAATATTCCTTTGCCAAACGACAATGCCTAGTTTTGACGTGCCTAATAAAAAGAAAGTCTGTGAAAGAATCGAGGCTAACATATATTTGTGTCAGATACTACAAGACCGCTTTGTTCAGCTGTCTCTTGGTTAGGGCGTCTGCCTTGGAAGCGGGAGGTCGAAGACCGTTTGGTGAGCCGCCAGCTAGTTAAACTAATGGTTACCATTGACCCATCTCAGCCAGATGCCCGGCATCATGAGTGGGGAATCGGGCGGTACTGCTTATTGAGAAAGAGAATATCTCATAAGTCAAAACTGGCCGGCCCTTTAAATAGGGTTGACACTATAATGAACTATGCTTTACCTTTTATATTCTATCTCTATTTATCTTAAACAGCAGCTTTTGAATTAAAAAACCTTACCACCCTATATTTCGTCATTTGGATATTGGTTAACTTGACCTGTACTGAAAAGATAAAACAGATGAAGAACACTTGATTCTGGCATGACCAATAGGGCTGAAGTGCACAATTCATACACGTAACACAGGTACTCCTGTTAATTACGTATCAGTACCCGGGTACCCACAACAAAATAATGTTCCAGACACGAACATTTGATTCTGTCATGACACCTAGGGCTTAGATACACAATTTATATCCGGGTACTCCCAATCCCAGACGGCACACCATTCCCCTCGATGAACGACATTCACATCACAGAAGAAGGTGTTGAGAAACTCCTGAAGAAGTTGAATCATTCCAAAGCTTGTGGCCCTGATCTTCTCCCTGCACGAGTGCTGAAGGAACTAGCCAATAATATTGCGCCTTACCTCAGCATCGTCTTTCAGAGGAGTCTAGAATCAGGTGACTTACCAAGGGACTGGAAGACTGCAAATGTAACTGCCATATTCAAGAAAGGTGAGAAATACAAGCCAAGTAACTATCGGCCAGTCTCCCTTACTAGTATTTGTTGCAAGATACAGGAACACATCATTACCAGTAATATCCTCAAGCACCTTGACAGACACCAAATCCTTACAGACTGCCAACATGGATTCAGAGCAAGAAGAAGTTGTGAAACCCAACTTCTTACATTAGCGGATGAATTGCTATCAGGACTGGACAGGAGGATTCAGCATGACATGGTTGTACTGGACTTCTCGAAAGCCTTTGATAGAGTGCCACATGAACGTCTATTAAGGAAATTAGGCCACTATGGTGTAAGAGGCAACATACATAACTGGATCAGAGCTTTCCTCACTGATCGGGTTCAACAGGTCACGGTTGAAGGTGCCACGTCCGAGAGTATACATGTCCTCAGCGGAGTTCCCCAGGGCGCAGTGCTAGGACCAATACTCTTCCTGATTTTTATCAATGACCTCCCTGACTGTGTTCAATCCAAGGTCCGGTTATTTGCAGATGACTGTGTTCTATATCGACCCATTCAGTCTCCGGAAGATCCAACCATCCTCCAGCGCGACCTAGACAACCTGGCAGCCTGGGAGAAGAAATGGGGTATGGATTTCCACCCAGAAAAGTGCAGTGCCATCAGAGTCACCAGAGCACGGAACCCAGTAACCACCAGCTATACTCTGAAAGGACACACTCTTGTTGTTGAAGAATCCACCCGTTACCTTGGTGTCGAACTTCAAAACAACATGATGTGGAATAATCATATTAGTAAGATATCCAGCAAGGCGAACAGCACTCTTGGATTTCTCCGCCGAAACTTGCGAGTAAGCAATGAAAAAACGAAGACTGCAGCTTACTACGCCATGGTGAGACCCATCCTGGAGTACTGTTCTTCTGTCTGGAGTCCCCATACTAAAGCAAACATCCACAAACTTGAGATGGTCCAACGACGTGCTGCCAGATATGTCACAAACAGATACAGAAACACGTGCAGTGTAACAGACATGCTTGATCATCTTTAGTGGGAGCCATTGTCATCACGCAGGACAAAGACCAGGCTCACAATGCTATTCAAGATCATACACGACTTGGTAGCAATCCCAGCTGATGACTACCTTACACCCTTCCACTCATCTAGATCCACTCGCTCGGCACACAGTAAGAAAT
Organism: Fragum sueziense; assembly: GCA_963680895.1. Lineage (NCBI taxonomy): Eukaryota > Metazoa > Mollusca > Bivalvia > Cardiida > Cardiidae > Fragum > Fragum sueziense. The sequence goes on along the minus strand of OY804608.1, from coordinate 40,441,602 downwards.
TCCAACAGATTCCAGTGTCAACAGAAATTTACAAGAATAGCTTCTTCCCAAGCACAATCAAGACCTGGAACACACTACCAGCATCAGCAGCTGAGGCTCCCGGATTGGTATCCTTCAAGCGGGAGCTATCAACACTTAAATTTTAATTTCTTGCCTTGGCAAGTACACTCTAAGGATATCTCTGGGCTATGCTCTCAGGGACATATGGTCCCTGGTACCGCCACGGAAGGGAGACAGGTTAGAGATTGAAGAGTGGAAAAGCTATGGTGACTTCTTTTCTAGATTCTGACTTTCCTATATACTGTTTCCAACTTTCCTTTTTTCACTATTTCCTGTCTCTTTCTCTTTTAACGCAGACCCAAACGCGCAATAATAGTCAAGTGTGACGGCTGTGCGAAACATGTAGACATGTAGATGTAAATAAAATTTTGTCTTGCAGTTCATGAGAAATAGAGCGGACAAACTGATCAACAAACTGATCAACACACGTTTATGTTGAGAAAAATGGCAATTTCCAACCAAGGTTTATAACTCAGTAAAAAATCAATGAACCATTACCAAAATTTGATATGCACGTATTTGAGACTTATCGAGCATACGCATAAAGTTTTAATGAAATCTTTTCATAAGATTCCAAGAATTTGAGCGGACAAGAAATATCACTCAAGGAACATAACTCCGTGAAAAATTATGCACAGTAACCAAAAATAATATGCACATTTCCACTTGGTAATGACACGTGAAGTTTGAATAAAATTGGTCCAGTAGTTTATTGATAGTAGAGTGGACAAAAAATCGAAAAACTGATCAACTCACGGAAAATGGCAATTTTCAACAAAGGGTGATAACTCCGTGTAAAAAATCAATGAACTATCACCAAAATTTTAATGCACATATTTGAGAGCTACTAATCATAAATGTAAAGTTTTTTTGAAAACCAATTTATTTGTTACCGTGAAATTGAGTGGACAAGAAAATTCACTCAAGGGCCATAACTCCGTGAAAAAACAATTGATCGTGACCAAAAATATGATATGCACATTTCCATTTAGTAATAAGTTCACATATGAAGTTTGAATTAAATTGGACAAGTAGTTTAGGAGGAATCGAGCAACAACAGACCAACAGACAAACAGACCATCGGACCAACAGACAGACAGACCAACGGACAAGCTGACTCCTATATGCCCCCCAATGAATGTGGGGGTATAATAATTGTATGAAAACATGTCTGTTTATCGATGGCAGTCCTAAAACTATACTGACGTCCAAAAGATACGCCTCAGTCCTAATAATTGTCCGATTATTCAGTAAATCTGACTTGAAATTACACATACTTATTACCATCTGTAAATTTGATTATCTGTTGTTGAAAAATGATGATAAAGAAATTATCAAATTGTTACAGTTTAGAAAAACGGTACATTTAAACAGAGCGGTATCAGAATTTCTATTTCAAAATCAGTAGCGCGTGGTTCAAACTTTATTTACGACGACAAAAGATAATGTAAAACGTCTTATTTGGTGACCACAGTTAGTGAATACTAAACGCGACGTCAATTTCAACGTCTCAAACCTGAAACGAATAAGACGTTAACGTAAGACAGCTTCTTGTTTAACAGGCGATACATGAGGTATAACTGACTTTTGCCGATTGGCAAATGTTTCTGTAACTCTAACTCGTCAACCAAGATGCCTATTCGTGCAGTGCAACACGTCAAAACGTCAAGCGGCTTGTTGTTTATTTTCCCGTATTCGAACATGGCTCATCTACGGGCTCTATTTTCCGAGCAGTGTGTCTATTTCGTTATAACGTTACTTGCAACAATGACAGTTAGCAGAAAAACAATTATTTGGCCACCACATTAACCGACAATTCGACAGAACGTCGATCCCAACGTCTCAAACCTGAAACGTTAATGACGTTAACGTGGAAAATTATCTTGCTTTACAGGCGTTACATGAGGTCTAGTTGAGCGTGGCCGATCAATAAATGTAAGCGGAATCCTAACGCGTCGATCAAGACACCAAATCGAGAAACACAATAAGTTAAACTGTCTTGCGGCTTGTTTGTGCATTCGTCGCATTCAAAAATGGCCATTAAACGAGCTCCCTTTTCAGAATTTAGTCTTGGTATCCTTCAATTCGGAAGTTTGATAAGAAAATCTATAAATTCGTGGTTGCCTATCCACTAATACATGTTACTGTGTAAAATGTTAACAAGTTCATCACGTGATATACATACACAAAGCGCACGTGGAAAACGTGACCAGTCACCGAAAATGGACATGTCAATGAATAGAAACGCAAATTTTCTCATTTGCCGTAATTGTCGGTTAAAATGATAATATACAGAATACATTTGAATAACATTGTAATATGCATGAGGAAAATAACGACAAATTTCATTGAAGCGTTTGTTTTGGACGTCAGTTTAACTTGTACCATATATGGGACAAATACACAAAATAAACCACAAATGTCGACTTGATATGTAAAGGGTGAATCTTTACATACACATTCTTCAATATTATATATATCTTCTTTCTCAATAAGTTTTTTCTTAATTAAATCTGCTAGTGTTACAAGACTGACGAATCTACGCCGTTCATGGTTATAGTCTTTTCAATTGAAATTTGATATAATAATTATGGTGATTTTTATTTCTTTTCAAATAAGACTTTATATATGAGGATTATAAAACCCTTATTGTAATGATGTATTAGGCGACTTTACAGGTAAGATATGAAATTGTACAAGGTGAATATGCTTTAAGAAATGTAAATCTTATTGTGGCCTATATGAAAGATGGTAAATATGATTTTCAAAACAATAAAGATCGCCATATCAAGAGCACACTTTTAATATATCTTGAAATATTGTATATAAATATAGTGTATATAAATGTGGATTTCGGTAAAAAAGGATTATTAAAGTTTATCAAAAGCTTTATATATATATGGACAAATGAAATTTCCTCTATTGAGGATCGGATTTTGTCTATTAGCTGATGTGTATGATCTGGATAGCTAGGCGTCGTGTCGAAATCTCGGGTTATGGAGTCAGTGCTTGTTGTGGTTAGTTCTGTACCTATCTCTTTCATATGTAATATATAATTCATACAGAACATGCATACCTTACAGGTAAACCTGTAAGCTATCCCACACTTAGAAAGTCTGCTGTTGAATTGCTTCAATTATCTCCCTTTAATACTATATATAACAAATATCGCAATTCTGAATCTTTCAGATCCAGCAACTTTCTCGAACGCTTACAAATGATTGAATGTGTCACAATGATAGATAATAGACCATATAAATATGGCGCCTATCAGTTGTAGATACAAACTGAGAGTTGTATGTAAATATCCTAACCCGTAGATATGTTATCCATAAAATTACATCATATATAATAGACAAATGAAATTTCCTCTATTGAGGATCGGATTTTGTCTATTAGCTGATGTGTATGATATGGATAGCTATATATATATAGCTATATATATATATAAAAGGAAATAAAAAACTGACTTCACGTGCCTTTACAATATGTATGTATTTAATCTAAATTCAATTTGTCAAACCGGTTTCGCCTTTCGGCTCATCAGTGACATGACGTTGTTACAACGCAGAATTTCATAGTTACCGTTCTTACAAAGCAGAAGTGCAACGTACAAGGTGCATAACTCTACCTTGCTTATTTTGTTAGTTATTGCCATTTGTTGTAGTGAAAGCCTGAGGGGGTATCAAATCACATTCAGCGACAAATTCTAGTTTTTTTTTCTATATTAACCCTTTCCTAAACAAGACCGGTTTTGACGTCCCCAACAGAAAATTCTTGGGAAAACATAGAGGCAAAAGAAGAAAATGATGATCGACCAAATTGAAAAGGCCTGCATAGCAGACAAAATGGGTGTGAATAATTTCTTTGGATATTGATGATCATTCTTCTTTTGCCATTTTGTCATCTGCAGACTTTTTTAAATTTGGCCCAACATGACATTTTGTCGTGTCGAAAGGGTAAGCGAGTGCGCACGAGCAACACGACGAAGCCAAGGCATCACCGTATGTGTAAACATCACTTGTCAACTGCTTATTTCATAGTTACCGTTCTTAAAAAGTATACGACAGTGCAGCAACCTTCTCAACTCTGAATTAGAATGTTTCTCAACAAAATGATTACGGCAATCGAGCTCTTAGAATGTCATCTTCTGCAAATTGAACGTGGAAAAACTTCGCGAGATTCACAGCCATATTTGTACGATAAGAGATTCCCAATCTATTTTAGACCAGTGAGGCGTGACGATGACGTATTTGTTTACACGAGAAAACCGAACCCTATTTAAACCCTCAGAAATCCGAGCAGAAGAATACAAACCATGCCAGACTGCATCGAATGGTAGTCTGACAACTTCACAGTCAGAAAATGAAAAGAAGCTTGCATAACATTGTTTGAGCTTTTAATAAATGATGTTTGAACAGCAGAATTTTCATTATTTTGCAAAGCTTGAAAATTGTACAATGTAATCTCCAATGGAAATTGAAATCGCTATTGCATGGACATCTGGGAACAATCCTAGTCGAAAAAGGGTTCAAAAATCCTCTGTAAGGCCTGCATGATGTTTAAAAAAATCAATCGAAAACCGTGATTTTGTGAATATCAAACTTTTTGAATTCCCTGTCTGTTTATGTCAAAGGGAGGTTAATTCACAAAATTGACAAATTAGACCTTTAAGAGATTGCTACAAGTAATAAGAGAGATTTTTTTGACAACCCGGATATGTCCAATGCCGAAAAAATGATGCATCGTTTCCTGCGCATGCGCATGTGACATTAGCTCTACACGCATTAAGGGCCGTAACTCTGACATTAAAGGAGACAATGCAATGAAATTTCGACAAAACGATTTCTGAATGCCTGGGAAAGAACGTCAAAATATATTTCAGGCTTTTAGTTCGATACTTTTCCAGAAACAAGAAATCTTGCAGTGTAAAGTTTTCACTTTTGTTCAGTATATACACTCATCCGAACTTCTAAACGGCCACTTTTATTTTTTTTAATAAACAAATCATATCAATTCACCTGGATCATGTGTTTGCTTTTTGTACTAAACGAAGTCACATTCTATCTTTTAGAACAAAGAACAGTAGTGTCACGTCAAAAAAGAAGCACGTGACGTCATTTTGATCGAAACGTTGAAATTGCATGTGTGTATTTTGAATTACGTGATAAATATCGATTCTGTTTTGATAATTTATCCATATGGATAGCCCAGTCAGAAAAACATTTAACATGACAAGAATTATTATTACAACGCGAGAAATGACCTTCGGAATGTTTGATGTTGGGGCTCCAGTCAGAAAGGTCAATTTGATAATTTCCTTTTCTAACAAAATCTTAATGCAATCATTCGATTTCTTTTGTTTCTGGGGTAAACATATCGTTTTTAATTGGACGTCCGAAAGGACGTACAATTCTTATAACCACTTTTGGACAGGCGAAATGGGTTTTCATTACCAAAAAACCCTTTCTCAGACTCAATTGCCAGTTGACCAAAAGTCAAAATAGATTTTGCGACCATACAGGAAAACTGTCGTATCTTTTCCTACTTTCTATGTGTTCTCTAACAAATACTATAAGATTCATTGGCCGATTCAATTCATGCCACGTCTTAACCAACTTTACGATCATTTTCGATTTAATCATTTTCTTGTAGTTTTTTGACTTTCGTAATATTTATTCTGTAAAGGGTACGATCTTTAGAAAGCGATACATGCATACACTATGGTTATAATGTAAACAGACACCCTATATCATCAGCAGCAGCGATAGCTCAAATGGGGAAGGATTAACCTCGCAACATTTTTTCAGTTTGAAATTTGGAACGCCGTTGGTTCAAAACCAGTTCGGATGATTTCTTCTGTAAAACGTTTGTTTTTCTTGATGTGTTTACTGAAAACACACATTTTAGAATGATTACCCAATTTAATGCACGTATTGTGTATGATAGGTTCCTTTTCTTTGATCATTGTTGTTTAAGTCTTTGACATATTTAAAGGAACGGGGTTTCCACGAGACGTACTTTGGAACCAGGGTTTTGAAATTGATTATCGGGGAGTGAGTTCATTTCGCAACTCGGGTTCGACTCGATGACAAATCGGGGTTCCATCTGAACAGCCTCAGATGAGACACTAGTGAAATCCACCTATTCAGAAAAATAGTTGCTCTTACGAGTTTTTTTTTCTCCATCATCTGTATCACTGATATTCGACAGTATCATGACCTATTTACATACTGATCGATGATCATGACAACAATGATTATTACTAGTATAAGACTAGGTGACAGCGATCTGTATTTATTTCGTTTAAGAGACCCGTTTACGTGTATTGAGCTAAGAAGATGAAGCAATGGGTCTGCAACAGATGGTACCTGGATGATCGTATGAATATGTTTACAGATAGGGACATTGCTATTCTCAAATTTTCGTTGATAATGATATGAAGATTTAAATTGCCTATTGTACTCCACTGCCATTTTCCCGACGGCACGTTCCCAATTTCTTCTTTTTATGCACATCTGTAGATGTAAGGATGCTGCGGTAGTACTTGTATGAGGAATCCATGGTAAGGTGCTCCAATTCATCTGGTATTTTGTTTCAGGAAAAGTATGTATTGAATTTGTTTTGTAACCACAACCAGGGAAAACTGCTACCGTGTTTTTTTCTTTTTTATACTCTAAACAGGAATAAAAATCAAAGTGCTTGGAGCACAATATTTAGACGCCTCTCATTGATTGAGCGGAATGGTATGTAAATGATCGGCGTTTCATTACTTTTTTTCGTTGAATTTGTGTTAAGATTGATTCTAAATCACTGCGGTCGTTTTTTCGCCAACGATGGTGGAGATAGAAGTCGAACAAGAGTGCCATGGTCACAATATACGCCGCCACTTATAAAACTTGAGACAAAAAATAATGACATTGACAAGGATTTATAAATATTCACACAAAAATCTGTAAAAAGTTGTGCTCACAAAAAGGTTTTTATAAATATCCAGTCAAAAACCTGGAAGGAATTGCGTTCACGAGACTGAAATATCATTAAGCCCTAGAGACTAAGATTGAAGGGGGCATAACTCAGGCAAATATCAATGAACCATAAAATCCTTACTTCATGCACATCTACCAATTAAGGTAATAACATCCACCAAGTTTCATAAGGATCCAGTCAGAATCTTAGAAGAAGTTGTGTTGACAAGGCTGCAATTTCAATCAGCCCCAGAGACTAAGTTTTAAGGGGGCATAACTCTAGAAAAAATCAATGAACCATAAAATCCTTCCTTCATGCAAATCTACCAATTGAGGTGATTGACCAAGTGTCATTAATATCCAGCCATAAACGTAGGAGGACTTGCGTTGACAAGGCTGCAATTTCAATAAGGCCCACAGACTAAGTTTTAAGGGGGCATAACTCTGGCAAAAATCAATGAACCATACAATTCTTCCTTCATGCACATCTACCAATTGAGGTGATAACATTGACCAAGTTTCATTAAGATCTAGCCAGAAACTTAGGAGGAGTTGTGTTGACAAGGCTGCAATTTCAATAAGCCCCAGAGACTAAGTTTTTATGGGGCATAACTCAGGCAAAAATCAACGAACCATAAAATCCTTCCTTTATGCACATCTACCAATTGAGGTAATAACATTGACCAAGTTTCATTAAGATCCAGCTAGAAACTTAGGAGGAGTTGCGTTGACAAGGCTGCAATTTCAATAAGCCCCAGAGACTAAGTTTTTAAGGGGCATAACTCTGGCAAAAATCAACGAACCATAAAATCATTCCTTCATGCACATCTACCAATTGAGGTGATAACATTGACCAAGTTTCAAGAAGATCCAGCCAAAAAACTTAGGAAGAGTTGCGTTGACAAGAAAAGTGGACGGACGTACGGACAGACGGACGGATGGACGGACGGACGGATGGACGGACGGACAGACGGAGAAGATGACGCGAATATACGTCCGCCTCCGGCGGCGTATAAAAAAAGATGATTAAAAAGAACAATGTCTGAGTAGAATTCGAACCCAGGGCCTTCCGGATATAACATGTGTAAAGAGTACAAGTTGAGTGCTCTGCTAAGTGAGCTATCGCAGCTTTTATTTATGTAGCGCGTTGGCTTACATTGTGAATAAATTGCTTTGTAGCGTACTTTATAAAATCAATGAAAAGTATAACTGACGACAATACTCATAGTAAACCGAAACAAGAAGACAAAAGTGCTAATCGCATGGCCTTAATTGAATTTGGTAATAAAATTAATAGTGATTATTCATAGCGACAAATCAGTTGTCTTGAAACGGCAATCAAATCAATTTGAAGCCTGAGAAGGGTTTTCTGGTATTAAAGCCGATTTCGTATGTCCGAAACCGATCTTATAGAATTAAACACAGAAGAATGAATAAAATAGCTTTCGTTCATGTACAATCCCACTCAATCAATCAGAGACGTCCAATTACAGTGCTCTCAGCACTTTGATTATTGTTTGTCGATGGATCGAATCTGATATTTGCGGCTTTTTCACAAACAAGAGGACCATGATGGTCCTTAATCGCTCACCTGAACCTATATAGAAAGAAAGTCACAATGTTGTATTAAGTTCAAGAGCACATAATTTAAGATGTGAGATTATGATCCAGCTGAAAACTGCTTTCATAATCTTTAATGATCAATATTTGTGGCTGTTACAGTGAAAACAAAGTGGAAGAAAACAACACAGTCAAGAGCACATAACTCTGTTCTAATAAAAGTATTCTCATCAACATTATGTCCAATTTTTTTTTGGATTGGTCAATATATTGTTAGAGTGAAAATAAAGTCGAAAAATGTAATTTTGTGAAATTCAAGGGCCAATAACTCTAGTCAAATCAAGCTGAAAGTTTCACTCATCCAGGATCTTATGGCCACCAACATTGTGGCCAAGTTTTGTCTTGATTAGTCAATAAATGTAGATACTACAGTGTAAACAAAGTCGAAAACAGCAATTTTGTCAAATTCAAGGGCACATAACTCCAGACTTCCTACTTCAATCACACTGAAAATCGAAGTCATCCAAGATCTTATGGTTACCAACATTGTGGCAAAGTTTTGTCTTGATCGGTCAATATAAATTTTGTAGATGCTAGAGTGGTAACAAAGTCAAAACTAGCCATTTTTGACGTTTAAGGGCACATAACTCCAGATTTCCATGTCCGATCTGACAAAAAATTAAACTCATCTGAGAACTTATAGTTACCAACATTGTGGCAAAGTTTTGTTTTGATCGGTCAATATTTGTAGATGCTAGAGTGGTAACAAAGTCAAAACTAGCCATTTTGGACGTTCAAGGGCACATAACTCCGGACTTCCTGGTCCGATCTGACTCAAAATCGAACTCGTCTGAGAACTTATAGTTACCAACATTGTTGCAAAGTTTTGTTTTGATCGGTCAATATTTGTAGATGATAGAGTGGTAACGAAGTCAAAACTAGCCATTTTTGATGTTCAAGGGCACATAACTCCGGACTTTCTAGTCCGATCTGACTCAAAATCAAACTCATCCAAGAACTTATGGTCATACAATATTTTGACCAAGTTTGATTATGATTGGTTAATATTTGTAGATGCTAGAGTGGTAACAAAATCAAAACTAGCCATTTTTGACGTTCAAGGGCACATAACTCCAGACTTCTTGGTCCGATCTGACTCAAAATCGAACTCATCCGAGAACTTATGGTCATCCATATGTTGACCAAGTTTGTTTAAGATTGGTCAATATTTGTAGATGTTAGAGTGGTAACAAAGTCAAAACTAGCCATTTTTGACGTTCAAGGGCACGTAACTCCAGACTTCCTGGTCCGATCTGACTCAAAATCGAACTCATCCGAGAACTTATGGTCATAAATGTTTTGACTAAGTTTGGTTAAGATTGGTCAATATTTGTGGGTGCTAGAGTGGTAACAACAAAATGTGAACAGACGGACGGACGGACAGACAGACGGACGGACAGACGGACGCCGACGGACAAAAAGCGACCACAATAGCTCACCTTGAGCACTTCGTGCTCAGGTGAGCTAATAAGCAAATTTAGGATGAGTGCATGCGTACCGGAAGTGTTCGTAAAACACGACGACGGCCACACTTAAGGACTACTATTCGTCAACAAGATGGGCAGCTTTATTAAGCAATTTTCAGAAATAATTTCATGCATGTACAAATAACGATAGACGAATTTTGGGTAATCCTAGCCTCCCAATCCACTACAAACGGCTATGAGGCGCTTTAATAAAAGCGATCCTAGGCCACATCGTCAACGAAATGTCAAAGCCTTGGCACTGTGAAACATATTTTGAAGCCTAGACTGTACTAAACAACCCCTATGTTATCGGGAAATGGATTGGGCACAAAATACGTTTCGTGATTAATCAAGAATCACGTCTCGGACTTGTTAAACAGACGGATTCAAGCACTGCTAAAGTAAATGATTTAGAAGACCTGATTCGGCAAGCCTAGTATTTCCGCACTGTACCATACCCTACAGTATCTTCAAGAATGCATATTATCCACGAGAATAGGATTCTTAGCAATGATAAATGCACACAGAGATCACATGGGATATTAAGTTGTGATGTGCGAATTTCTATTTATGGGGTAGTGCACTTCTTAACGTCACCATTTCATTAATTTCGAACTCAGCTTCGTGAAACTTTGTAATATTTTTTTCAAAAATGAATGTATTTTACAAACAAACAAACAACATGAGTTTTCATCAGAGATGTTGATTTATAGGTGAAAGAATGATGTGGCCGTTTAGAAGTTCGGGTGAGTGTATATACAATAACGAATAGCAATCATTATCTCGATTTTTTTTATTTTCAAAATAGTTGAAAGCTCGTCTCAATTAAAGAACACCACTCCAAGAATCAGAATGCACTGTTTGTTGTTCTTATTTTCATATGAAGAATGGGACAGAGATTATCTACCAATAAAAACAGATACAGATTAGACAATAATTCAACGCAGAATCAAGAGAAGAAACGGGACCTTATACATGTTCAAGAGGACATTGAGACCATTGACGATAGGTCGTCCACAAGGAAAGAAAGAGATTATGATATGCCACAAGAACTTCAATGTGACACAAAACAGTACGGACCTGTATCAGGAGAATTGGGTGCTGAAAAAAATACAGTGATTGAAAATCCAGATCTACAGACAAGCACAAGTGAGCAGATTCAAAATTCAGCTCTTAATTTTAATACAACACAAGCGGATATCATTTGTGAGAAAACGTCGAACAATACTCAAACTTCTCAGGGAGCAAGGAGGAGCTTTGAAGAGAATTCAGTGCAAGAAAGACCAAGCGCGCTTCAAGAGTGGGACAAATTTTGTGAAGAACCATTTGATATTAATTCATTCAATACAGATGAAAATAAGAAAACAAAAAGCCACTACTGCGACGTTTGTCTTTCGCGATCATTCGAAAACATTAGGATTGGTGTCTACCTCTGCTTTTTATGCGAAAAGTATATCTGTCCAGAATGTTTCAGGGGGCATGAAAGTCTTAACGTTATAAATTATAATGGTGATGAAAAGGAAAACAATCAGGCAATAGAAACGTTTATAGATGCCATGTTAGCCGAGGAAGTGGACAGGGAAAGGCTACTGCATGTAGAAGACATTTCTGTATGTGATAAAATAAACGTGATTCATCCTTTAGACATATGTAAACCTTATATCTCAGGAATATGTGGCTTAGGGATCAGACGTTGGGTAGCAATTGACTACGACAATACTTGTGTAAAGGTGTTTGAAATAGGATCAAATACATTAATCAAATATATACGATTCCGATCAGTTGTGTGGGGTATAACTGAGGTGATCCATCCAGAATACCAAACCACCAATACAGTCACGTCTAAGGAGTCGGATGATAGAACTGCAAGTCATGAAAAATGCGCTCTAGCTGTCACCTTGCCTGAGGAAAAACGAGTAATATTTATTGGAATGGACGATAATCCGGTGTTTAAAATCGGCAGCATACAAACGCCTAACGACTGCCATGACATTAATTATTTTAATGGACTAATGTTTATAGATTGTCCTGGTAGTATATATATTATGACAGTATATGGGGAAACTTTGAAGAAAATATCCGTAGGTGTGATAGATGGTCGACGTTTCTGCGTTACTCTTGGGAGGATCTATCTAATTGATGGCGCCTCTGACAATGTTATACTAATTAACTTGGATGGTGATGTGATTAAGAAAATCCCACATCTGAGATCGAGTGATATTACTGTAGATGAAAATGGAGATGTGTATGTCTGTTCGGGGAAATTAAATTCTATTTTCAAGCTAGATAAGGATCTTATCAAAATTAAAACACTCTGTGAGAAAACAAGTTTAAGCTCACCGTCCAAAGTTCTTTGGTACAGCGATAAACTGTATGTGTACCATTCACTAAAAAATGAAAGTCCGCTGACAATAATACAACTAACGTAGTAAACAAATGAAAGTTTTCAAGCAGCTTCGTTCCGTATTACAAGTTTTCGGTACTTTGTATATGAAAAGTTTTTACGTCGTTTTACCTCGATTTAAGTCAAATCCCAATATGGCTAGTACTAGATTGGGGATTTTACACGTCCTTCCCAAGGTTTCATCCATATGGCTAGTGGTATGAGCGTGCGAGAAGGGCGTAAACCAATCACATCATTACTTTTCCACAGTGTATAGTCCACTGTACGCACTAACTTCCGCTTGCGAGTAAGAAAACGAGTCAAAAAGGAGATTGAAGCCCGAAAAACAGGTAAATAGTTCATATTAGATTGAATCGAGTTGGATTTATCTCGTATTATGGTGGAAGGTATATGAAAAATTATCATTCCTGGCGTATATCTACGGAAAGAACTCTATTTTCCGACGAAAATGCATTTGCTCACTTAGTTTTCTCCAAATCGTCACTTTGATTGACTCCGAACAAAGATTTCAACCCTTAATATCTAGTATAAGAACAAATCCTTTTAATACATTGAAGAATATTCATCTATGCTCCCAAATATTACACGATACAGTGTGTTAAAACATCGGTTTAAAAAATATTAACTATAAAACTGTCACTGGTGTTGCCTGCTCACTGTACGGTTGCTTGCTACCTCATAGTACGGTTGCTTTCGAGCACAACCATAAATCATGTACGGTTGTTTGAGAGCAAAATGTATTGTAATTTTGTATATTTTTCGTTTTGAACAACGACTGATGGTGACTTTAGTGTCTAAATTTGCATACCTTTAACCTTTTACATATACAATGCATTGAAGTGTTTTAGGAATGGGTTAATAACCCAAAGTTGTAAAATAAATACAACGTTTTGTATTTATAAACATGTTTTATTTTGTTTACAAAATGATCCTCATAATCTTAAATGATCTTTATTATACAAAATTTGCATTTTTTCGAAGTTAATTTCATGTTGAATTTGGACTTAAATTGATATGGAAGACAGATTGCGCTATACAAACACGTGGTTAATATAACATTTCTTTTTTTTTTGTAGGTTGGGAATAAACATGGAAACATATTGCATCTATTGTGATTCGGAATCAAACCAGTTTTGTGAATTGATAGACCAAATGATTATTAAACATCCTGACAAAAACCTGAAAATGAAGACTATCAACAAAAAACCTGAAAATGAAGACTATCAACAAATAAGAGCTACTTGTGAAGTCATATTCATTTTATGCCCCTGTATCGAAAGATTGGGGGTATATTGTTTTACTCGTGTCTGTCTGTCCGTCTGTCCGTCCCTCTGTCCGTCCGTCTGTCTGTCCGAAAACTTAACACATGCCTTTTCTCCAAAAGTACTTGACATACAAAGCTCAAATTCGGTATGCAACTTCCTTTCAATATTATCTATCTGTTGCATGCAATTTGACCTCCCCCAAGGTCACCTGTTAACCCTTATCAACCCTTTACATGAAAATTTAACATTTTACAAAAATGGCTATTTCGGAGGCATTGGTGATTCACAAACACATCTTGTTTTTTTTTCTTTTTTTTTTTTAAATACCAAACATTAATGGTCTAAAATTGGTTCATTTATTATTCATTATTGACCTTCATCTAAACAACTTTGTAACAGTTCAAGCTTGAATCCATTTGCATACTCAGGCGCCTTTAGATGCACCCTAAAATTGGAAAATATTGAGAAAAAGGAAGACAACTGCTGATTAACTGTATTTCACTTTTCCTTCTGTTACAAAGAACTTTTAATTTTGCTGTCTGATATATCCCCTTTGAATTTTGAACAGACCGTAATTCTGTTGTTTTGGGAAGGGATACATGTAAGTTTAATCATGGCTGTATTTTCATTGGCTTCCAGATTGTAATTTTGATTTTATTTGCTTTTCTCAACAAGCTTAACACAAACAAAAGTTTTGCTAAATATTATACGTGCTATTTCATTTTAAGGTTTTCGACTGCCTTTTAGATTTGTACCGTGCAATGGTTTCATTCTGTAGTAAGAACAAAGTTCCGTTGCCTTAATTCCACCTGGAAGCTCAAATGATCACATTCAAGACCATTTTGAAAACTCTAGATGCCCAGTTCCCTGTATCACTTATCACATTGGTACATCGTGCTATGGACCTTTGTTGTTATGATACAACATCCGTTTATGTTAAACAAATAGAAATCACCAAATAGAACTCCGTACGGTCGAAGCTATGGAAAAAGACTGTAGAGGGAAAATAATTCTGCGGTCTTTGATCAGAGGTTATCTTTAGTCGTGTTTGATCTTTGAAACATATTGGCTTTTTTGGCTGACACATGAGCATGAAGATTGAATGAATGGGGTTTTAAGTGTCTAAGTCTCTCAGCGGTACAGCCATAATTTTCTTTTCCGACCTACTTCTTCTTCATGAAAATTTTCGTCTAGCCCATCTATAACAAAAGATTCATTCATAAACTGAAACACAGTCAGTTACATAGGTTTTTTGTCAAATAACATTTAAAAACATTCAACTGGTGTTCTATCTCAAAGCTGTTCTATTGAGACTATGTAACTAGAGAATTATAAAAATCATAGATACAATGTATTGTTTCAATGCATTTTTGAAATTTTGACCAATAACAAAGCTAGAATCAACTTTTTTGAAACAGTTCTTTTATGCGAAGATTCTCATATCAAATTTCAAATATTCCTATGAAAAATAATTGCTTAAAAACTATTTTCATAATAATGTTTTGACAAGGAAATGCTACTGAGCTCTCATGTAACCGTACAGTGACATCGCAAGCAACCGGACTAAAGCTTTCACAGATTGAGCAAGCAACCGTACAGTGAGTCGACAACACCAGTGGTGTTTGATAGTCGATATTTCTTAAACCAATGCGTTCATGTCTGTTATTCTTTAGTTTTCTGGTGCTAAGATGGTCTATCTTCAAAATAACAAAAGTATGTGCTTGTATATAAGTTGTAAAGCTTTGAAATCGATGTTTGAAATCAATGAATGTGACATTTTCGAAAAAAATCGTGAGCAATCGCATTTTGTCTGAAAATGTAGCTTTTCTCAAAGGATGAACTGAGTAAATAACCTAGTTTATGTACATACAGCCCATGCATGTAAAAATTCCTTCATTTTTTTCATTTTTTTAATTAACTGTTTACCTGTTTATTTGGCTGCAATCTAAACCTCGACTCGTTTACTTACTCGCAAGCGGAAGTTAGTGCGGACAGTGGACTACACTGTGTTTTCTGCATGTAAAGATGGCGAGTCTAGAAATGTCTCCTTCTTTTCCCAAAATAAGACCTAGTTAGTTTTTGATTTTCAATTTCGAATAGGTTTGGAATAACATCGAGACAAATAAGGACTATTTTGACACCCCCTTCCCGAGAATACAAGATAATTAAGATATGGAATAGATTTGTCTATTGAATAAAAATTTTCCTGAAACAATTGCTTTAAATCTTTGTTAAACGAATAAACACGTAAGGTCTGCCAAAGTCACAATCATCTTCTTAATCCATTGATCCTAATTTAGTCGGGGAGCTTATCCAAAAGTACTTCACTTTGTGATACAAGCACCAAATTTGGCACAAATGTTCCTCAGAGTAAACTATTTTCAAAAC
The DNA here is from genome assembly GCA_963680895.1 of Fragum sueziense. Classification (NCBI taxonomy): domain Eukaryota; kingdom Metazoa; phylum Mollusca; class Bivalvia; order Cardiida; family Cardiidae; genus Fragum; species Fragum sueziense. Next base: position 40,425,431 of record OY804608.1, on the reverse strand, counting down.
AAATGATATCCACCATGAGAAACGAAAATTTCGGCCATTTTCAAAGATGGCCGCCATTTCTATAGGTAAAAAATTCAGAAAAAATACTTCATTGCTAGATAAAAGCACCAAATTTGGCATAAATGTTGCTCAGAATATACTCTTTTCAGAACATATGGTATCCAGCACGAAGAACTAACATGGCTGCCAATTTCTAAGATGGCCACCATCCCTATATGTACAGAAAACCAAGAAAACATTCTTTTTGAAGATACAAGCACAAAGTTTAGCATAAATGTTCCTAATAGTAAACTATTTTCCAAAGATATGGTATCCACCATAAAATCCAACATGGCTGCCATTTTCCAAGATGGCCATCAGCTTTTATATAAGAAAAAATCAGAAATAATCATTTTATGTAAGATACAATCACCAAATTTGGCACACATGTTTCTCAGAGTGCACTGTTTTCAGAAATCAATGTATCTATAAAAAAAGCGACATGATGGCCACTTTCTAAGATGGCCGCCATTCCTATACATTTCTTTGTGATATAAGCACTAAATTTGGCACACATGTTCCTCAGAGTATACCTTTTTCGAAATAATGGTATACACCATGATAAAACATCATTATGCCTGTCCTTTTCCAAGATGGCTGCCATCTCTGTAGTTCACAATGTGGATTAAAATTATACCTTAGGTTACAAGCACCCTTTCTTCACCCAAAATCTTTGGTGAATCAGAAATTCTTTGTGAAATATGATATCTTACATATGAGATAAAAATTGCTGCCATTTTCCAAAATGGATACAGTCCCTATAGATAATCCAGTTTTAATGTACAATTTGCATTATTTCATCATTCGTTACATATTTCTGTGAAATCTTCATGCATAAATCGACTGGCAATTATGTTAATTATGATAAATATGGTAGCCATGTTTTCGTCATAACGTAGTGAAGACTATGAGACTTAATGGCATAACTGTCTTGTTCACCAGGATATGGTGTGTTAAAAACTACTTGGCTACCACTTTTAAAAAATGCTTTAAATTGTAATTAACAATTCAATATAAATAAAGCCATACTATGTATCAACAACTTTTAGAATACATATGGCTGCAACTGCTGTAATTGTGATCATTTGGTAGATCTTTTTCAATATTTGAACCTAATTTTAAGAATAATATGCAGATATAGATCTAAGAAATTTTGCAGTAGCTGTGTTACTTTTTCATGATGGATACCATGTATTTTGATGAAAATATATTCTAAGAAACATTTGTGGGAAATGGGGGCTTGCATGACAAAATAAAAGTCCATTATTTAGATTTTGGTCGACATGGTCATATTTGAAATTGTCAGTAGTTAGTAGGCTTTTCGTGGTCGATGCCATGCTTTTTGAAGAATGTACGTTCGAAGGATGTATTTGTGAATATAATGCAAAGTATACAGTAAGGACTATTTTGTACAAAATTATAGTTATTTTCCTATCCTCATTTCATGTTTGTTCTTTCAGAATCGTAGTTCAGGCCTCTAGCCCATTATATATTTTCTACAGAATAACGCATTAGTCTGTTTATCTGTGTAAAATATGCAACATATTAATGATAGTGTGATATGATAATTAACCCATATTCAAAATAAATTAATTAACATTTTGATGATGTATAGAACAAATAAGCTATTAGTCTGGTTGTCTGTCGTACTATGTATTTTAGTACGTCAGGCATTCACTAAAAATGGCCGCCTCCAGTGGGTAATTTAATAACAAAGATAAAGAGCAAAGTCCATGAATTTTGAGAGGAAAGATATGACATTCATGAATTAGATAGTTCTCGGTATATTTTAACACTAGCAGTAACAGTTGTTAATGTTCATCACGCTAACCCGAAATAAAGCGGTTTTAAATTAGGTACATAAAAGCTATATAATGGCAATTTGTTTCCCCGATGTCAGTAGACTCATTAGCTCAGTGGCAGAGCGTCTGACTTGGGTTCCAGAGGTCCAGGGATCGAATCCCACGTTGGGTAAATTTTTTTCTTCTACTTTTTGTTTTAATACATTTTCTCAAATCAAACTATTCTAGAAATCACTAAGATGCAATTAAAACATAGTTGGTAATTGTGTTTTTATTACGTCTTTGGAATCTCTAGAACCATTCGGTATGAAATATGTAAAAAGAAAGGTGGTGTGGCTAAAATATGTATCACTCTTGGGATTCGAACCAGGAACCTCTAGAACACAAGTCAGACGCTCTAACCACTGAAGTAACAGGGCTACTGGTTAGAGTTGAATTCAAATTGCCTTGATATAGTTTGCATGTACATAATTTAAAACCATTTTATTTCGGGTTAGCGTTGAGGTCATGTAAAACTTTTATTGCTAGTGTTAAAAATATACCGAAACCTATCTTCTCTTCTAATGACCCTTCCCTGCTCACAAAATTGAAGCACCTTGTTCTTTGCCTTTGTTAAAATATCACCCCAGTGGGCGCCGCCATGGTTGAAGTGTGCCTGACCCAATAACGCAGTATTAGGGGCAGGTAAGCCAGACTAATAAGTTATTTGCTTTACAATGCATAAACAATCTATGTTTTTTATTTCATATTTTGTAGTTTATGATTGTCATGGGCCATTTGCCGAAATACTTGAAGAACACATGTCTTGAATTTTATACTAGGACAGCTATTGTAGTGGGAAGTAAAGTTTGTGATAATGGATTGCATCCTGGTATTTCAATGACAATTTACTTAGGATTTCAATACTTATACCATATATTTGACTTTATCGAATTGTAGATTAATACAAAGACGGTAATCGAAATGGTCACCAAAAATGCTGTTTTGTCTTCACTTACTAGGATAGTATCCCATGAATATTGCCAGAAAACATGCAGTTTAAGTTTATTGGGGTTTTACGCCGTTTTCAACTACCAGGGTCATATCGCGGCGGCTGGAGCACCTACCCATGGATTCCTGTTGTTTCTCAAACCAGTACTACCACAACACCCTTACCGAGCCTCCAGCTGCTCGCCCACTTAGGTTAACGATTTCAAACCCATTGGTGGTTGACAATTTTGTCAGAAAGGGTATTAGCCGCGGCCGGGTGTCGAACCCGGGACCTCTCGAATGAGGGTCAGATGCGCTACCAACTGCGCTTTGGCCGCGGCCTTCAGAAAACATGCAGAAACTTTTATACACATTGCAAAAACAAAATGGTAACACAAGAGGAAAATATAACTTACATAACTAAAACTAGTGTTAGGACAGCTCTGCAAATATAATCAAATGTCAGGTTATACTTGATTATTTTCTCAGAAATATGTTGTAATGAATATTGAAATAGGGCAAATTAAAAACTAAGTAGAATAAGGCAAATTGAAAACTGAGTTATTTATAGATACTGAAGCTGCTTTGGGAAATGGCAGCAATTTTGATTTTACATGTATGATTACATATTTCACAAAGAACATCTACCCCACAAAAATGCTTTTGGAAAAATCCGGCGTTTTTTACACAACCTGCAAAGGAAATGAGTTTTACCCTTAGTGAGATTTACATAGATGGCAGTCACCTTTGAAAATGACAGCCATGCTGTTGTGTTTTGATGGATGATACCATTATTCGTGAAAACGGTAAACTATGAGGAACATATGTGCCAAATTTGTTTTTTTTTTTTTATCTTTATTTGTACTTTTATATATAACAAACAATATAGAAAAAACTAGAATATCACTGAAAGTGATCATACCCCCCAAAAGCGCAGTTTTTGTGCATTTTGAGAAGTAGATTTCATTTGTACTGTGAGCTGATCAATTGGGAAATAGAGCTAACAAAAAATCAACAGACCAAACAACACATGTAAATGTTGCAAAAATACCAATTTTCATCAAAAGGATATAACTCATTTAACAATCCCCAAGCTCGCCCTGCCATGCCCATATTTTTCAATAAACCAAAAATTCACAACCATGTTTTGAAGACAGTCAATCAAGGAACATTCCTGTAAGATTCGGTTCAAATTGCTTTTTTAAAGAATTTTCTCATGATTTCGATAAGTCTGATAAGCCCTGCCCTGCCATTACTACATATTTTGCAAATCAAAAATTCACAACACAATGAAGTCACCCAATGAACATTCCTGCCAATTTTGGTAACAAATCGCCGAATCAAAAAATCAAAAACACATTTTGAAAAGAGTCACCCAAGGAACATTCCTGCCAAGTTTGGTAAAAATTGGCACAGTGGTTAAGGAAGAGAAGATTTTTGAAGAATTATCTGAAGATTTCTCTAAGTCGGCTAAGCCCCGCCCTGCCACGCCCACATTTTTTGACGAATGAAAAAATCATGAGCATACATTGAATACAATCACTCAAGGGACATTAGTGCCAAGTTTAGTTCAAAATGGTCTAATAATTGATTTTTAAAGATTTTTCACATGATTTCTCTAAGTCCGAAAAGCCCTGCCCTGCTACACCTACAATTTTTGACGAATCAAAAATTCACGAACAAGTTTTGAAAAGAGTTACCCAAGGAACATTCCTGCCAAGTTTGGTAAGAATTGGCCCAGTGGTCAAAAAGGAGAAAATTTTTGAAGAATTATCTAACGATTTCTCGAAGTTGGATAAGCCCCGCCCTGCCACGCCCACATTTTTGACGAATGAAAAAATCATGAACATACATTAAATACAATCACTCAAGGGTCATTCCTGCCCATTTTGGTTCAAATTGGCATGATAATTGATTTTTACAGATTTTTGACACGATTTCTCTAAGTCGGCTAAGCCCCGCCCTGCCACGCCTACATTTTTATGACGAATCAAAAATTCATGAACATACATTGAATACAATCACTCCAGGGATATTAGTGCCAAGTTTTGTTCAAAATGATCAAATAATTGATTTTTTAAGATTTTTCATGTGATTTCTCTAAGTCCGAAAAGCCCCGCCCTGCCACGCCCACAATTTTTGACGAATCAAAAATTCATGAACATGTTTTGAAAAGAGTCACCCAAGGAACATTCCTGCCAAGATTGGTAAGAATTGGCACAGTGGTTAAGGAGGAGAAGATTTTTGAAGAATTATCTAACGATTTCTCGAAGTAGCATAAACCCCGCCCTGCCACGCCAACATTTTTTGACGAATGAAAAAATTATGAACATACAATGAATACAATCACTCAAGGGGCATTCCTGCGCAGTTTGGTTCAAATTGGCCTGATAATTGATTTATAAAGATTTTTCACATGATTTCTCTAAGTCCGATATGCCCCGCCCTGCCACGCCCACAATTTTTGATGAATCAAAAATTCACGAACAAGTTTTGAAAAGGGTCACCAAAGGAACATTCCTGCCAAGTTTGGTAAGAATTGGACCAATGGTTGAGGAGGAGAAGATTTTTGAAGAAAAACCAACAGACAGACAGACCAACAGACCAACAGACAGACAGACAGACAAGCTGACTCCTATATACCCCCCAAATTGAATTTGGGGGGTATAAAAATTCATGAACACGTGTTGAAAACAGTCACTCAAGGGACATTCCTGCCAAGTTTGGTTCAAATTGGCCTGATAATTGATTTTTAAAAAATTTTCGAATGATTTCTCTAAGTCTGATAAGTCCCGCCCTGCCACGCCCACAATTTTTGACCAATCAAAAATTCACGAACAAGTTTTGAAAAGGGTCACCCAAGGAGCATTCCTGCCAAGTTTGGTAAGAATCGGCTGAGTGCTTGAGGAGAAGAAGATTTTTGAAGAATTATTGAATGATTTTGCGAAGTCTGATAAGCCCCGCCCTGCCACGCCCACATTTTTCACCCAATCAAAAATTCATGAACATGTGTTGAAAACAGTCATTCAAGGGACATTCCTGCCAAGTTTGCTTCAAATTGGCCAGATAATTGATTTTTAAAGATTTTTATAATTATTTCTCTAAGTCTGATAAGCCCCGCCCTGCCACGCCCACAATTTTTGACGAATCAAAAATTCACGAACAACTTTTGAAAAGGGTCACCCAAGGAACATTCCTGCCAAGTTTGGTAAGAATCGGCTAAGTGGTTGAGGAGGAGAAGATTTTTGAAGAATTATTGAATGATTTCGCGAAGTCTGATAAGCCCCGCCCTGCCACGCCCACATTTTTCACCCAATCAAAAATTCATGAACATGTGTTGAATACAGTCACTCAAGGGACATTCCTGCCAAGTTTGCTTTAAATTGGCCAGATAATTGATTTTTAAATATTTTTCATATGATTTCTCTAAGTCCGATAAGCCCCGCCCTGCCACGCCCACTATTTTTGACCAATCAAAAATTCACGAACAAGTTTTGAAAAGGGTCACCCAAGGAACATTCCTGCCAAGTTTGGTAAGAATCGGCTGAGTGCTTGAGGAGAAGAAGATTTTTGAAGAATTATTCAATGATGTCGCGAAGTCTGATAAGCCCCGCCCTGCCACGCCCACATTTTTCACCCAATCAAAAATTCATGAACATGTGTTGAAAACAGTCATTCAAGGGACATTCCTGCCAAGTTTGCTTCAAATTGGCCAGATAATTGATTTTTAAAGATTTTTATAATTATTTCTCTAAGTCCGATAAGCCCCGCCCTGCCACGCCAACAATTTTTGACGAATCAAAAATTCACGAGCAAGTTTTGAAAAGGGTCACCCAAGAAACATTCCTGCCAAGTTTGGTAAGAATCGGCTAAGTGGTTGAGGAGGAGAAGATTTTTGAAGAATTATTGAATGATTTCGCGAAGTCTGATAAGCCCCGCCCTGCCACGCCCACAATTTTCACCCAATCAAAAATTCATGAACATGTGTTGAATACAGTCACTCAAGGGACATTCCTGCCAAGTTTGCTTTAAATTGGCCAGATAATTGATTTTTAAATATTTTTCATATGATTTCTCTAAGTCCGATAAGCCCCGCCCTGCCACGCCCACAATTTTTGACCAATCAAAAATTCACGAACAAGTTTTGAAAAGGGTCACCCAAGGAACATTCCTGCCAAGTTTGGTAAGAATCGGCTGAGTGCTTGAGGAGAAGAAGATTTTATAAGAATTATTCAATGATTTCGCGAAGTCTGATAAGCCCCGCCCTGCCACGCCCACATTTTTCACCCAATCAAAAATTCATGAACATGTGTTGAATACAGTTACTCAAGGGACATTCCTGCCAAGTTTGCTTCAAATGGGCCAGATAATTGATTTTTAAAGATTTTTATAATTATTTCTCTAAGTCCGATAAGCCCCGCCCTGCCACGCCCACAATTTTTGACGAATAAAAAATTCACGAGCAAGTTTTGAAAAGGGTCACCCAAGGAACATTCCTGCCAAGTTTGGTAAGAATCAGCTAAGTGGTTGAGGAGGAGAAGATTTTTGAAGAATTATTGAATGATTTCGCGAAGTCTGATAAGCCCCGCCCTGCCACGCCCACATTTTTCACCCAATCAAAAATTCATGAACATGTGTTGAATACAGTCACTCAAGGGACATTCCTGCCAAGTTTGCTTTAAATTGGCCAGATAATTGATTTTTAAATATTTTTCATATGATTTCTCTAAGTCCGATAAGCCCCGCCCTGCCACGCCCACAATTTTTGACGAATCAAAAATTCACGAACAAGTTTTGAAAAGGGTCATCCAAGGAACATTCCTGCCAAGTTTGGTAAGAATCGATTGAGTGGTTGAGGAGGAGAAGATTTTTAAAGAACAAGAGGCCCAGGAGGGCCTGAATCGCTCCACTGGTTAAAGTGGAAGAATTATCCCATGATTTATTGTAAGCCTTACACAGCGGCAGCCAAATCTTGATATTTGTGAATAAATTTTGAAGAGAGACTCAAAGAACATTCTTGCAAAGTCTGGTTCAAATTGGCCTTATGGTTGCTTTTTAAAGAATTTTCTTATGATTTCTCTAAGTCTGATAAGCCCCTTTCTCCCTGCCACGGTCACATTTTTTGACAAATATAAAAATTTGTGAACAAATTTTAAATAGAACTCTAAAGGCACATTCCTGCAAAGTTTGGTTCAATTGGGCACACTGGTTGATTTTATAAGAATTTTCTTATGATTTCTTTAAGTCTGATAAGCCCCTTCCTCCCTGCCACGGCCACATTTTTTGACAAATGTAAAAAATTGTGAATAAATTTTGAAAAGAGAGACTCAAAAAACATTCCTGCAAAGTCTGGTTCAAATTGGCCCTATGGTTGATTTTTAAAGAATTTTCTTATGATTTCTTTAAGTCTGATAAGCCCCTTTCTCCCCGCCACGGCCACATTTTTTGACAAATGTAAAAATTTGTGAACAGATTTGGAAGAGAATGACTCAAGGCACATTCCTGCCATGTTTGGCTCAAATTGGCCCAATGGTTGATTTTTAAAGAATTTTCTTATGATTTCTTTAAGTCTGATAAGCCCCTTTGTCCCTGCCACGGCCACATTTTTTGACAAATGTAAAAATTTGTGAACAAATTTTGAAAAGAATGACTCAAGGCACATTCCTGCCAGGTTTGGTTCAAATTGGCCTAATGGTTGATTTTTAAAGAATTTTCTTACGATTTCTTTAAGTCTGATAAGCCCCTTTCTCCCTGCCACGGCCACATTTTTTGACAAATGTAAAAATTTGTAAACAAATTTTGAAAAGAATGACTCAAGGCACATTCCTGCCAGGTTTGGTTCAAATTGGCCCAATGGTTGATTTTTAAAGAATTTTCTTATGATTTCTCTAAGTCTGATAAGCCCCGCCCTGCCACGCCCACATTTTTTGACGAATCAAAAATTCGCGAACAAGTTTTGAAAAGGGTCACCCAAGGAACATTCCTGCCAAGTTTGGTCAAAATTGGCCCACTGGTATAAGAGGAGAAGATGTTTAAAGAAAAAGTTAACGGACGCACGCACGCACGGACGCACGACGGACACAACGCCATGACAATAGCCCGCTGGCCTTCGGCCAGTGGAGCTAAACAAGAGGGCCATTGGCCCTGAAGCGCTCACCTGATATAATAACTTTTTTTTGTAAACCAATTTTCAGGTTGATTGGACAAAGAATGTGACCTCTAGGGTGCACACAAGGTTTATCTAAGATTTGACCTCGTGACCTAGAATTGATCAAGACAATCATTCTGATCAATTTTCAGGTTGATTGGGCAAAAAATGTGGCCTCTAGAGTGCACACAAGGTTTTACAAAGATTTTACCTCATGACCTAGTTTATGACCCCAGATGACCCAATTTCAATCTTGTCTGAAAATTGATCAAGACAATCATTCTGATCAATTTTCAGGGTGATTGGGTAAAAAATGTGGCCTCTAGAGTGCACACAAGGTTTTTCTAAGATTTGACCCCGTGACCTAGTTTTTGACTCCAGATGACCCAATTTCAAACTTGTCCGAGATTTCACCAAGACAATCATTCTGATCAATTTTCAGGTTGATTGGGCAACAAATGTGGCCTCTAGAGTGCACACAAGGTTTTTCTAAGATTTGACCCCATGACCTAGTTTTTGACCCCGTATGACCCAATTTCAAAATTGTGCGAGATTTTATCAAGCCAATCATTCGGAGCAATTTTCAGGTTGATTGGGCAAAAAATGTGGCCTCTAGAGTGCACACAAGGTTTTTCTAAGATTTGACCCTGTGACCTAGTTTTAGACCCCAGATGACCCTATATCAAACTTGTGCGAGATTTTATCAAGTCAATCATTCTGAGCAATTTTCAGGTTGATTGGGCAAAAAATGTGGCCTTTAGAGTGCACACAAGGTTTTTCTAAGATTTGACCCCGTGACCTAGTTTTTGACCCCAGATGACCCAATTTCGAAATTGTCCGAGCTTTCATCAAGACAGTCATTCTGAGCAAATTTCAGGTTGATTGGGCAAAAGATGGGGCCTCTAGAGTGCACACAAGGTTTTTCTAAGATTTGACCCCATGACCTAGTTTTTGACCCCAGATGACCCAATTTCGAACTTGTCCGAGATTTCATCCAGACAATAATTCTGATCAATTTTCAGGTTGATTGGGCAAAAAATGTGGCCTCTAGAGTGCACACAAGGTTTTTCTAAGATTTGACCCCATGACCTAGTTTTTGACCCCAGATGACCCAATGTCAAACTTGTACAAGATTTCACCAAAACAATCATTCTGAGCAAATTTCAGGTTGATTGGGCAAAAAAATGTGACCTCTATAGTGCACACAAGGTTTTTCTAAGATTTGACCCAGTGACCTAGTTTTTGACCCAAGATGACCCAATTTCGAACTTGTCCGAGATTTCATCAAGACAATTATTCTGAGCAAATTTTAAGTTGATTGGGCAAAAAATGTGGCCTCTAGAGTGCACACAAGGTTTTTCTAAGATTTGACCCCGTGACCTAGTTTTTGACCCCAGTTGACCCAATTTCGAACTTGTCCGAGATTTCATCAAGACAATCATTCTGAGCAAATTTCAGGTTGATTGGGCAAAAAATGTGACCTCTATAGTGCACACAAGGTTTTTCTAAGATTTGACCCCGTGACCTAGTTTTTGACCCCAGATGACCCAATTTCAAACTTGTCCGAGATTTTATCAAGACAATCATTCTGAGCAAATTTCAGGTTGATTGGGCAAAAAATGTGGCCTCTAGAGTGCACACAAGGTTTTTCTAAGATTTGACCCCATGACCTAGTTTTTGACCCCAGATGACCCAATTTCGAACTTGTCCGAGATTTCATCAAGACAATCATTCTGATCAATTTTCAGGTTGATTGGGCAAAAAATGTGGCCTCTAGAGTGCACACAAGGCAAAGTTTGACGGACGACGGACGACGGACGACGGACGACGGACGCCGGACGCCGGACGACGGACGCCGGACACAGCGGTATCACAATAGCTCACCATGAGCACATTCGTGCTCAGGTGAGCTAACAAGAGGCCCAGAGGGCCTTATCGGTCACCTGAATCAAATGAGCAGACACAGTTAAGGAAAATGTTAAAAGTTAACTAATAGCGCACCCCCCAGCACCACCATTTCTTGACAATTTTTTTTTTCTCTTGTACAAACTTATTTAAAGACTCAAATACCAAATGTGAATTCAATCCAACAATAGAACATTTCTTAATATGTACCCTATTTACCCCCTTTTGGCCCCTTTTGGGGCCTCAAAGAGAGATAACTCCATGATTTGTATAAATCTGAAGCGGCTTCCCAATGGGATGCTTCCTGCCAAGTTTGGTAGAAATCTGTCTAAAAAAAATGTAGAAAATGTTCAAAGTTTAGTAATAATGCGAACCCCTCCCATCCCCGATCCCCAGCACGACCATTTATTGACAGATTTTTTCTCTTGTACAAACTTTGTAGTCCTTGCCCTAAAGACTTTAACTTCCAAATGTGTATTCAATGCAACAGCCGGTTCATGAGAAGAAGATTTTTTAAGATGTACCCTATTAACCCCCTTTTTGGCCCTTTATGGGACCTCAAAGGGAGATAACTCCATGATTTGTACAAAATCTGAAGCGGCTTTCTATTTTAGGATGCTTCCTGCCAAGTTCGGTTGAAATCCGTCCAATGGTTCTTAATAAGAAGTCGAAAATGTTAAGTTAACTAATAACGCGACCCCCCCTCACATCCCCCATCCCCAGCACGGCCATTTCTAGACGGATTTTTTTCTCTTGTACAAACTTTGTTGTCCTTACCCTAAAGACTCTAAATACCAAATGTGAATCCAATCCAACAGCCGGTTCATGAGAAGAAGATTTTTTAAGATGTACCCTATTTAACCTCTTTTAGGCCCCTTATGGGGCCCCAAAGGGAGATAACTCCACGATTTGTACAAATCTGAAGCGGCTACCCATGGGGATGCTCCCTGCCAAGTTTGGTTGTAATCCGTCCAATGGTTCTCAAGAAGAAGTAAAAAATGTTAAGTTAACTAATAACGCGACCCCCCCCCCCTCACATCCCCCATCCCCAGCACGGCCATTTCTGGACGGATTTTTTTCTCTTGTACAAACTTTGTTGTCCTTGCCCTAAAGACTCTAAATTCTAAATGTGAATCCAATCCAACAGCCGGTTCATGAGAAGAAGATTTTTTAAGATGTACCCTATTTAACCCCTTTTAGGCCCCTTATGGGGCCCCAAAGGGAGATAACTCCATGATTCATACAAATCTGAAGCGGCTACCCATGGGGATGCTCCCTGCCAAATTTGGTTGTAATCCGTCCAGTGGTTCTCAAGAAGAAGTCGAAAATGTTAAAAGTTAACGCACGACGGACGACGCACGACGCACGACGCACGACGACAGACAAAACACGGTCGCAATAGGTCACCATGACCTTCGGTCAGGTGACCTAAAAACCAACAGACGGACCAACAGACCAACAGACAGACAGACCAACAGACCAACAGACCGACAACCTGACTCCTATATACCCCCCAAATTGAATTTGGGGGGTATAATTACAGTACATACTACAAACAATTATGATGTTTAAATGTACATTTTGTTGCACTATAGGTGTGTTTTAGTTGCGTTCATTATTTAAAAAAGAACTAATTCGGGTATTATAACAAGTGCAAAAAAAATTGAAAGAAAGATAGGAATAAGTTAGGCCCTTCTGGGCCGAGTTTTTCTCTCCTCTTTCAACTTTTTTTATGTCTTATTTCAAGTTTATATTTCATATTTCGAAATTCTTTTTTCGTTTTTTGTTTCGTTTGACTTGTCTAAAGCTGTGCCTTTAGAGGGACCAAGTTTAAAAACCATCTTATTCACTGCTTGGATGGTCTGTAAATGAGGTATCGTTGAGCGCAACTAAAATACAGAATTTATTTTTTGATAAGAGTTTATATATATTCCCTGCATGATATGAAACAATGTAATTTGATTGAATCCAACTGTGAAGTACAATTAAAGGTATATTGTGATAGGAAAAAAATGGTTTGAAGAAGAACAAGTATACAGTGTGCCACCGTTTCAAATAAAGCTTTATGCTTATTTAATAGTATATGTTTCGTATTTCAATTCGTTTGATTATGACTCTGTACCAGCCTTTTTACAATTGCCCAGTTTTCTCTATCTTGATCATTGCATTTTCTTGTCTCATTAATTTTCAGGATAAGTGACAGGTGTCTTATAAAACCATTGATAGACGGGACAGTTTTCTTATATTTGCAATTGTAAACATATCTTTTAAACTTAAGATTCAATGTGTCAACTTTAGGCTTATCATCGCATCCTAGAATAACATCAATACTTCGTTGATAATAATCTATATAGAATTCCTGTATAATTAATTCGGTGTTTCTTAAAATAGGTTTTATTTTGCTACAATCAAAAAATATATGTATCAGGGTTTCATCTGTAAGTTGGCAAAAATTGCATAAACTGTCATCCACTAAATTCATTTTCCTCAATAGTGAATTAGTTGGTAGTATTCTGTGAATTATACGTGTTTGAAGCCATTGTAGATATGTATCTTTTGTTAGATTGAAAACAGATGGATAAATTTTTCTCCATTGTCTATTAGTATTTGGATAAAGTAAAGTCCTCTTTTCCTGACAAGTGGGAATTTCTTCATTTTCAATCAATAGTGAATAGTAAATAGTGTTTGTTGAAATTTCGTTTTGTAAGTATTGGTAATATACAATAGTTTACGGATGGATTGTGATTCGTGAGTAGAGAGGTGTAGTCTATTTGGATATTTACTTTTTGAATAAAAGATTTAACTGCACTCCTAATACTATAATATTCTAAAAAATTCAATTCTCCATTAGTTAATTCTTTAAAAAAGTCAAAGGTTTTAAATGTACCATTTTCTGCCAGAATGTCTTTGATTAGTGGTATTCCCTTTTTATATAGTTTTTCATTGAAAATGTATTTTGAACCAATTGTAATAGAATCATTGTAAAATAAAGGTGTATTTAATATTTGATCCCCGTTTTCCAAAGTAATATTTTCAATATATGATACGTATGACTTTAGGACATCTTTCCAAAAACAATTATTTAAATGCTTTATTATATTTTCACAATATACTTTTCCACTCTGTATGATCTTATTTATATCGAATAACATATTCGGTATTTTATAACAGGAACTGTTGCGATTTGTCATCATGCTTTTAAGCCACTTAATTTTAATACTTTTAATGAAACTTTTGATGTCTGTTGCTTTTAAACCTCCAGCTGTATAATCTTTAAAAACTATAGAAGCTTTTATTTTTGCTCTGCCATCCCAGATAAATTTCATGAAAAGATCGTTGAATTTGTTTAAAATATCGTTTGAAGGTGTCGGTAGGCTTATAAATAAATTATTTAACATGGGTATCAGTAGGCTTTTAACGACAGCTATTCGACCTATTGGAGTTAACTTACGTCTTTTCCAAAACGAAATGGTTTTATTTATGTTTATCCATTTGTCATCAAAATTCAAATTTATCATTTTATTTAGGTTAACATCAAAGTGAATACCTAATAACTTAAATTTTGTGTCACCCCATGATAGTTTCCATCGCGTTTTTATTGCTCTAGTGCTATATTTCATCGATCCAATCCATATCAACTTGGTTTTGTCAAAATTGACATTTAAACCAGATATTTCAGAGAAGTAGTTAAGTATATCTAACACCGAATTTAGAGATTGATCTGACCCATCTAGAAGAAGGGATGTGTCATCCGCGAACTGTGAAATCAAAAATTCTTCTCTTTGTATTTTGATACCCGTTATATTTTACATGACTTTATTTGAGTGCAAAGAATAAAAATGTACGATGAGATCGGGTCTCCTTGTCTGCAGCCCCGTTTAACTTGGAAATATTCGGAGATAAACCCATTTAATTGAACGGACACTTGGATATTGTAAAGAAATAGTTGTATCCATTTTTTAATCATCTGTCCAAAATTGAAAAAAGAAAGGGTCTTTTCGATGAAATCAAAGGATAAGGAATCAAACGCTTTCTCAAAATCAATCAGCATTAAGAGTCCTGGAATGTTATTTTTCTCACAGTATTGCATAATGTCATAGACGATTCTTGTATTCTCCCCAATATATCTGCCTTTTATGAAGCCAGTTTGGTCTTGTGATATAATGTGATCTAGAACGATTTCAGACGATTAGCAATAGTACCAGAAGCTAATTTATAAATTACATTTAATAAGGTAATTGGTCTCCAATTTTTGAGAAACTGTTTAGGCTTATTTTCCTTCGGTATGCAAATAATATTTCCCAGCTTAATGTTTTTTGAGAATGTTCCGTTTATGTAAGCATGGTTGAGACATCGAACGACAAAATGGCCGATTTTGGACCAAAACATTTTGAAAAAGTTTGAGGTAAAACCGTCACATCCAGGGCTTTTGTCATTTTTCATTTGCATGAGAGTTTTAGTTACTTCATTATATGTTAGAAGACCCTCTAAGGACTGCGACTGTTGTAAATCAAGTTTGTTATAATCGACATTTTGAAATTCAGAATCTAAATTGAAAGTTTTATTGTTACAACGTTCATCGTAAAGGTTTTCGTAAAAAAGTTTTGTTTCATTTAAAATTTCGTCTTGAGAATATATTCTGGATCCATCGTCTTTTTCAATGAAAGGTATAGTTTTGTTTACTTGATGTTGTTTTTCTAGGTTGCAAAAGAAGTTTGTTATTTTCTCACCTTCATCAATCCATTTTGATCTAGACCTGATAAAGGATCCTTCAAGTCTATTTTTCCTTATTTCATTTAATTCTGTTTGTAGGTTTAATAGTTCTTCTTTATTAGATTCATTTAAGTTAGTTTCTAAGATGATTATCTTTGACATTAGTTCTGTTTCACGAGTATTTAATTGTCTTTTCTTATAAGATGCATATGAGATTGTTTTACCCCTTATTTTCCATTAGAAGTGTTTCTAAAAATAACTCATCATTTATACTAAATTGAATTTCCGATTTTTCAATGTTTAAAATGTTATTTTGATTATAAACAGGCAGTGAGTATTGTATAATTATTTCGTTTATCTTTTTGTTGATGCAATCGACATATTCAATATCTCTCAATAAAGAATAATTAAATTTCCAATAACCTTTTCCATGTTGAAATTTTGAAAAATTTAGACTTAAAATAATAATTGAATGATCTGACCTATAACTAAGATCCACATCGCAATTTTGAACTAATTCCATCAAGTTATTTGTAATGATATAGAAGTCTATTCCAGGGTGCCCACCCTTCATCTGGAATAAAATTCCCTGACTTTTCACTGATTTTTCCCTGACCAAAATTCATTTTTCCCTGACCTTTTTTCGCGCGAAATGGCCTCATTTCCCCCAAAGCTGTCTGACCAATCCCCTAATTATTACGATTTCTTACAATAACAATTCAAATGTGATCGTTGAACTTACATGTATTAGTAGAATCCTTAAAATGCTAAACATTTTAAACATGATGAAGAGAAAAGGTTCATTTGTCGTACTTGAAATAGTTAAATATACTTTCTTTGCCAACAATTGAAATGTTAATACTTATGGTTGAAGTTATGACTAGAGCTTTAAAATGTACACCTCTATACACAAGAGAAAATGAGAAATACTACAATTTTCTGTGAGCATCATTCTCATGAAAGGTGTTTAACCCTTTCCCAAACAAGACCTGGTTTTGACGTCCATAATAGAAATGGCTTGGGAAAACATTGAAACAAAAGAAGAAACTGCTGATAACCAGCAGTTTCTCCTTTTGTCTCAATATTTCTGTGCTATATTGTACACAAATTCCTTCCTTTTAACGTCAATTTGTCATCTACAATAGCTTTTGAATAGAACCGCTTTAACATTTTACTGTTTGGGAAAGGGTTTAAGGACAGATTTGCTTCAACTCCAACCTTTTTCCATCATAAATATTCACTGACCAATTAACAAGGTCCTTACTTATCTAGATACATTCCAATCAAAATTACCTGCACTGATAGCCTTTCACATTCAGTTTTACTTAAAATGTATTATGTTTAGTGGTTATTTTCAGTCATTTTATGGACAAAAATGGATACATCTGTGCATGTGTGAAGAGTTTGTTATAAGCACAATTTAATGTACATTTTTGACATACTGCATGCTCAAATGTTGCAATTTTAGAGCATTGTAAAACCAGCTTTGTGCTAAAATTGACTCTTTATCAACCAAGAACAAGTGCAACTAATGAATGTTTGTAGGAAACTTGTGATAATGGATATATTTGAGGGGTTTTATTCACTTGACATCAAAATGTCACTGAAAGAAGACAATGGTAATTATCTAAGTGATTTGGAAGGAGATGGCATTATGACCTAAATCATGTTACACTTATCATCAAACTCAAAAGCAATTAAAACCAAACGATGCACAGTCCTTGCAGCTGTACAAGTATTAATCCACATAATGTAACTACCCTCATAGTATCAATATTTCTTCAACCTCCTCTGAAGATGTTCAATATTCTTCTCTTCACTGTCAGCATCTTTCCTCTAGCTTACAGATTTAGCCCTCAGAGCATTAGATTTCAATAGAAGATCCATTTCAAATGTTAAGCCTTAATTTAAAATGATAAGTGCAGTCATGTATAAAAGAACAACTGGTTTGTTAATTAAAACCTGAAAAATGCCATAGCTATGATTATCTGTTTTATTTTATTTCAATTTATTTCTTATTTCTTTTGTTTGAGCAAAAGAAAATTTCAAAATTCCCTGACTTTTCCCTGACTTTTAAAGCTTTTCAGATTTCCCTGACCATTTTTCAAAATTCCCTGACTTTTCCCTGACCTTGAAGAAGATACAAATTTCACTGACTTTTCCCTGACTAGTGGGCACCCTGAACATGTCTTGTTTTGAAGAAGGGTTAATATAGCACAAAAACATTGAGACAAAAGGAGAAAATGCTGATCATCAGTATTTTCTTCAGTTCTTTTGTCTGAAATTGTCTCAATGTTTTCCAATGCCTAATCTATTAGGGATGTCAAACCAGGTCTTGTTTGGGAATTGGTTACATAAGACAGAGAAAATATTTCGGTACAATATAGCACAGTAAACAATTTTCAAGACAAATGCATAAGATGCTGGTCATCATTTTATTCGTTTGACAAAATGTTTTTCATGACCTTTCTATTTGGAACATCAAAACAAACCTCTTTGGACAGAATAGTTTAAATACAATGATTGGCAGAGCAATTAATTCATTTGTTACTTTTTTTTTGACAGAAGCAACAGAAAAGAGCCTGAGGGTGTTAACCCTTTCCAAAACAAGACCTGGTTTTGACGTCGCTAATAGAAATGCCTTGGGAAAACATTGAAACAAAAGAAGAAACTGCTGATAACCAGCAGTTTCTCCTTTTGTCTCAATAATTTCTGTACCATATTTTACACAAATCCTATCTTTAATAACATCCATTTTGTCATTTGTGACAGTTTTTGAAGTGGATCACCCTAAAATTTTGTCGTTTGGGAAAGGGTTTAATATTTCCCAAACGGGTCTGACGTTCATGGAAGACTTGATTCGATTTATTGGGGTTTAACAACGTTTTCAACTGCTATGGTCATATTGCGGTGGCTGGAACACCTCACCGTAGATTCCTTGTATTTCTCTCACCAGTGCCACCACAATATCCAAACTGAGCCTCCAGCTGCTCTCTCACATAGATGATTCACATCCATTGGTGAGAGACAAATGAAATGACTTTTGTCAAATGCCAGAATGGATTCTGGCCGAGCCGTGGTTCGAACTCATGACCCCTTGATTGACAGACTCCAACGTAACCGACTGAGCTATAGGAGATTGCGTTTTCTTCAAAGATAGTACTTTGTGTAGTTTGGAATAGGGTTAAAATGAGTACCCACACTTTCAGGTTTGATCAATATTAACAAACATTTGCATTTTGGGAAGTCATTAGACTCATTACCCCCTCTTGTCTGGAGCTCTACATAAATCATTCTTGTTCCAAGGAATAAATGTAAGTGTTTGAAAAAAAAAGTATAATCTTTTTTTTAAGTTATGTAATGAAAAATGGTTTGATTTTCAGAATTTCCTTCCTTTCTTTCATTAATCACTAAACTACTGTAGATAATGGACATAAGAAACATATATTTTGAAAAAAGGTTTAAACCTTTCCCAAACCAGGACCGGTTTTGACAGACCCAATTGAAATTGAAAATATTGGAGCAAATGAAGAAAATGCTGGTAACCAGCATTTTCTCCTTTTGCCTAAATTTTTGCTGTGCACAAACCACAACACATTTTGTATCCCTTTTGTCATCTGCATCAGTTTTCAAATCTGAAAAGTCAATTTTTGCCATAATGGAAAGGGCTAACCATCTTCATCTTTTTGACCTTGGCCACCAAATATTTTGGTTAAGAATCTTTTATTCCCACTTTCACTTTTTGTGTCACTGTCTGTTTTATTACGTTTCAACTTTTTATTCTTCAACTTATATTTCTCAGCCCGCTTCCTTTTCTCACCAATGATTTCGTCCTCCGTTTCTTTCAAAGAAATATTATAAACTTTCTCAGTCTGTCCATCTTTCTTTTTCTCATCAACTTCCACCTTCATTTCACCACTCTGTTTATCAGTATCTTTACTACTTTCTTTGTCTTTCTTTTTGGCTAAGCGTCTTAATCTCTCACTTTTATCCGAACTTTCGATGTAGAAGTTTGATTCTTTCTTTGCTTGAGCTATTTCGGTCCTCATACGATGGTGATGCACGGCTTTCTCATGCGTGAGTCGCTCGTGTAGATGTACCCACTTGAATCTGTTAAGATACTTGAGGTTCCAGATTTCCTCACTCCAAGCATAGCGCTTCTTTCCTAAAATAAATATGATTTTGTTTACATGATTTTAACCCTTTTCAAAGAACAAAACTTTGGACTGTTCCAATTCGAAATATGCAAAAGATGCCAATATGTATTATTGAATGTTGATAAAGATATATATAGTTGTGACCCGTCACACTAAGACGACCTTCTGGCAAGTGTGAAAAGCATTGATCTTAGTCAGTCTGCGCAATCTGCGCAGACTGACTAAGATCAAAACTTTTCACCCTTAAATAATTTTTGTAATGTAGAATGTTGACCTCTGCTGAGTCTGATACATTTCTCCAAATTTTGTTTTATGGGCTTCCCATAAGGTCCTTCTTTGCGTAACAGGTCACAGTTTTGTTTGTGCATCATAAAATACTAAAACAACTGCAGAGAAAATAGTAGGTATGATATGCATTTTCTTTTTTTCTTGTTTTTTTTTTTTTTTGTGTGTGTGTGTGTTTTTTTTTTTTTTTGCCTAATTTGGTCATTGTTTGACTTTCCCAAGCATTTTTGATAAGGGATGTCAGTAAAAGGTCCTGTTTGGGAAAGAGACAAAGATAATACCAATGTCTACCCCAGCCACAACTAGCCCACAACTGCCAAGCTTTTCAACCGATTGTGAAGGAATTTGGAAGAGATTCATGCAAGGAAGATTCCTGTGAAGTTTGGTTGAAATTGGTCCTGTAGTTTTGGAGAAGATTGTTTAACATTTTTTTCTAAAATTCAATTCAATTAAATTTATTAAAATTTAAGTTCTACACGGAAATTTTTTTTTAAGGAATTTAAAGGAGATAAATGCAAGGAAGATTCATGTGAAGTTTGGTTAAAATTGGTCCAGTAGTTTTGGAAAAGAAGATTTTTCGAAAATTTAATTTAAGTAATCAAAATTTAAGTTCTACATAAAATTTACTTTTTTTTAAGCAATTAAGAAGAGATTAATGCACGGAACATTTCTGTAAAGTTTGGTTGAAATTGGTCCATTAGTTTTGGAGAAGAAGAATTTTTAAAGATCTTTCGAAAATTTAATTTAATTAAATAAATTAAAATTTAAGTTCTACATAGATTTTATTTTTTTTGAAGGAATTATGAAGAGATTAATGCAAGGAACAATTCTGTAAAGTTTGGTTGAAATTGGTTCAGTAGTTTTGGACAAGAAGAATTTTTAAAGATTTTTCGAAAATTCAATTCAATTAAATTAATAAAAATTCAAGTTCTGCATAGATTTTATTCTTTTGAAGGAATTTGGTAGAGATTCATGCAAGGATGATTCGTGTGAAGTTTGGTTGAAATTGGTCCAGTAGTTTTGGAGAAGACGAATTTTTAACCCTTTCCCAAACAGCAAAATTTTAGGGTGATCCAATTTCAAAGGTGCTGCAGACAACAAAATGAATGTTGATAACGATAAGATTTGTGTATGATATAGCTCAGAAAATATTGGGACAAAAGGAGAAACTTCTGGTTATCAGTAGTTTCTTCTTTTGTCTCAATGTTTTCCCAAGCCATATCTATAAGGGACATTAAAACCAGGTCTTGTTTGGGAAAGGGTTAAAGATTTTTCGAAAATTTAAATCAATTAAATTAGTTAAAATTCAAGTTCTGCGCAGATTTTATTCTTTTGAAGGAATTTGGTAGAGATTCATGCAAGGAAGATTTCTGTGAAGTTTGGTTGAAATTGGTCCAGTAGTTTTGGAGAAGAAGAATTTTTAAAGATTTTTCGAAAATTTAAACTTAAATTAATTAAAATTCAAGTTCTGCGCGGATTTTATTTTTTTTTAAGAAATTTGGTAGAGATTCATGCAAGGATGATTCTTGTGAAGTTTGGTTGAAATTAGTCCAGTTGTTTTGGAGAAGAAGATGTTTGAAAATTGTTTACAGACGCACGACGGACACAGGGCCATGACATAAGCCCCGCTGGCCTTCGGCCAGTGGAGCTAACAACATGGTTCATGATCAGACTGTGTGTACATGTAGGCTGATTTTAAGCCATGTTGGGCTCAAAAGCATTAAGGGACCTTTTTCTAGATCCGGGTCTTATATATAAAAGGACTGAAAGCCCAGAAAGTGGCCATGAAGATGAAACCTATATATAACTTAAAAGGAATGAAGAACATTTGGGTTGGTATCAAAAAGTGTCATTATCTAGGAATAGGTTGAGGCATGTTTACAAAACTTAAGTCTTGTTTGAGTAAGGGTAAATAAAGTTACCTCCAATCTGTGTGTTGTTTAGCCCTTTAGCGACCTGCTTTGCTATTCTCTTGTTCTTAAACTCAATCCAACCTTCTGCATAAGCCAACCTTCTCCCTCTGTGAGCACCTTTTGCTGTGGAATAAAGTTGTATTAATAAGTTAACCCTTTTCCAAACCACAAAATTTAAAGTTGGCACAAACTTGTTTAAAATCTACAGTAAGACAAAGATGGGATTTTTTGCTACCGGTATTTCTCTCCGTAGAAAAATCCCCCATCAACTTAAAAAATAGCGGAAATTTTCATAAGTATGTGTTAAAATGCGCAATCCTAGAATAAACATTGGTGGAAGCCTGATATGGTTGCAGCTCTTCTTGAGTTGGGTGGTGTCATTGGTCCAGACATAGAGCCATGGCTGTGCCACCAATAGTTCTGAGTTTGATCCCTGGTAGCAGAGGTAGTTCTTGGTCTTTCCATAGTCCCACACATTCAGAGTTTTGTTGTAGTTTCCAGGAAGCAGAATCAAGAGGCATTAAAGTTTTAAAAAATTGCTTCCATATCGATATTAATTAAATATGTTCAAGATAACAAGTTTAGGAGTTGGGAATACAAAAACTGTTCTGTGCTTTGTTATCTTCAAGCTATTGAATCGGTCGACACAATCTCTTCAGCCAATCAAAACTATGGTCATTCATTAAAAGCGCACCTACACTCATTTGGAGGAGGTGAAAACCTTCTGTCTTTTTTGTTAAAGCATTACCAACTTTCAGCATCAATACCTCGATGACTACGCCTGATTATTACAATTGCGTTGGTTGTTAGAAAGTTTAAATCACATTCTTTAAAGAAAGAGTTTTATTTTCTAATTTTAACGTTTTTTTTTTTAAATATTCTACATCAAAAATGGTATCCCATAAAGAAAAAGACCGAGAAAGTACCCTCGATAAAAAAAATTAAAGTGAGGCTATGACGTCATGCCGACTGATTTATTTTTAAACAAATACTACAGTACAATATCATCAACAAAACAACAACAAATTTCCAAAATCAAAACATTATTTGAAAACGTACTGTCTAATTCCAGCCATATTCTGTTCACTTCTCCGAAATTTGAGAAGTATCTTTGTAGAATATCCTTATTCATCAGTGTAGGGATTCTGCTCAAATAAATGATGCCAGTTTTGGCGAGTTCCTCCGTTGACATTACATTTCCACGTGGTTTTCTTCCTTTACGAGATTTGTTTGTAGATTTTTCGCTTTCAATTTTCTCGGTTTCGAGTGTTTCTTCGTCATTTTCGGTGTCAAACGAATCAGTTTCTTTTCTTTCAACCTCCATGTTGAATGATTGACGGTTAGGTTGTTTAGTAAAAATCGTCGCAGGGATTAGCAAAATAGAATAATGTTCAATCCAAACGTAGTTCTGGAAAAAAAAAACACAAGATATTACAGATCTTAAATCACATTTCTTATCTATGATGATAATTTTGAATGTAAAACTTTCTCATTATGCAAATTACCTTATATTTGATTCTGTACATAGGTACAGCAATATCTCTTGTTCGAATCACTTTGCATTTTTTTAATCAAATACGTCTTAAAAGAAACAACAACAACATATTTTATTACCTCCCTTTCGTGGTTTCATTTCGCTTCATTTCCCCGAAAAACGACAAAAAGAATTTCATTCAAAGGGTCCATAAAATCATAAACGTTTACGAAGTGCTTTGGCAGGACAAATTGGGTTTTGTAGTATTCTCCGGCTGATAAAGACCTGCCGCATGACACATCAGGTTTGGATTTGAAAATACAAAAAAAAGAAGTGCTGTCCGTTATGTGGAAATACAAAGGAACGAACGAACGTTATGTCTGCGCACTTACGAACATGACGATACTTAGCTAGTCGCATTACCCCAAACCTTTTTGAATTTTGATATGGATTTCGGTTACAAATCCTTCCTATTTGTTGCAATGGAGCAGGTGCTGGAATAATTCAATCCAGCAAGTTTAGCATAGTCAAACTTCAAAATAAAGAGTAGTGACGTTGAGAAACACGACCAGGGCCCGTATTCACCAACGTTTCTAAATTGATTTTCTAAAGTAAAATTACACACCAACCAATTACAGCGGCCATGACTTTTGTCTACATTCGTCTCGGCCACTCTGATTGGTTGTAATGTAATGTAACGTGTCTTCAGTCGGTAGAGCAATTTCATATGAAAATCAATAGATCTATGATCAACAATTATCGAAAATGTGGTTAGATGGACTGATTTGTCCTAGCTCAAACAATCAATAGTAAAGCTGATTAACCTCATAAAAATCAAGTAATTCACCATTCAAAAGTATCTATAGACGATCTTTCTCTTCTGATCCTGAGTAAACTTGCTCAGCTACACTAAGTGGATGGCTGAACCTACTGTGTCGATCACCGAGTGTATGAGGACGTTGTAAATCTTGAAAGGGATATTAAAAGTATCACTAAGTTTTGGGCTGATCAAAGTTAAACTTGTTATCCTTAAATACAGAAGTATTGCTATAAGTTACCCATCCATCTCCATCATCAGCTTGGTGCCAGCTGTCATTGATGTTTCGGCCCTTATCCAAGTACATCTCGTAGCGGGTGGGCCCACCAGTAAATGGTGTGGAGATGGATTGATTCAAGTAATTCTCTAAAAGTTAGTTTATACATCAAATACAGTCTTGAGCATTGTCTTGAAACTAATTTGAAACATTCATGGAACCTTAATTTGAACTGCTCACGCTCAGAGCCTCTACCTTGTATCAGACCAGATATGTCTTGACCAACACACAGGACGATACCAGCCTCGAACTGACACCATACAAGTCAGTATGTGATGAGGCAGTCCGGTCCATCTTGTCTACCGTAGCTCAACCCCTTGCATCAGCCTTCCAGGCGATCTCTAAGCTCAACTGCTATATAACATGACACAGTTGCTTCTGTTGCACTACCAAAAGCCTCAAAGCTTTTGAAAACGTATGGCCAAACTAATTGATCAACCACAGCCTATCTCCCATCCGAGATAGCTCATCAATAATTTCGACCAACCCTATCTCTCATCATCAGAGATATTCCTATCTCCCATTCGAGATAGCTTACCAATAGTGCAGAAAATCACTTAGCTTTATATCATGGTATATGCTGGTCTCCATTTTGTCACTGTTCATGGCGATCAGAGAACATACTAAGATGAATACGAATATTCACTGTTCGGTCCTCTGTCCCCTCTACTAGGATGACAAAGCTAACACAACAATACCAATTTTATTCGGCTGTATAATTTTCACTATTGAAAACGACCTGTTCTTCTCACGTCGAAAAACAGAATGACTGCAATTCAGAATTTCTGCGCCTTTTATACTTTTTGGATTGAGTCCGGCTTCGTTCATGGTTCCCGGTTTTTAACAGGTGCTTGTAGACTGGAATTCTTTAGACTAGATACTTAAGTAAAACCCTAGGTTCGTCACAGTAATTTAACTTTAGAAAATCAATTTAGAAACGTTGGTTAATACGGGCCCAGGTGCCCGGCTAGCTCAGTGGTTAGAGCGTCCGACTGGTAATCCATGGGCCTGGGTTCGAGTCCCACATCGGTTACACTTTTTCTCCTCATATTTACTTCAGAAGCTATGGAATGTAGTAAGAATGTTACCTGACAAGTTGACAACAGGCTACAACACCTGACAGTAATTCCCGAAAGGGGAGTTAGACAGTATATCCTTTCTGCTCGATTCGTGGTACCCTATCGATTCGTGTACTTTTTTGATGAAATATCTATCTATCTATCTATCTTCTGATACTGCCTACGCCCTCGCGAGCATTTTTGGCAGGCACTGCGCGTCAGGGTTAAGAAAAAAGTGAAAGTGTTAAAAGTAGAATCATGAATGAAAAGATAAGAGGGTTAAAAATAAGATCGAGTGTGAAGGAGGGATAAAAACAACCGTAGGGGATTGATCTGTGCATATATTGCATAAAAATGGTCTTAAAGGATATTAAAATTTTAAAAACTTGCAGTGCACTGCTTAAGGTTTTAGGTGTTGCAGTCCTCCAACTGCTGCCCTGAAGCTTTCAAGGCTTGGAGAGACTGCAACATTTGCAGGGAGGGCATTCCATTGGACAATAGCTAAAGGATAGAAAGAATACTTGTAGTAGTCCTTGCCTGTATGGATTTGGCGGAATGACATAGAGTGGCGGTATCTGGATACTCTTCGAGAGGGTTGTATATACTCGGGGAGGGGGGCAGCTACAATGCAGTGTATAATTTTGTAAAATAGGCAAAGCCGTGCTATTGACCTTCTGTGCTCGAGGGTGTGCCAGGACAGCTGGGACATTATTGATGAGACACTAGTGGTCCTGGAGTAGTCATTTACAGTCCAGCGTGCAGCACGTCTCTGTACCCTTTCAAGTTTACGAATATTGTCTTTGGTGTGGGGATCCCACACCGCAGACGCATATTCAAGTTGGGGTCTGACAAGAGTCTGGTTTGCTGCTTCTCTTACTTTGGGTGACTTTGTTTTGACGTTCCTTTTGATAAACCCCAGGGTCTTGTTTGCATTTGTGGAAATTCTATCTATGTGAGCATTCCAGCTGAGGTTGTTTGAAATATCAACCCCCAAGTACCTGGCGCTGGTGACTGTCTCCAGCACCTGTCCATGCAGTATGTACTGTGTTTGGAGAGGAGTTCTGGAAGCAGTCCCCCGAATCACCTGGCACTTGGAAGGGTTGAATTCCATGTCCCACTTAGTCTCCCAAGTCTGTAGTTTGTCCAGGTCACTCTGTAGTTTGTCGTTGTCCTGTATGTTGTCCATGGTCATGTATATGGCAGTGTCGTCTGCAAAGAGGCGCACCTGTGAGACAAGGTCATGGGGAAGATCGTAAATGTATGCAAGGAACAAGATTGGGCCCAGAACAGATCCCTGGGGGACCCCGGATGTGACTGGGACCGAATCCGATTCCTCGCCATCGATAACTACACTCTGACTGCGGTTGCCAAGGAAGGCTTGTATCCAGCGTAAGGTGGTGTTTCTTATTCCATACGAGTGCAACTTCTGGAGTAGTTTAGAATGGTTGACCTTATCGAAAGCTTTCGAAAAATCCAGAAGTATCAGATCAGTCTGTTTCCCTTGACTGGTTTTGCGGGCAAGATCCTCAATGAGTGCAGTTAGTTGGGTCTCACAGGAGCGTCTCTCTCTAAATCCATGTTGCAGGTCGTACATTAGTCCATTGGTGTCTAAGTGCTTGACAATGTTGGAAGCTATTACATGTTCCATCACCTTACATAATATACATGTAAGGGAGATGGGTCTGTAGTTAGCAGCAACTGATTTGTCTCCTTTTTTAAAAATTGGGGAGACATTTGCAGAGTTCCAAATGGATGGAACAGCACCAGACTCGAGAGAGCGTTGAAATAGAACTTTAAGCATAGGGGCTAGTTCTACACTTGCTTCCCGTAAGACTACCGGTTTTATCTTGTCCGGGCCTGCTGCCTTTGCCGGTTTGAGATTTTGCAGCAGCTTAATTATTCCTGCTTCAGAGATTTCTATGTCTGGCATCAATGGGGTATGGTTTCTGAGGTGTTCAGGAAGGACATTTGGTGTTATGGTGTTGTTGTCAACAAGGTCCTGAACCTTCATGAGGGAAAGATCTTTCAGGGATAGCGGGGCAAGGGGTGTAAAGACAGACTGAAATTGCTGGTTCAGGATGTCTGCCTTTACCTTAGTCTCAGTGTGTAATGTATTGCCTCGTTTTAAGGGTGGGATGCCCTGTTGATCAGTTCGTGAGTTTTTCAGGTACTGGAAAAGCTTCTTGGGATCTACTTTATTGGTTTTGGAGCTACCGCTGTCAATCCCAAGAAGACCCTCCAGGTAATTCTCATGGCTTTCCTTGATTTTCTTTCTTATTAAGTGCCTGAGGTCTATATACTTTTTCTTTGATTTTGGGTTTCCTGTTACCTTGTGGGACTTGTAATATTTATCACGCTTGTGTATTAATTTTTGTATTTCCCTTGTTACCCATGGGAGGGATGGTTTCCCTTTGATAGTCTTAGTTGGGATACATTGGTCAGTTATTTGGTCCAACTTATCTGTAAAATCTGACCATAACTGTTCAACACTTTTTCCTTGATGTTCAAATAGGAATTCAGATTGATAATCTTTGACCTTTGATCGAAACGTGATCCAGTCTGCTTTGTTATAGAGATGGATTGTTCTTCGATTTTGCTTTGCCTGAGTTGTTTTAAGGGCAACTTCTACCGATACAATATCATGATCACTAAGACCAGGTAGGCATTGGATGTTTGATGTTAAGGTTGGGTTGGAGGTAAGAACAAGGTCTAGAATAGCTCCATTTCTAGTGGGTTCAGTAAT
This sequence comes from Fragum sueziense, assembly GCA_963680895.1. Taxonomy (NCBI): domain Eukaryota; kingdom Metazoa; phylum Mollusca; class Bivalvia; order Cardiida; family Cardiidae; genus Fragum; species Fragum sueziense. The sequence goes on along the minus strand of OY804608.1, from coordinate 40,397,131 downwards.
AATTTGAGTGAGATTAAAGTCATCCAGTAATTCGACAAAATTGTCATATACCGACCTACATGGGCATTCTTTTGAGATTTTTGGTTCGCAGTCATTCCATGTAAATTTTGGTAGATTGAAATCACCAACCACAAGGATGTTACCTTTTGTGCCATTCAGTTTATCAAGCGAACTTCTCAGCATGTCCAGACTGTTCTGGTCATCCTCTCTGGGTTTGTAAAAGGACGCAAGATACAAAGGCTGTGCTCCTACAACTTGTAATTTAACCCACGCAATCTCACACTCTGATCTGAGTTGAGGTTGCTCAGAACAGATCAGAGTGTCTTTCACCAGAATGAAGACACCACCACTACGAGTAGCCTTTGTGGTCCTGTCGGTCCTATATGGGGTGTACCCAGGTGGGAATATTTCGCTATCTTTTATTTCCGGGGACAGCCAGGACTCTGTACCTACTATAATATCAGGCTTTTCTATTTCAACCAAACAATGGAGTTCTGAGACTTTGTTGACCACAGACTGAAAATTTATATTCAGAACTTTCAGTGTTTTTTTTGCTGAAGATGTATTATTTCCACCTTTTTGTTTATTATTTTGTTTGAGTGGTGTTGAAGTGACTGGTTGTGTGGGATCCAGTAATGAGTAGCTGTTTGAAGTGTTAATGCTGGACAATGAGTCCATAAAGAAGGTAGAGCTAAGATTTGGTAGGCCACAGTGAAGGCATTCCCACGAGTAACTTTCATGTTCACAAAGGATTTTGTACACATTTGTGTCCATACCTTCACATTTTATGTGAAACCAGTGTTCACATTTTTCACACTGAATACCATTTTGGCCATATCTCACAGCTTTGCCACAGCCTCCACAAGGAAATTTTGGTTGTTTGGGTCCAGGATTTTGTTCAATATCATGGGATAAGGCTAGTAATAAGCCTGATAGATAAGCAAAACATAGAATCATACTTACAGTTTTTGCCATCTTTTCAAATCATCCGCCGTATGAAAAACAAAATGGCGGTGATCATGTGACCATGACACTTCAAAGAAGAGTCAGGAGAAAATGTGATTTTATCAGCAAATAATGCCAATAAATATATTTGTAGGATCAGAAATCGATCTAAGGTACCAATAACACTATTTAGTACAGTAAATTTGGTAGATCTCTCCTTTAAACAGTTGTTTTTATTTACGAAAGACAGCAAAGAAAAAAGAGTATTAGTTCACCCGACGCATGCGCATTTTTAGAATAAGAACGGCACATCGCAATTTTCCTTGGTTTCCAGCCGACGGAGACGCCAGCCATTTCGTCACATGTCACGTGACTTGGTCCTAGTCACAATAGCGCTTGGGCGGGGCGCAATAGGGGAATTTTTATCCCTATCTATCTATATATACTGCCTAACTCCCCTTTTGGGTATTACTGGCAGGTGCACGACTGTGTTGGAATGAAAACACGATAACTCATAATGTCATAAAAGATCAGGGGGGGGGGGGCTTACATTAAAAAGCATGGCTAAAACAATGAACTTGGAATAAAATGAACAAAAACGCCAAATTAGATACGTCGAATAAGTGAATAAAGTTGTTGGATAAAGTCCCATGTGAATTACCCCTTTAGGGCCCCAGTATTTGCTGTTCGACCTAAATACCACGAATTTGACAGGAAGCTTCCGAATGATCCAGATCTGGTGACATTGACCCAATTCGAGATAATGTTTACAAAGTTCGTCGGTTTTGCTTGTTTTTGACTTTATCTTATTGTTAAACATGTTTTTATGATATTGTCTCCATTAAAAAAAAATGATGACACGCTGAAGTTAGGCGCATGCGCCGCTTAAAAAATTAAGACCCACGAATCCACCAGACAAGAGCATATACCAGTTAGGGATGGTAACGAGTACCTATTTCACTACTCAAGTACTCGGTCACCCTTCCGATCGAGTACTCGGATAGAAAAGTTGTCTTTCGGTTATAGTATCGGTGTTTTCTGACATATTCATGAATATGCGATTTATCTTTGGTCAATTTGTATCTTTAGATGGCATTTGATCAGTGCCTTATTTGATAAAATCGGACAATTGTTAGATATGTGATGAGAATTACAGAAAGTGTCCAAATTAAACTCGTATTTAAAAAAAAAAAAAAAAAAAAAAGAATGGCAAAGTTGTTGTTATTTATCTCCAAATTAGTCCGTAATATTTATACATGTAATATGAGATACGCACATGTCACTATAGACTTTAGGGGAGGCATTGTTCTTGAATTTATATGCGCGCCAATCAACTTAAAGGTAAATCTTACGGATGTCCAATTAAAATGCACCCCCGAAGTCAGAGTAAAGAGCGCCGAAGGTGCGAAAATTTATGACATCGTTTGACAGTGAGAACAATAGTTGTTGGCACTTGATTGCGAATTAGGACACTATCGAGGGATTAGATAATCGGCAGACGACCAGGTGTTACATACTCTACCGTTTGCACGGTGCAGTGTTGGAAAAGAGCGATCAATATTTTCAAAAAAACTTGAGTTTGGAAACAAATTTTCATTTTTCTGTTGAAATTATTTTTTCTTTCCGATTACTCGATTAGTGAAATTGGTAATCGATACTCGAATGTTCGATCGAGTACTCGATTAATCGAGTAATCGTTCCCATCCCTAATACCAATAGATAGATAGATAGGTTAACCATTTTTCTGTCAATCCAGTGCAGTTTTATGTTGAAATTACTTTTAAATAAAGTTAAATTCATTTTTGAAGCGGAGTACCCACCCATTTTATTCTACTGAGACGTGAATTTTCTGTCGGAAGAAAAAATTGATAACATTTGTTGTCGATACTTTTTAGCCAAATTTGTGCGATGGAATATTATTATGCCCCCTTTCGAAGAAAATGGGGGTATATTGTTTTGCAAGTGTCGGTAGGTCGGTCGGTCGGTCGGTCGGTATGTCGGTCGGTCTGTCCGTAGACCAAACCTTGTCCGGAGCATAACTCGAAAAGTATTAAAGGTAGAATCATGAAACTTCATAGGTGGATAGATCTCATTATGGAGAGGTGCAGTGCACAAGAACCGTAACTCTGCCGATCAAATTTTTTGAGTTATTGCCCTTTGTTGATTTTATAAATTGATTCTTGTCCGGAGCATAACTCAAAAAGTATGTAAGGTACAATCATGAAACTTTACAGGTGGATAGATCTCATTATGGAAAGGTGCAGTGCACAAGAACCGTAACTCTGCTGATCAAATATTTTGAGTTATTGCCCTTTGTTGATTTTCAGACTTGATTTTTGTCCGGAGCATAACTCAAAAAGTATGTAAGGTACAATCATGAAACTTTACAGGTGAATAGATCTCATTATGGAGAGGTGCAGTGCACAAGAACCGTAACTCTGCCGATCAAATTTTTTGAGTTATTACCCTTTGTTGATTTTCAAACTTGATTATTGTCCGGAGCATAACTCAAAAAGTATGTAAGGCAGAATCATGAAACTTAATAGGTAGATAGATCTCATTATGGAGAGGTGCAGTGCACAAGAACCGTAACTCTGCTGATCAAATTTTTTGAGTTATTGCCCTTTGTTGATTTTCAAACTTGATTATTGTCCGGAGCATAACTCGAAAAGTATGTAAGGTAGAATCATGAAACTTAATAGGTAGATAGATCTCATTATGGAGAGGTGCATTGCACAAGAACTGTAACTCTGCTGATCAAATTTTTTGAGTTATTGCCCTTTAATGAGTTTATAACTTGATTCTTGTCCGGAGCACAACTCAAAAAATATGTAAGGTAGAATCATGAAACTTGACAGGTGAATAGATTTTATTATGGAGAGGTGCAGTGTACAAGAACCGTAACTCTGCCAATCAAATTCTTGGAGTTATTGCCCTTTGTTTATTTTTACACTTAATTCTTAACCTTGCCTATATCTCATGTCCTTTTACGCATACAGCCTTGATATCTCACACATAGATACCTCCTATCAACATCATTCAGATTTAACCATGACCTTGGACCTTGTGACCTTGACCTTGGAGTTTGACCAATTTTGAAAAAATTAAACCCGGCAAATATCTCATGACCTTTTACAAATACAGCCTTGATATTTCACACATGGACACATCTTACCAAGACCTTTCATAATTGACCATGACCTTGGACTCTGTGACTTTGACCTTGGAGTTTGACCTACTTTTAAATAAATTAAACTTGGCCTATATTTTATGTGGTATTACACATACAGCCTTGGTATTTCACACATGGACACATCTTACCAAGACCTTTCACATTTGACCATGAAAGAGAAAAGGATCCTCAATCCTAAATGGGCTGATGTTTCTATATGTATACCAACTTTTTCACGTTTTTCCCTGGCCAGGCAATCTCATTAGCATATTACCTGCCAGATTACCTCCCTTTAATCGTCACACTTGTAGCCACAAACCATTACCCATCATCAAGTTCGTGGCTATGATATCACAGCTATTAGAAACCAAGACAAATGTTTCCAATTGAATACAGGATTGTAAGCTGTGGTTGACAATCATAAAGCAAATTAGGATCTGTTAAAACATGATAATCTACAGGGTCCAACATTAACTTTTTTGGTTACCAGACAGTCGGGCTTGTTACTGCCTGATGCTGCTAGCCCTGACCAGATATGAGCTGGTCCTGACCAAGTATTTGTATCAGAACTAGGTTAATACAACAATAATCCTAAATTCATAAGCTAAAAGGCTAGTTTTTAATCACAAAACTTGAAAAGAATTCAAATTTTATAGGGCCCATGTCCTATGTTTTCATTACGGTAATTGTGACTGAGATTTGAAATGAGGCTGACCAGTCGGTCTTGCATCTTGGAGATCTAACTAGCCCTGACCAAGCAGCAGGCAGGTAATGTCTGTCGGGCCCAGGTTAATGTTGAACTCTGATCTAGAAATTCTGCAAATTGCCCAAAGTGTTCTGTGCTTTAATATTGGGAAAACTTTGTGGAAAATGAAATAATTGCTTGTGACAAGCAATTTCTTCATTTCCCACAATATTTTTGATACAAAAAATAACAAAAAATTGAATAAATCCATTCTTTTAATTGTTGTCTGCTATATCTAAAATGTGGGATTGCTGCCCAGAGAACCAGAGAAATCCCAAAGTTTGTAAATGCGCCCCTTATCCCGTGGAAAATAAATGAATGAAGTCAACACTTCCTGGTAAATTTGGATAACTGGATACGATTTACTGAAAATATAATACAACCATTTTACTACAATGCTAATCTAAATACACAAAACAACAATACAACATTAAGATAAGACGAACATATTAAACTCAATATAAAAGCAAAATCCAATTAAAATACATTGCTAAATGTATAATATGGGCTTAGATCAGAATGCATACTGGTGCCGACTATTGTACCTTACAAATCAATATTCTTGAGGAAGCAGAATTTGGGAGATTAGTATAAGAATTTGCTTGCTCTCAACAATGACAAAATATGCTAAACATTTTACAAACAAATCTATAGGCATTAATTTAAAGTACTATTACAGTCAACAAAAGCATTTAGAACAAATAATGATTAAAATCAACATACCAACTATTTTGGCTTTTCCAGCGATATTCAGCAATACACAGTAATATTGTCGCTCTAAAAGCACCCAGAGAATGATGTGAAAATCAAATTTGCTGCTCGCAAATATGCGTTGTACATATAAACAATAGATGGCCAAGCTGTGGGAAACTAGCGATTTTATAATTATTTTTTAATGGGATAGTCGACAATGTATTAGTCATAACATAAAATGAATTTGACAAGTAGAAAATTTTGCCACTTGGTAATGAGCTTATAGTAAATGTGTATGATTGTTTACTGCAGGTCCAAGATGGCGGAAGACACTGCGGAAGTGAAGATGATCAAGTCCATGCTGCGGTCGGTGTTGATCAGCTCTAAAGAAGGTGTCAGGGCTAATGTCTTATTGAGTAAGTACATCTTGGTCGAGTCCTCTGCGTGAAGCTCGACATAGCTGTTACTATTTCACTTGAGGGTTCATGTTTGACTGCCTCGATAGCGCAGTGGTTAGCACACTACTTGTAGGATTTTAGTTCAAGCCCTACCAAGGAAGTTGTGTCATTGGACAAAACACTTTTATTAGCGAGCCGTGACTTTTGTCCGGGGAACTAATGTCACAGCCCTAGTGTCGGTGTCTTCAAAAACTTTAACTTGGTTTATATCTTGGGCACTATTAGAGATTCAGCCTTGATCCTTCACACACGGATATTTCCTGCAAAGACCTTTCATTTGGGACCATAATTTTTGACCTTGTGACCTTGACCTTGGAGTGCGACCTACCTTTAAAAAACTTTAACCTGGCCTTTATCTCATGCAATCAACATCATCTTGCAGCCTCAGCCGAGAATGAACTTACTACACATTTCCAGTACTGCTTGTCTGTCATAGCTACTAAGAGATCTTCCCTAGGGATTGACATATCTCATGCACTATTATTCAGTGTCCTCCCCAGCCCAATAAGCTGTATCGGCCCCACTACAGCTTCCTGTAAATCAGTGTTCTGCTACTACAGCTTCAAAAGTACCCCTACAGCTTAATTCTTTCAAAAAGGTCACCAAATAGGGGGATTGTAGACAATTTCATGTCAAAAAGTGATAAATAATGACTGTATTCTGGTAACATAAAATGTAATAATTCTGTATAAAAACATAATGGGAAAAGAAGAAATTGCTCAAATTGAGCAATTTCTTCTTTTTCCATCATGTTTTTTTTATTCACAATTATTTGCATGAACACAATGCATTTCAAGGTTTACCATACTTATAATTTGCCACTATGGCTTCAAATTATTCTGGGGAGAACCCTGTTACTGATAGAGCCTTGATATTTGTATCTTTACAGTGTAACAGATAAAAAGGGGTAAAGGTTAAAAAAAATGTTATGTGAGATCCAAACCCTATGTAGTTATTTTATAGAAAACATTATGTTAACCCTTTTCCAAAACAAGACCTGGTTTTGACATCACTAATAGAAAATGCTTGGGAAAACATGGAGGCAAAAGAAGAAACTGCTGACAACAAGCAGTTTCTCCTTTTGTCTCAATATTACCTATACCATATTTAATACAAATTCTTTCTTTAATAACTTCCATTTTGTTGTTGGTTGCAGTTTTTGAAGTGGATTACCCTTAGCCTAAAATTTAGTTGTTTGGAAAACGATTAACCTATATTTTGGTATTATTCACAGGAGACTATGAAGAGGTTACTGGAGAGCATCTACCGTTCAGAAGGCTGGGGTTTAAATCCTTGGAGGACTTTATATTGTCGATACCTGATGTGGTTCGGGTTAGCAGGTAATTGTGATTGTCTATTCCTTTCCTCAAAATTACAAAAATAATACAAAATTCACATGCTGAACACCTGCCATTCAGCCCGTATTTAAACTTTTTCTTAAAAACATTTCTCGGATGATCCTCTCTCCTTCAAAGAATTTTGATTTAAGAAGAGAGTCTCTCTCTCTGGAGTTATCTGCCCTTGAATGTCAAAAATGGCCACTTTGACTTTGTTTTAACTCTAGCAACTACAAATGTAGGGCTTGGAATAGAAATAACACATTTAGAATGTCTTTACCCCTTGTTATCTGTAGCTCTGGCAATACTTTTTGAGCCAGGATCTGGTAAAAAGGTTACTTTAAGGCTTTTGTCACCAACATGGTTCCAGATCAGCCTGTGTTCATACAGACAGTCTGATCAGGAACCATGTTCTCCAATAGCTTTTACATGACCCGTAGCAATTGTAAAAGAGCTGCACGGTTCTCGACCAGTCTCCATTTAGTCACTGACTGATCTAAAAATATGGCTTTCTTAACTAGGGCTGCTGCGAGTATCCGAGTACTCGGATATTCACGAATCTAATCAAAGATTCGAGTACGATTAATCGTCACCTATGAGATCGCTGGATCGAGATCTTTTACAATAAAGTAAACAAACATGTTAAACACTTGAAACATAACAAAAAAGATCAACAGTAAGGCGTTTTATTTTAATTAACCAGAAATTTAACTGTCAAATGGCTAAATGGAGGTAAGCAAATGATGTAAGGTAGAGCTAGTTTCCAATTATAAATACGAATGTAACTGATAATGGAACATTCTTCGTGTCACTAGATGACTTTCTAATACACATTTTTAACATTTCTAATTTCACATTACGATTATCAAAATAAAAAAAGATACATCATTACATTTTTCATGCCGAAATCAAAGGAACCGCTGCTAACACAGTTGTCATTTGATGACGAAGTCGATAGAAATGTATTTAAAATACTCTCCTAACAGTGGAAAATTCCAGTCTCAATATAATCACGTGACTTTTTCAAGTGGGTGCAGGTCATCCAAATATGGCTATGTTTACTACGATTTGTTGACAAAAAATGCGCGTGCTAGTAAGGGCGGGAAAAAAGGATGACGTAATGAAAGCATTGTCGATTTGATATCGCTGTTTTACAACCAAAACTTCGTAAATGCAGCTTAAAACAACCTGCAGTTACGGGGATTTTGTTGACATGGTTTTAACACTGATGCGTCCACTCTTTGCGGCGCATGATTGCACAAAGGAATTTGTAACTCGCGTGCTTACTAGACTGTTTAGACGATGTCAATCGTCAATCACGGATTATCGATTTTTCATGTTAAACAATAAGTAAGTGTTGACACACTTATTTGTTATTTGGTGATTGGTTTACGGCAGAAAAGTTAAAGTCAAGCCTTTGACTCACACTCGATTTTTTTTTTTAGCCACGTTTTCTAAATTGTTGCCAATGGCTCAAGTGGTGATCGCCAGCGCGAGCCCTGAAGATGAAAACCTCTAGGGAGAAATGAAGAAAATGTGAATAACTGACACTTAATTTGTCTTCTGCAACAAGATTTCTGACCACTTTTGCTGCTGTAGAGATTCGTGGATCGATTTGTGAATCGTTGGTCATGAATCGTGGAGATCGGATCGCCACTTACCCGACGATCCACAGCCCTATTCTTAACCCTTTCCAAAACAAAACCTGGTTTTGGCATCCCTGATACTGAAGGCTTTGGAAAAAATTAAGACAAAAGAAGATAATGCTGATAGCCAGCACATTCTCCTTTCACCTCAATATTTTCTTTGCTACATTTTACACAAATCCAGTCTTTATCAACAACCATTTTGTCATCTACAGAAGGTTTTGAATTGGAACATTCTCGAATTTTGTCATTTGGGAAAGGGTTAAATGCTATGAGGGAACTTTTCAGTATCATTGCTCATTTATCTTACAGACAAGGTCCTGACTACATATTCCACGCAGTCGCTGATGAAACTACGGCACATATAAAAGCCCTGGTCAGTAAACAGAGAAGTAAACGGAAACTCAAGGTGAGAAAAGAATTAGGCTCTTACTTATACTTGCCTAGCCCTGAAAGTTCAGTTGGTTATTTCAATTTCTATTTTAATTCCAAACTCTATATTATGGGTACTCATTTGAATTGTCTTAACAACATAGGATTTGGATTTGAAATGACAAAGGACCTGGTCAATTGCCCCCTTGTGCAAATATATAAAATTTATATGAATGAATGCTACATATGTGTTTTTTACCCCCCTGAAATATCTAAGGATTTGGAATAGTTCAAACGGATGTACTAGAGCTTTAACCCTTTCCCAAACGACAAAATTTTAGGGTGATCCACTTCAAAAACTGCCACAAATGACAAAATGGAAGTTATTAAAGATAGAATTTGTGCAAAATATGGCATAGAAAATATTGAGACAAAAGGAGAAACTGCTGGTCATCAGCAGTTTCTTCTTTTGTCTCAATGTTTTCCCAAGCCTTTTATATTACGGACGTCAAAACCCGGTCTTGTTTGGGAAAGGGTTAAAGTATGGTGGTCTAGACTTGCCAAAACTGCATGATTGACTTTGCAATGCCAATAAATTGGTTTCCTTTGGGATTTTTCGAGATTTTTTTGCGGGAATCCAAGAAACGATTCCAATCTATCATTTGGAAGAATAAATTGTCATGACCTTGCCCCAAAATTTATCAGAATTTAAGTATTTTCTTTTTCTGAGAATCATTTGAATCATTCATATAAATTTCATCCGTGTGCATGAGGGGGCAATTTTCTATAGAAATTGAGCCAGGTCCTTTAGAATGTTTTCACCCCTTGTTCACTCTAGCTCTGACTATATTGTACAGAAATCCATTCTTTATGAATAACCATCTGACATCTACGCCAGCATTTATATTGATATATGTCACATGTGAATGTTAATGTTTGGGAAAGGGTTAACTTAACCCATTACCAAAAGTCAAAACTTAAAATTGATAAAAAAAAGATATTGCAGATGACAATTTAAATAAATGAAATATTACATTCCGTTTGTCTCTCTGGATAACAAAAAACATTGTGGAAAATAAGAAATTGCTTGTCACAAGCAATTTTTTCATTCTCTACAATGTTTTCCAAAGCCTTTAACTATTTTAAGAAAATAAGAAATTGCTTGTCACAAGCAATTTCTTCATTCTGTACAATGTTTTCCAAAGCCTTTAACTATTTTAAGAAAATAAGAAATTGCTTGTAACAAGCTCTTCATTTTCCACAATGTTTTTTCCAAGTTTGTATTTATGTAAAATTGTACAAATAAAGTTAAAGAAAAAAGTTTTTTTCAAAGCCTTTATCTTTAGGGATGTCAAAAGGCATCTTTATGTCTGAAAAAGTTTTGTTTTTGTTGCAGAAACCTGTGAGAAGACCGCGAGGTGGCGGGGCGTTTGGCTCACGATCAAGAGGTCCCCCGCCTGGGCCCTCAAAACCTGCACCATCACGACGGTATGGGCCGAAAAGTAGACCGGGCATGCCGAGTTTTATACCACCAGAATATAGGAAGTAAGTGATAACATTATTGTTACCATGTGTAGGATATTTCAATATCATGGCATTGAAAGCATTGAGTGAAAAGGAGAAAATGCTGGCAATTAGCATTTCATCTTTTCCCACAATGCTTTCCAAAGCCTTCAGTATTGAAGTCGTCAAAACCCTAGTTATGTAATTCCCAATCATTGAACTTTTTTGACAACCCTAAAGAAAAGGGTTGGAGAAAATATTGTGGAAAATTAACGAAGTCATTGTTTGTGACAAGCAATTTCTTCATTTTGCACAATGTCCTTTGGGGAAAGCGTTATCTACTTTTTCTTCCTCTTCTTCCTCAATGTTTTTATACTGCCCACAAAGTTTGGGATTGTATAGATAGACAACGACCTGTGAATGATCAAAGATCAGTGAGTCTAAATTGACGGGGAAAGAGGGATTTCGAATTATAAAATATGTGACTCGAACCTGTCTCCCTGTAATATATCGACGTAGTATTATCTTGATACAGCTACTGAACTCGCACGACATCACAGACAGCACACAATACCTGCCATTGTTCGCTTTTATTCAGTGGAAAATTGGCACTCCTCCTTATTTATATGTATTGGAATATACCGTAACCTTTCGTCACGGCTCACAACTCAGTGTCCAATTGTTGGAGGCGTGGTTTGAAGAATGACAGTAGATGTGTATGTTTTCATTGGTTGACGAACACTAAGTCAGATAGAGTCTGTATAGTAGATTCTATGCGACATAAACATTCGAAGGCTTGATCAATATGACATGGACATTAGCAGGAAGAAATTTCCTTATCCTCCAATGTTATCCAAGGTAGATTATTTGACTTTGAATATCGTCGCTTTTCAAAGAAAACCTCGTAACTGCAGCTTTAATCAAGCTGCAGATACACATGTATGAGGTTTTCGTTGAAAAGTGACGATATGTGATCCGCGCCAGCAGGGGGTATTAATCTGCTCCACGACGGTTCTTGTTTGTTTATTTTACAGTCCTGTGCCCATTATTAACATGACAGTGTGTGTGTGTGTGTGTGTGTGGGGGGGGGGGGGGGGAGGAATTTGTCGGCTTAGCGACAGTTGTAGTTTATTTTACAGGCCTGTTCCCAACATTAACATGACAGTGTGTGTGTGTGTGTGGGGGGGGGGGGGGGGAGGAATTTGTCGGCTTAGCGACAGTTGTAGTTTATTTTACAGGCCTGTTCCCAACATCAACATGACAGTACAAGTAGGCAACAGTCAATCTGGATCTAGGACCGTACATGTAGGAAGAACGGAGCTACTAAATAGAGCCATGTCAGAAGTGCACACTCAAAAACAAGCAGAGGTAACACATCGTCGGTGGAGAGTCAAAGCCTCGTAACTCCAGCTTATTCAAGCTGTAGTTACGAGGTTTTGACTCCCCACCAATGACATGTTTCATAGTGATATGAACCGGAATCTGGAAAAAGGGCCCTTATAGCATTTTGGATAATCAAATTTCGAGATAAGCCTCAGCCTGTGGTTAAATGTATTCTAGAATAGATCCAATCTACCAACTTACACTTGCTAATGGTCATAAATAAGCTGTTGGTGAACAATATGGATAGGAATCTGCCTGTGCTGATGTGTATACATGTTGTTCTGAAATTCCTTAACCCTTTCCCAAACAGCAAAATTTTAGGGTGGTCCAAAGTCAAAGATGTTCCAGACAACAATTCAAAACGAATGAAATTGTATTTTTTGTGTCTTTTGGGGTAGAAAACGTTGTGGGAAATGAAGGAATTGCTTGTCACAAGCAATTTATTCATTTTCCACAATGTTTTCCCAAGCATTTTCTTACAGGGATGTCAAAACCAGGTCTTGTTTTGGAAAGGGTTAAGGGACCTTTTTCCAGATCCTGGCTGATCTATTCAGAGTTTGAAACCATTTGTTGTTAGCAGGGATCCAGCAGGAACCTCTTAATATACTGAACCTCAGTAATAACGCACCACTTTTTCTTGTTTTATATTTTTTCAACAAAATCATTTGTGTTGTTGACACAGTATTATTCGGTATTCGCCGGACACTAGGTATGCACACAACACACTCTTAAGCACAAAACCCATTCAACCGTGACGCTAGCCGTCCAAACTTGGTAAACAGGTTTTCTGCATGTGCTGTAGTAATGACTTCGTGAACAAACAGCCTATTGGTTTATAGTGTACAATTAGACGGTGAAAGAAAGAAAACATCCTAACATTTCATCGGTCGGAAATTTTTAATGCTTTAAACAATGCCAAGACTTTCCACTGACGAACGTTATCGTGCTACTGGGATATTGCAGGCAGTGATGACATCACATGCTATTGTACACATGATGTGATTTCATCACAAGACTACTGACCGGCTTAGAGAACGTTTCCAACAAACTGGTGCACTGCTGGACTGCCCGGGAAGGGGAGCATCAAAAGTCCCAACTGCAGCTAAAACAGGTACACAGGGATAAATGCAAAGTGATACAGGGATAGTGGAGAGTCATTCCAAATGGCAGAATCCAAAATGTGATCAGTTGCATGCGTCTAGGAAGCACAGACTATATTGCTCTGCAAAGTGGTCTCACGCAGCACTGATTTTGTGACTTTCACTTTAGAAGGTAGTCAAGTTTGCGTGTTTGTCACGCTTGATTGCTTAAAGGCAACAAAACAATTTTTTGACCAGAAACGAATAAACTGACAGCAGTTCGGGTTGTGGTTTTACAGCTTGAAAAAGGAACATAATAAAAAGGTTATAGTGAAAAATGTAAGTGGTGCGTTATTTCTGAGGTTCAGTATATATAAAGAACTAAATATGTAATGAAGGTTTAAACCCTTTAACAAACTTTTAAGAGTTTCTAAAAGTGATAAAAAATATCTGTAACACTCAAATATATTTAGTTCTTAAACAAAAAAACCTGGAATACAAAGAAAACAAAAGACAATTAGCATTTTCTCATTTTCCTTCAATATTTTATATGCTGATTTGTGAAACCCTTTTTTTTTTAAAACATTCATGTTATTTAATGTTCTCAGTTCCTATAAGGACAATTTTTTTGCTGTTTTGGAAAGATTTATATAAATATTCTTGTTATTTTTTTCAAGCACCCTGTAAAGGTAAGATGTACTGACTGCACAATGTGTTATGTTTGCGTTTGATTGTGTTTACATTTTTAGTGAGCTGGGTCTCGATGCCAGGGAAGCTAACGTCACAGTCTTAGTGTTGGCGTCGCATCTTCAATTGAAGACTTTAACCTGGTCTATTTCTCAGGCGCTATTAGAGATACAGCATTGATATTTCACACATAGATACTTCCTGCCAAGACTTTTCATTGAGGACCATGACCTTTGACCTAATGACATTGACCTTGGAGTTTCACATACATGTACTTTAAAAAAAAAATAACCTGGCCTTTATCTCATGCACTATTATAGATAGAGCCTTTATATTTCACACATATATGCCTCCTGCCAAGACTTTTCACTTGGGACCATGACCATTGACCTCTTGACGTTTAAATGGACCTGTTTTGTGACAAGCTCCTGTATAGGAGAGCTATGTTGTCGGCAGACAATTCTTGGTAGGTATCTGGCAGTTTGCCTTTCATTATTTTTCATTATTCTGTTTACCAACAATATTCTGGTTTGTCAATATTTGTCAAGTTTTATTTCCTCTTTTCCTCAAAGCAGATCGTTTTGTTGACATTTATAGAAAAAATTGTTCATTAGAATTTTCTTCATAGCCAGAATTCTTCCTTCCCTTTGCACCTTGAAGAATCATATTTATGCCCCCTCCCCATCCCCAAATGAATCATTTATAGATATTGCCATATATATTTTTAGCTCGACTTTTCGAAGAAAATGAGAGCTTATACTGTCACCCGGGTGTCGGCGTCGGCGTTGGCGTTGGCGTTGCAACCAAGGTTAAAGTTTTTTCAAACATCAATAACTTCCATACTATCAAGGGGATTCAACCCAAACTTGGAATACTTATTCACCATCACACCCTCTACCTTACTATCAAGGCCCATGACCCTGGCACCACTCTATTTGGAGTTATGCCCCCTTTATACTAAGCAACTTAGAAAGTCGAGCGCGCTGTCTTCGGACAGCTCTTGTTATCGATTCTACAGCACTTTAGCAGCATAATATGATAAAGTAACTTTTAAGATGTTATATCGTAATGATAAGTGCCATTTTTATGTTGAAAACTTTATGCTCAAATGGTTTAAATTATGTCAGTCTTTTAACCCTTTCCCAAACAACACAATTTTATGGTGATCTTATTTGAAAGCTGCTGCAGACGACAAAATCAAATACTGGATTTATGCAAAATATATCATGAAAAATATTGAGGCAAATGGAGAAAATGCTGATTATCTGATTTTCTTCTTTTGCATCTATGTCAAAAGCAGGTCTTGTTTGCGAAAGGGCTAAATATTACTGTTACGATCTAAAACAGGGCTTTAGAATAATAATGCATAACAATATAATTATATAAATTGAAATAAATATTCTGTCATAAATGAAGTTGAAATAATTCTTGATATTATTTTTAGACCTTCGTATTGAAAGATTGGTGACATATTGTTTCACTCATGTCTGTCTCTGTCCGTCTGTCTGTCTGTCCATCAATCTGTCTGTCATTTTGAAAACTTAGTGTGAAAACTTAACGTTAGTGTTTTCGGGAGCAATTAGTGTTTCACAAACACATCTTTAGCAAAATGATAAACATTTCTTCTTTAACCCTTCTCATGCTGTTCATGTCATATTTCTGTTGTAAACTAAGCTTTAGCAGGCTGGTTTGACTAAGATCAGTCTGCATAGATGTGTAGTCTGATCTTAGCCTACACTGCCTGCTGCCTACACAAATATTGTGGCAAAAACTTGAGGTAAACTTATCAATATGTGTCTTTAATTTGCAATTTATTCTAAACAAAATGTAACCTCAGCAGGACAAGGGTTGATATTTGTGTCCAAATCCGAGGTTAGCTGTTTGCTCTTTCTCAAATAACAATGCTTTTTGATGTTCCTAATAGTAAATGATTTGAAAAACATTGAGGCAAAACAAGATTCTGAAGCCCATCAGTTTCTACTTTTGCCTCTATATTTTCTTTGCAAAATTATACATTTATCATATTTATTTTGTGTTTTTCAGCAGCTTTCAGTTCAAATTTTGCCGTTTGGGGAAGGATGAACCCTTTACCTAACAAGACCTGGTTTTACTATTTCTAATGAAATAGGCTTGCTAAAACTATGAGAAAAAAGAAGAAAATGCTGATAATCAGCATTTTCTCCTTTTGCCTCAATATTTTCTGTGTTGTATTGTACACATATCCTACCTCTATCAGCACTCAATTTGTCATCTGAAGAATCGCTCAAATTGGACCACCCTAAATTTTTGCCAATTGGGAAAGGCTTAAAACGATAATGAGGCACTTTTCATTTTACTTTAACAGAGAGGGAGTGAAAGATATGAGTTGCCTCCAAGATTTCGTAAACAGCAGCTGCCAGGGCGTGGTGGATCAAGCGCTCCACAACAACAACAACCTACCAGAAGAGTGGAAAAGGATACATTTGGAGAGAGTAAGTGCATTGTCTATTGATGTAGTTCACCCCTTTTATGAGTTTTACGCAATATCAGAATTTGTCATTGATATGGTTAACCTATGTGAGCGAGCAGAGGGATGCATCGGTTAGGGTGTTGTGGTAGTACTGATATGAGAAATAACAAGAATCTATTGTTAGGTGCTCAAGCCATTGCGATATGACCATAGCTGTTGAAAACGACGTAAAACCCCAATAAACTAGAATTTGTTGTTGCAAAGAGGTTAATACTTTGTAATGTACATGATCTAAATAGACATGTTATAAGTTTGAAATAAAATGGATTTTAAATTAAAAGTTAGAGTGTCTTCTTCCCCCTCTGATCTAACGGTGTATAATCATGTGACACAGAATTTCCGATAATCTTCAATATCTTTTTTAATACTTGATCAATTTGAATTTGGTTTGAAGCAGAGAAGGTGGGAAAATGCCAGGAATAAGTTGAACGTGTTGGATCTTTGAAAAATCAACCACATCCATCTAATGCGTGAGGTCTGTCCACATTCTCTGCTTCAAACTGAATTCAAATCGGTCCTGTATTTACAAAATTATTGAAGATTTTCTGAAAATGTATCACATGATTATCCACCGTGAATCTGTTGATATGCAAAACACATCTTTAGTATCTTGTATTTATTTCCTTTTCTCTTTACCCAAGACATTTATTCAATTTTATCAGTACACACACATAGTATTTATTTTTTCTCTTTACCCAAGACATTATCCTATTGTTAGTCTATATTTTCCCGCAGTATATCAAGGCCAGATGTACATGGACAAACTACAGCAATCGTGTACTTATTTCCATTTCTCTTTCCCCAAGACATTATCCTATTGTTAGTCTATATTTTCCCGCAGTATATCAAGGCCAGATGTACATGGACAAACTACAGCAGTATTTACACGAGCGAGGAGAAGTTCGAAACTTTGAGACGACGCGGACATCGCGAGGTTACGCGAGCAGTATTACTGTAAATAAAGATACCTACGGTAGTGAAGGTACCGATATAAAATTAATAACTTTATAAATGATACATTTCAGTTAAACCTTTCCCAAACCGCAAAATTTTAGGTTGATCGACTTCAAAAACTGCTACAAATGACAAAATGGATGTTATAAAAGATAGGATTTGTGTAAAATATGGCATAGAAAATATTGAGACAAAAGGAGAAACTGCTGGTCATCAGCAGTTTCTTCTTTTGTCTCAATGTTTTTCCAAGCCTTCTCTTGTAGAGACGTCATAACCAGGTCTTGTTTGGGAAAGGGTTTATTGGTTTAGTAACCAACATGCAAATAGAAAACATTTGAACTTGCTTTGATTCAAAAGACAACAAAATAGTGTTAAATTCAAAAGGATGTGCCTATAGTATAGCACAGAAAATATTGAGGCAAAAGGAGAAAATGCTGATGTTGAATATAGATTAAAGAGGTAATAAACAGAAAATATACAGTTCATGTCATAGAAATCATTGAAGAAAAAGGAGAAAATGCTGAGATATTGGCATGTTCTTCTTTCAGACAAAAGTCCTAATTCTTTCCAAGAGGACAAAATTTTAGATTGCTCCCATTTTAAAGCTTCTGCAAATGAATACCAGCACTTTCTCCTTTCGCCTTAATATTTTCTGTGCCATATTGTGGACTAATTCCAACCTAATCAACATCCATTTTGTGCTCTGCATCAGCTTTCGATTTGGATGACCCTATATGACCCTAAATATTTTTCATGTGTGAAAGGGTTAACCCTTTCCCAAACAAGGCCTGGTTTTGATGTCATTTATTGGTGAGGCTTGGGAAAACATTAAGGCAAAAGAAGAAAGTGCTGATTTATCAGCACTTTTTCCTTTTGCCTCAATATTTTCTGGGCTATTGTATACACAATTCCTTTCATAAGCAACATTCATTTTGTCTTGCAGCAGATATCAAACTTGACCACCCATAATTTTGTCTGTTTGGGAAAGGGTTAAAACCAATATTTTTATGCTCCCCTTCGGGGAGCATATAGTCGCCGCTTCGTCTGTCCGTCCGTCCGTCCGTCCGTCCTGTCCGTCCGTCATTCCGTCCGTCCGTCCGAAGCAATATCTCCATAACCCTTGGGCCAAATCAAATGAAACTTACCATGTGAACTCCCTGTGACAAAATGCCGATGTACTTTTCCCCGTTTTTGGATTTGAGGCCTTGTCATGGGAAAAGGGGACTTATGGTGAAATATAGTTTTTCTCTAATTTCTCCTAGTCTAATGGTCAGAATTTGATGAAATTTCATATTTGAGTAGCAAATCAGATGCCCTTGACAATAAAGTGCTCTCCATGGCATACATTTATTGTGACAATGCCTTATTTGGGGAGCATTGTCCGTCTCTGACGGCCCTTGTGTTATTTTTACAGCAATTTTTAAGACGGCCCAGGAAGCAGAACAAGCTGCAGCCAGAAATGCTGTGTTAGCGTTAGAAGGACGAGCAAAACAAGGTATTATACCAGACTCGTTGGTTAGAGCGAGAATATTTTATAAAGATATGTTAAGATAATGCATTATGTACAGCCAGAAATGCTGTGTTAGAGTTAGAAAGACGAGCAAAACAAGATATTGTACCAGACTCGTTGGTTAGAGCGAGAATATTTTGTAAAGATATGTTAAGATAATGCATTATGTACAGCCAGAAATGCTGTGTTAGAGTTAGAAAGACGAGCCAAACAAGGTATTGTATCAGATTCGTTGGTTAGAGCGAGAATATTTTGTAAAGATATGTTAAGATAATGCATAATGTACAGCCACAAATGCTGTGTTAGAGTTAGAAAGAAGAGCAAAACAAGGTATTGTACCAGAGGGGCGTTCTTTAGAGCGAGAATATTTTGTAAAGATATGTTAAGATAATGCATTATGTACAGCCAGAAATGCTGTGTTAGAGTTAGAGAGAAGAGCAAAACAAAGTATTGTACCAGATTCGTTGGTTAGAGCGAGAATATTTTGTAAAGATATGTTAAGATAATGCATTATGTACAGCCAGAAATGCTGTGTTAGAGTTAGAGAGACGAGCAAAACAAGGTATTGTACCAGATTCGTTGGTTAGAGCGAGAATATTTTGTAAAGATATGTTAAGATAATGCATTATGTACAGCCAGAAATGCTGTGTTAGAGTTAGAGAGAAGAGCAAAACAAGGTATTATACCAGACTCGTTGGTTAGAGCGAGAATATTTTGTAAAGATATGTTAAGATAATGCATTATGTACAGCCAGAAATGCTGTGTTAGAGTTAGAAAGACGAGCAAAACAAGGTATTGTACCAGACTTGTTGGTTAGAGCGAGAATATTTTGTAAAGATATGTTAAGATAATGCATTATGTACAGCCAGAAATGCTGTGTTAGAGTTGGAGAGAAGAGCCAAACAAGGTATTGTACCAGAGGGGCGTTCTTTAGAGCGAGAATATTTTGTAAAGATATGTTAAGATAATGCATTATGTACAGCCAGAAATGCTGTGTTAGAGTTAGAAAGACGAGCAAAACAAGGTATTGTACCAGATTCGTTGATTAGAGCGAGAATATTTTGTAAAGATATGTTAAGATAATGCATTATGTACAGCCAGAAATGCTGTGTTAGAGTTAGAAGGACGAGCCAAACAAGGTATTGTACCAGACTCGTTGGTTAGAGCGAGAATATTTTGTAAAGATATGTTAAGATAATGCATTATGTACAGCCAGAAATGCTGTGTTAGAGTTAGAAAGAAGAGCCAAACAAGGTATTGTACCAGAGGGGCGTTCTGTAGAGCGAGAATATTTTGTAAAGATATGTTAAGATAATGCATTATGTACAGCCAGAAATGCTGTGTTAGAGTTAGAAAGACGAGCAAAACAAGGTATTGTACTGGACTCGTTGGTTAGAGCGAGAATATTTTGTAAAGATATGTTAAGATAATGCATTATGTACAGCCAGAAATGCTGTGTTAGAGTTAGAAGGACGAGCAAAACAAGGTATTGTACCAGACTCGTTGGTTAGAGCGAGAATATTTTGTAAAGATATGTTAAGATAATGCATTATGTACAGCCAGAAATGCTATGTTAGAGTAAGAAAGACGAGCAAAACAAGGTATTGTACCAGACTCGTTGGTTAGAGCGAGAATATTTTGTAAAGATATGTTAAGATAATGCATTATGTACAGCCAGAAATGCTGTGTTAGAGTTAGAAGGACGAGCAAAACAAGGTATTGTACCAGACTCGTTGGTTAGAGCGAGAATATTTTGTAAAGATATGTTAAGATAATGCATTATGTACAGCCAGAAATGCTGTGTTAGAGTTAGAAAGAAGAGCAAAACAAGGTATTATACCAGACTCGTTGGTTAGAGCGAGAATATTTTGTAAAGATATGTTAAGATAATGCATTATGTACAGCCAGAAATGCTGTGTTAGAGTTAGAAGGACGAGCAAAACAAGGTATTGTACCAGACTCGTTGGTTAGAGCGAGAATATTTTGTAAAGATATGTTAAGATAATGCATTATGTACAGCCAGAAATGCTGTGTTAGAGTTAGAAAGAAGAGCAAAACAAGGTATTGTACCAGACTCGTTGGTTAGAGCGAGAATATTTTGTAAAGATATGTTAAGATAATGCATTATGTACAGCCAGAAATGCTGTGTTAGAGTTAGTGAGAAGAGCAAAACACGGTATTGTACCAGACTCGTTGGTTAGAGCGAGAATATTTTGTAAAGATATGTTAAGATAATGCATTATGTACAGCCAGAAATGCTGTGTTAGAGTAAGAGAGACGAGCAAAACAAGGTATTGTACCAGACTCGTTGGTTAGAGCGAGAATATTTTGTAAAGATATGTTAAGATAAAGCATTATGTACAGCCAGAAATGCTGTGTTAGAGTTAGAAAGAAGAGCAAAACAAGGTATTGTACCAGACTCGTTGGTTAGAGCGAGAATATTTTGTAAAGATATGTTAAGATAATGCATTATGTACAGCCAGAAATGCTGTGTTAGAGTTAGAGAGACGAGCAAAACAAGGTATTGTATCAGACTCGTTGGTTAGAGCGAGAATATTTTGTAAAGATATGTTAAGATAATGCATTATGTACAGCCAGAAATGCTATGTTAGAGTAAGAAAGACGAGCAAAACAAGGTATTGTACCAGACTCGTTGGTTAGAGCGAGAATATTTTGTAAAGATATGTTAAGATAATGCATTATGTACAGCCAGAAATGCTGTGTTAGAGTTAGAAGGACGAGCAAAACAAGGTATTGTACCAGACTCGTTGGTTAGAGCGAGAATATTTTGTAAAGATATGTTAAGATAATGCATTATGTACAGCCAGAAATGCTGTGTTAGAGTTAGAGAGACAAGCAAAACAAGGTATTGTACCAGACTCGTTGGTTAGAGCGAGAATATTTTGTAAAGATATGTTAAAATAATGCATTATGTACAGCCAGAAATGCTGTGTTAGAGTTAGAAAGACGAGCAAAACAAGGTATTGTACCAGACTCGTTGGTTAGAGCGAGAATATTTTGTAAAGATATGTTAAGATAATGCATTATTTAGTGTGAGAACAAGCTGCAGCCAGAAATGCTGTGTTAGAGTTAGAAAGAAGAGCAAAACAAGGTATTGTACCAGATTTATTGGTTAGAGCGAGAATATTTTGTAAAGATATGTTAAGATAATGCATTATGTACAGCCAGAAATGCTGTGTTAGAGTTAGAAGGACGAGCAAAACAAGGTATTATACCAGACTCGTTGGTTAGAGCGAGAATATTTTGTAAAGATATGTTAAGATAATGCATTATGTACAGCCAGAAATGCTGTGTTAGAGTTAGAAAGAAGAGCAAAACAAGGTTATATACCAGACTCGTTGGTTAGAGCGAGAATATTTTGTAAAGATATGTTAAGATAATGCATTATGTACAGCCAGAAATGCTGTGTTAGAGTTAGAAGGACGAGCAAAACAAGGTATTGTACCAGACTCGTTGGTTAGAGCGAGAATATTTTGTAAAGATATGTTAAGATAATGCATTATGTACAGCCAGAAATGCTGTGTTAGAGTTAGAAGGACGAGCAAAACAAGGTATTGTACCAGACTCGTTGGTTAGAGCGAGAATATTTTGTAAAGATATGTTAAGATAATGCATTATGTACAGCCAGAAATGCTGTGTTAGAGTTAGAAAGACGAGCAAAACAAGGTATTGTAGCAGACTCGTTGGTTAGAGCGAGAATATTTTGTAAAGATATGTTAAGATAATGCATTATGTACAGCCAGAAATGCTGTGTTAGAGTTAGAGAGACAAGCAAAACAAGGTATTGTATCAGACTCGTTGGTTAGAGCGAGAATATTTTGTAAAGATATGTTAAGATAATGCATTATGTTCAGCCAGAAATGCTGTGTTAGCGTTAGAAGGACGAGCCAAACAAGGTATTGTACCAGACTCGTTGGTTAGAGCGAGAATATTTTGTAAAGATATGTTAAGATAATGCATTATGTACAGCCAGAAATGCTGTGTTAGAGTTAGAGAGACGAGCAAAACAAGGTATTGTACCAGACTCGTTGGTTAGAGCGAGAATATTTTGTAAAGATATGTTAAGATAATGCATTATGTACAGCAAGAAATGTTGTGTTAGAGTTAGAAAGACGAGCAAAACAAGGTATTGTACCAGATTTGTTGGTTAGAGTGAGAATATTTTGTAAAGATATGTTAAGATAATGCATTATGTACAGCCAGAAATGTTGTGTTAGAGTTAGAAAGACGAGCAAAACAAGGTATTGTACCAGAGGGGCGTTCTGTAGAGCAAGGTTTATTTTAAAGAAATGTTAAGATAATGCATTATGTACAGCCAGAAATGCTGTGTTAGAGTTAGAAAGACGAGCAAAACAAGGTATTGTACCAGATTCGTTGGTTAGAGTGAGAATATTTTGTAAAGATATGTTAAGATAATGCATTATGTACAGCCAGAAATGCTGTGTTAGAGTTAGAAAGACGAGCAAAACAAGGTATTGTACCAGAGGGGCGTTCTGTAGAGCGAGAATATTTTGTAAAGATATGTTAAGATAATGCATTATGTACAGCCAGAAATGCTGTGTTAGAGTTAGAAAGAAGAGCAAAACAAGGTATTGTACCAGATTCGTTGGTTAGAGCGAGAATATTTTGTAAAGATATGTTAAGATAATGCATTATGTACAGCCAGAAATGCTGTGTTAGAGTTAGAGAGACAAGCAAAACAAGGTATTGTACCAGATTCGTTGGTTAGAGTGAGAATATTTTGTAAAGATATGTTAAGATAATGCATTATGTACAGCCAGAAATGCTGTGTTAGAGTTAGAAAGACGAGCAAAACAAGGTATTGTACCAGATTCGTTGGTTAGAGTGAGAATATTTTGTAAAGATATGTTAAGATAATGCATTATGTACAGCCAGAAATGCTGTGTTAGAGTTAGAAAGACGAGCAAAACAAGGTATTGTACCAGAGGGGCGTTCTGTAGAGCGAGAATATTTTGTAAAGATATGTTAAGATAATGCATTATGTACAGCCAGAAATGCTGTGTTAGAGTTAGAAAGAAGAGCAAAACAAGGTATTGTACCAGATTCGTTGGTTAGAGCGAGAATATTTTGTAAAGATATGTTAAGATAATGCATTATGTACAGCCAGAAATGCTGTGTTAGAGTTAGAAAGACGAGCAAAACAAGGTATTGTACCTGACTCGTTGGTTAGAGCGAGAATATTTTGTAAAGATATGTTAAGATAATGCATTATGTACAGCCAGAAATGCTGTGTTAGAGTTAGAAGGACGAGCAAAACAAGGTATTGTACCTGACTCGTTGGTTAGAGCGAGAATATTTTGTAAAGATATGTTAAGATAATGCATTATGTACAGCCAGAAATGCTGTGTTAGAGTTAGAAGGACGAGCAAAACAAGGTATTGTACCAGACTCGTTGGTTAGAGCGAGAATATTTTGTAAAGATATGTTAAGATAATGCATTATGTACAGCCAGAAATGCTGTGTTAGAGTTAGAGAGACGAGCAAAACAAGGTATTGCACCAGAGGGGCATTCTGTAGAGCTAGATTTCTTTAGATATCTTAAAGATGTTTCAAAATAACATGCTCTTTAGAGCCAGATTTTAAAGATGTCTTAAGATTTCTTCAGATGTTTTAAGGTGAAGCATTATTTAGAGCAGGATTTTCCAAGATGTATTTAAATTTCTTCAAATGTATCAAGGTAACAGTTTCTTTAAAGCAAGATTTTTTTAAAATATCTTGAGATTTCCTCTGACATTTTAACCCTTTCCCAAACAAGACCTGGTTTTGACGTCCCTATTAGAAAAGGCTTGGGAAAACATAGAGACAAAAGAAGAAACTGCTGATAACCAGCAGTTTATCCTTTTGTCTCAATATTTTCTTTGCCATATTTTACACAAATTCTATCTCAAATACCTTCCATTTTGTCATTTGTGTCAGTTTTTGAAGTGGGTCACCCTAAAATTTTGTCGTTTGGGAAAGGGTTAAAGTAAAGCAATTTATGAAAGTGAGACTTTTAAGCCACTAAAGGGGAGCATCATTAATCTATACCTCTTGCGGAACCCTTTGGTGAATTCTGTTGAAACAATATGAGAGAGAGTTGACTAAGTAGTTCTGAATGATCCATAGTTTATGAACTGTGGGGTTCAAAATGTCATATACTGTATACAAATGATATCCTAATGATTTCATTTGTAAAAAGCATGAAGCATTTGGAACACCTTGATCAGAATCTTGGTCTAGAAAATGCTTTTTGTAAAACATCTTAAGATACATTGTATTTTAAAAATTTTGCCCCCTAAAAGATGCGCCATAACATCTTTGCTTTCCAAGAGTTAAGTCCACTGCATGTATATTCACTTTTTGATGATTTAAACAAACATCATTTAGTACTGTTCATGTCAGAGCTTCGGATTGTTTCAGAGACCTGTGGGCCACAGGGCCCACCACGCAGGATTTTGAAGGGTCATTTTCCAAAACAATGGGCCTCCGTTAAGCATTCATATCCAAACTTGCTTTTGGAGTAAATGACTTATTTGCTGTGAATTCATCACTGTATTGTTGTTATTTGAGTGGATGCATATTAACATTGTTAAAATTAAGAATATTTCACTTCTATAGTTATAAATTTTGTGTGTGTTAATGATTTGAATTAGCTTTTCCATAACAATATTTTTTATACTAGTCCAATTTGAAATGAATCGGATATGAATATCATTCTAATTGCTGGAATTAAAAACCCCTAACTCCAGTTTGAATGAATGGGGAGATGAAATGATTTAACAAAAAATAGTATCGAAAGAGCGAGTAACTAGACCCTGACGATTTGTCACGTATTCAGATTTTGTCTGCTTGCAAAATTTTTAAGGTCAAATCATTCTGCCGAAAAATCGACGATTATTGACTTATTATCCACTCGATTTAAAAATGCAGCCGTATGTTCTTTATATGTGATTTTACCCGTATCTTCCCCTGATTTTCGTTTGAGGAAAGCTTTTTAAACTTGTTTGAGACATCGTCGAAACGATAGTTGAAACAGCCGGAAGTTTTCACTCTAGTTGTCTGGTTACCGATTTGAAACACAAAGCCGGGTACTGTCACGGATTCAGATACTAAAAATAGTAACAAGTCGAAGATGAAGGTTAACGAATCGAAGGTAAAGGTTACGAAAATCGCAAGAGATTGGCCGACTGCTTGTTTACTGTCTGAAATTTGGGATATGATTGGTTGATCAAGTAAGGTCATTATAATAATCTAAAAATAAGTTTATCGGGTCAATTAGCTTGATATACATGTATAGCAGATTATCGGTGCGTTATGCGATTATGCGAAGGTCAATATTGCTTGAAATCTACTTTTTCATGATCATACATTCATTGAAATTCGTGCGCCCGGCTGGCGCATCACTACATAATTTCATGCGTCATATTATAAAAATATGCGGGATTGGCGCGGGTGCACCGTCAATCTGAAGCTCTGCATGTTGTATTAAACCTTTCCCAATTGGTTAATTTAGACCAGAGGTGTGTTCTTTAGAGCAAGAGTGAGGCATGATTATAAGCATTTTCTTCTTATGCCTCAATGATTTCCCAGGGATTTTATAATGTGGGCATATAAATCAGGCCTTATTTGGGAAAGGTTTAACACCTCACAGTTTTCCAGTTTTCGATAACATGTTCGAATCCACAGCTAATTATTAACCTTTCTTAACCCTTTTCCAAACAAGACCTTGTTTTGACGTCCCTGATAGAAAAGGCTTGGGAATATATTGAGGCAAAAGAAGAAACTGCTGATAACCAGCAGTTTCTCCTTTTGCTTCTACATTTTCTCTGCTCTTTTATACACAAATCCTATCCTTATCCACAATTATTTTCTCATCTGCAGCAGCTTTCAAATTGGACCAACCCAAAATGTTGTCGTTTGGTAATGGATTTAAGACACATATATTGATGCACCTATGTCTTGCAGGTTTAGAAAATATTGTGGAAAAGGAATGTCCATTTATTATTACCAGCATTATCTCCTGTTCCATCAATATTTTCCACCCTAACAAAGGTTATTTTCCTTCTGTTAGATGAATTACCACATTACCAGAAAGCAAAACTTTGGACTGTTCCAATTTGAATGATGTGGTAGATGACAATTTCAAGTTGATGAAATTTTAAAAATCTTCCCATTTTGTGTAAGTGAGCTTTGTGAAAAAGAAATAAATTGCTTGTGACAAGCAAATTTTTCATTACCCACAATGATCTTCCAAGAGTTATACCTTAACTATACTGTTCCACAAACTTTTGTAAAGATTTTTTATTGCAATGTTACGCTAATTCAGCACTGCTTTGCTTCTCATGTTAACCCTTTCCCAAACAAGACCTGGTTTTGATGCCCCTTATTGGAAGTCTTATGAAAACATTGAAACAAAAGAAGAAACTGCTGATAACCAGCAGTTTCTCCTTTTGTCTCAATATTTTCTATGTCATATTTTACAAAAATTCCATCTTAAATACCTTCCATTTTGTCATTTGTGTCAGTTTTAGAAGTGGGTCACCTTAATATTTTGCTGTTCGGGAAAGGGTTAAAACCCACAACCTCATGCTTTCTTGCATTTTAGAGAGACCACTCCCAGACATAGACTGGAACAATTCTTGTAAGTAGCCCTTAATCATGTCAATTTTTGTTGTATATGTGTGTGAAATACAGTCCTCAATTAAATTTAATTAATAGACCATAGTTTGAAAAATATAACAGTGCTAGTTATCCGTAAACCTCAGAACTTTAAAGTGACATTTCACGATATTTTTTCATGAATTTTACTTTTATTTTTATCTGAAAGAGCATATTTTCTTATGAAAATTCTGAATTTTTCAAGCCAAAATGTTGCGCCGTTTATGAGAAATATATATTTTGTGCTAAAATTAATCAAATTGTTGTCCACAACAGTTTGAATTTATATGTAATTTGCCATTTCTGTCTTAACTTTAAGGGTGTATTTTTATGCCCCCGTATCGAGAGATCGGGGGCATATTGTTTTACCCGTGTCCGTCCGTCTGTCTGTCTGTCTGTCTGTCCGTCCGTCTGTCCGTCCGTCTGTCCGAAAACTTAACCTTGGCATTTTCTCCAAAAGTATTTGACATACAAAGCTCAAAATTGGTATGCAACTTCCTTTCAATGATATCTATCTGTTCCATGCAATTTGACCTTCCTCAAGGTCATCCGTTAACTCTTATCAACCCTTTACTCTACGAAAACTTAACCTTCTACTCCGAAAACTTAACCTTAGCATTTTCTCCAAAAGTATTTGACATACAAAGCCCAAATTTGGTATGCAACTTCCTTACAATGATATCTATCTGTTCCATGCAATTTGACCTTCCTCAAGGTCATCCGTTAACCCTTATCAACCCTTTACTCTACGAAAACTTAACCTTTTACTCCGAAAACTTAACCTTTGCCTTTTCTCCAAAAGTATTTGACATACAAAGCTCAAATTGGGAATGCAACTTCCTTCAATGATATCTATCTGTTTCAAGCAATTTGACCTTCCTCAAGGTCATCCCTTAACCCTTAATAACCCTTTACTCCACGAAAATTTAACATTTTAGAAAAATGGCCGTTTCGGGGGCATTTGTGTTTCACAAACACATCTTGTTCGCTTATGAATAACAGCTTCTAAAAACTGATATCATTTATACGCATTAGAGTGACCAATCTTTGCATCAAGACATACTTTTAAAAAATGAAATTGGAATGTTATGTCCCTTTAAAAAAAAGAAATTCCATGTCATAGTTTATCTTTTTAGTAGATAAAATCCTTTCTTTATCTTTTAATAATTTTGTGATAATCATTCATATTTTGAGAGTGTTGGAATTTTATGTCGGCAGAGCTAATGTCTTAGCCCTAGTGTCTGTGTTGTGTTGGTGTCTTTCCTCATCACTTTTTCTAAAAAACTTTTTCCGTGTCTATATCTCAGGCACTATCATAGATACAGCCTTGATATTTCCCTTATATATATGTCCTGCGAAGACCTTTCATTTGGCAACATGACCTTTGACCTCTTGACATTGACTTTCGAGATGATTAAGCCTTGGAGCTGTTTTTTGTGTTAAGCTCCTGTATAGGTGAGCTATGTTGTGCGCGGTCATAGTTGGTGTTTGTCATCAGATTTATATAAAGTAATTGTTTCTTGTATGAAATTTAAGCTGCATATCGGGGCATATCAGATTGGGCAGCAGAAGTGTGTAAGTCATTATCACCAATGTGTGTCGTGTCTTAATCTGTGAAAAATTCTTTGTAACTCTTTCTCAAACAATGATAGTGTATAAACCTTTCCCAAACAGCAAAAGTTTGGACTGTTTCCATGTTAAGGTAGAATACCTGTAATGTGGCCATTTTGAGATTCATAAAAGATCAGATTTTTTCCAGCAGCGTCGTAACATTACCAAACCTATTCTGGAGCAGTTGTAATCATTCGCCAGAGGAAATAACCACCACTGAATGTTTTCAACTGCGCCGGAATAATTGGGACGGTGCGCGAATCCCATTAGGGGTGGACTGCATTAAAGCAGCTGCAGATGACAAAGTAGACGAAGATGAAGAAAGAATTGTGCACAATACAATGTAGAAAATATAGAGGCAAAAAATGTTTTTCTTTTGCCTTAATGTTTTCTAAAACTTTTTCTAATAGAGACGTCTAAATCTGGTCTTATTTTGGAATGGATTAAAGAAATGATTTGTGAAAAATATTGTATATCAGTATTTTCTTATTTTTCCTCAATGATTTTTTAAGCCTTTTCTTTTTAGAATGTCAAAATCAGATCTCATTTGGGAAAGGGTTAATCTATGACATTTTCTGTTTAATCTTTAACAGTCCCTCTTCTTCAAATCACTAATGAAGACAGGTTTTGAAAGCTTTGAGAGAAAAGAAGAGAATGTTCATAATAAGCTAGTTTCAATTTTCTTTCCTTTATGATTATCTTAACTTTCTAAAATATGAATATGCACTTACCAGTTTTGCACCTAACACTTGATTTTCAGTTTTTGAATTCAAATTACATTATGAGCTGGGATCAGGATTGATGGGATACGCATTGGATAGATGTGGTGAATTTTTGTATAAGCAACTGATAAAGTTATTGAAGATCAACCAATATATTGGTTGATCTTCAATAACTTTTTTATCAGTTGATTTTTCATAAATCTACCATGTCCAGATTATTTCTGACATTTTTTCACCTTCTTTGCTTCAAACCAAATTCAAATTGGTCAAGTAATGACAAAGTTATTGAAGATTATCGCAAATTCTAAGTCACACGATTATTCACAGTGCAGTACTTGGTTCTAAAAATATTAGCACTTTTTATCTACAATTCTTTAGCATTTAATTTTTCGAAAATTGATAAACTATCTTTTACTATCTTTCATCTTACACTGTATTTTCTTAATCAATTAAATCTTTCCCAAAACTGATGCCCATAAAGGTTAAAATCTAGAAAAATATTGAAATAATGGAAGAAAATGCTGATAACCAGCATTTTGTCCTGTTTCCATCCCATTCTAAGGTTTTAATAGTCTGATTAATTATTCGTTCGCATATCTTTTTAGTTTGTGGAAGACTGCAAGATTTTACTTTAAGGGGGCCTCAATTTTTGGGAATGGGTTAATTGTTGTTGTTGTTGTTGTTGTTGTCAACACCAGTGTTTGGTTTATGTGTGTACTAGCCCAACTTTTACAAAAAAAAAATGTTTCATTCTAATATAGTGATTTCAAGTACAATTAGTACTTAACCCTTTCCCAAACAGGAAAAAATGGCCTTAACTTGAAAGCCATTGTAGACAACAAAATAATTGATGTCAAGTGTAGATATATAAAATATTAAGAGCAAAAGAGAGAGTATATTAAATTTTAGCCAAATGCTAAAATATTACACTGGTACAAATTGAAAAGAGTTCCTGAGTTTGAAAATCTATGTTTCAGTATAAATATCTTGATAGTGTCATTAGCATTTTCTTTTTTTACCAAGTAGATTCTTCCCCTATCTAAAATATGATGGGGTCAACAAATGTAAATTACAGTTTGAAAGAATTGATTCATTGGTTTATTACAGCTCAGAGTGGGAGTGGTTCATCTTTACCAGCCAATCAGATAGCTCAAATCAGAACCAGATTACATGAAGTGAGTAGCATTGTGATATTTCTTAACTTACTTAACTTACTTAACTTACTCCTTTCCCAAACAGCTAACTTCTAAGAAGATCCAATTCAAAAGCTGTTGCAGACAACAAAAGGGATATTGTCAAACAGAGGTCCCATTCATGCACATATGTGCGTAATTCATGCAGCGAAAAGAACATTCACGCACACAAATTCTGGATAAAGGGTGCATGCACGCACTGAATTCATACAATGGAAACTGCTTTTAAAACATATTTTTCATGAGAAGACTCTGTTTTGCAGGAAAAATGTTTCCAAGTCAGAGAAATATTTTTGTTTGTTAAAACTGGTTAAGGAAGGAGGTATTGTCTCTTGAAAAAGGACAATAGCGTACAACTTTATTGTTTACATTCAGAATGTAAATTTCATGAATTGTAATTATAATGAGCCACCTGTTTTCAAAGACACTCGCTGATTGGCTTTAATAAACCAATCAACAAGCATATCTCAAATGTACTTGATTATTATGTCATAGACCATGCTGTCTGCTTGCTGTAGAAATAATTGGAACAAAAGTGTCAAACAGAATGATCGTTTTTCCAAATAGCAAGAATAAAAGCAACTGAAAAATGGATGGAATGACAACTTGTGTTAACTAATGAAGATCGCTGATTGAGTTTAGATGCAAGTTCAAATAGGTAAAATGGTTTGAGAAATGCTATTTCTGTTCATGTTAACAAAACTCTAAAATTCTAACACCTAGCACTTGCCATTTCTTTAGAATGATATGTCAATTCATGTTTTGTCAAGAATCATTGGTATTCAAAACAGATATTATATATAGAATAAATTTAACCCTTTCCTTAATATCAATGTGATTCAAATTTTGAACAGAAGGAAACCCCACCATTCAAAGTGCAAACTTTTTTTTATCTCTGTTACTCATATTTCGCAGTCTAGATTTTGTGCAAACTGGTAGTGGAATAGATAACAATGTGCATACTTACTAATCATTACCACACAATGGATAATATCCTTTTTTTTGAAAAAAAAAAGTTTTTTTATGCACCCCCAGTTTTCATTTTGCACTCTCAACTTTTTACTCTAGGGAGTGCATGCACTCCCATAAAAAACATCGCTGGCCAAACTGGTCAAAGGGATGTTGTTAAAGACAGAACTTGAGGAAAAGGAGAAACTGCTGGTCATTAGCAGTTTCTTCTTTTGTCTTAATGTTTACCAAGCCATTTCTAATAGAGACATGAAAACCTGGTCTTGTTTGGGAAGCCGAGCCCGGATAGCTCAGTCAGTAAAGTCAAAGTCTTTCAATCCATGGGTCTCGAGTTCGAACCTGGCTTGGCCAGTATCTATTCTGACATTTGAAAAGAAAGTCATTTGTCTCTCACCAATGGGTGTGAATCATCTATGTGAGAGATCAGCCGGCGGCTCGGTTTGGATATTGTGGTGGTACTGGTAAGAGAAATTCCAGGAATCCATAGTTAGGTGCTCCAGCCGCCACAATATGACCATAGCAGTTGAAAACGGTTTTAAACCCCAATAAATCAGATCTCGTTTGGGAAAGGGTAAACTTACTTTCCCTGAACCAAGCTTAAGCTTACAGCTTCTTGGGGTCCTTCTGTATGTTGAAGAGTTATGTACACTATTTGTTAAACAACAACAATTAATCTGATTTCTTTTGACTAATTGAAAATCTGTTTAAAGTATTTAGTTAATGTCGAATTTACCTTACTCCTTTCCTAAATGGCAGAAATTTGGACTTTTCCTATTTGAAAAATGGGTTAAAGTGGCGGATCCAGACGGGGTTCGGAGGGTTCAAACAAACCCCCCCTCTGTAGTCAGATTATTTCATTTTCATGCAGAAATTCAGTCACAATTTTTTAATACTAGGAAAACGAACCCCCCTAGTTGTATATTGGAACCCCTCACACAGAAATCCTGGATCCGCTTCTGGGTTAATATCTTGCTTGATACTATATTTAATTCTATATTTTATATTTCTTCAGATTGTTAAAAACAAGAAGAATGGTTTATGGAGTACAAGAATACCCTTTGAATATAAAGAAAAGTTTAAAGAAGAACCACCAGACAATTTGGTAGATTTGTTAAGAGGATGGCCAGACATTGCTAGATTTGAAGTGTAAGTACTGGTAGATCTATATGAAACATTTTGCACTGAGTTTGGAGCATAAAAATTCAAACAAAATCATTTTAGGCCAATTTTCAGGACCACTGTGCCTTTCCCATCTGTATCAGTGCTTGACATACAAGTCACTCAAGGCACCATGTATCATGATTCATTGATACTGCATTCCTAATATAAAGCCACGTAATAATACCTTATGAATATAAAGAAAAGTTTACAGAAGAATCTCTAGATAATTTGATAGATTAGCTGATGTGTTGGACGGATTTTGCCTTGTTTGAAGTGTAAACATTCTTTATACAAGTCACAGATACAACTTGACCCTTTCCAAGGCAAAAATTTAGACACTTTAATGTATATATCCTAAATATTTAACCTTTACATCATGGAGATGTGCAGTGCACAAGTACAGTAACTCTGCAGACCATATTTATGGAGCTATTGCTCTTTATTGGTTTTCATACTAAATTTTTTTCACGAGCATAACTTATAGTATTTTATGTAGAAACATGAAACTTAATGGGTGGACAGATCTCATAAAGAGAGATGTAGTGCACAAGAACTGTAACTCTGCTGACAATATTTATGGGGTTATTGCCCCTTGTTCATTTTCTTACTCTGACAAAATTGTCACCCACCAATGGGTTTGAAATCGTTAACCTAAGTGGGCGAGCAGCTGTTAAGGGTGTTGTGGTAGTACTTGTTTGAGAAATAACAGGAATCCATGGTTAGGTGCTCGAGTCGCCGCAATATGACCCTGGCAGTTTAAAACGGCGTAAAACCCCAATAAACTCAAACTCATTTTCATACTTCATTTTTGCATTTCTCAAAAAGTATATTAGGTAGACAAATGGTACTTTATAGGTGGATAGGTCTTAATTACTTTTTAAAACAATACATGTTTTGATGTCCCAAATAGAAAAGGCTTAGGAAAACATTGAGGCCAAAGGGGAAATTGTTGATAACTAGCATTTTCTCCTTTCGCCTCAATACTTTCTATGCTATTTTGCACACAAATCCTATTTTTATTATGCCCCTGTATTGAGAGATCGGGGGCATAATGTTTTATTCATGTCCGTCCGTCCGTCCGTCTGTCTGTCCGAAAACTTAACATGAAAACTTAACATTGGCCTTTTCTCCAAAAGTATTCCACATACAAAGCTCAAATGTGGTATGTAAGTTTCTTTCAATGATATCTTTCTGTTCTATGCAATTTGACCTTCCTCAAGGTCATCACTTAACCCTTATCAACCCTTTACTCGACGAAAACTTAGGGGCGGAGGTGGTGCAGTGGTAACGCGCTGGACTTGAAACACAGGGGTCGCTGGTTCGATCCCCCGCTTCTCCAGTCATTCGGATGAGACTTTAAACCGAGGTCCCGTCTCCATATGACCTTAGTAGTTGAGTGGGATGTAAAACTCCATTCAATTCAATCAATCGACGAAAACTTAACATTTTACTCCGAAAACTTAACATTGGCCTTTTCTCCAAAAGTATTTGACATACAAAGCTCAAATTTGGTATGCAACTTCCTTTCAATAATATCTATCTGTTCCATGCAGTATGACCTTCCTCAAGGTCATCCGTTAACCCTTATCAACCCTTTACTCTACGAAAACTTAACATTTTACAAAAATGGCCGTTGGCAAACACATCTTGTTTACATCAATTTTGTTGTATACAGCAGCTTTCAAAACAAGCCACCTTAAATTTTTGCCATTTGGGAAAGCATTAAGGGGAAG
This sequence comes from Fragum sueziense, assembly GCA_963680895.1. Lineage (NCBI taxonomy): Eukaryota > Metazoa > Mollusca > Bivalvia > Cardiida > Cardiidae > Fragum > Fragum sueziense. The sequence continues at coordinate 40,362,070 of OY804608.1, read as the reverse complement.
TGTAGTGCATAAGTACAATAATTTTTTGTGACAAGCGCTTATTCGGGAAGCATAACCCATCTCCTTCCAATTATGATTATTTAATCGTTCATTTAAAGACTCAAGTCATTTCACAAAAAAGGCCATTTTAATCATTCGAGCTATTTAGAATTTCACATTGCAGGTTGTGACTCTTCCCCAAACAAGAGATGTTTGTAAAACATATATGCCCCCTCAAGGGCCTACATTTGATGTAGGTCAAAGTCCAAGGTCAAGTTAACAAGGTCCAAGGTCATGGTCAAATATAAAAGGTCTTGGTTGGAGGTGTCTATGTGTGAAATATCAAAGCTGTATATGTAAAAGTAAAATGAAACATAGGCCAGGTTAAAGTTTTTAAAAGTAGGCCAAATGCCAAGGTCAAGGTCATGGTCAAATGTGAAAGGCCTTGGTTGGAGGTGTCCATGTGTGAAATATCAAGGCTGTAGGTGTAAAAGGACATGATATATATGCCTGGTTTCAGTCTTTTTAAAAGTAGGTCAAACTCCAAGGTCAAGGTTGCAATATTCAAGGTCATGGTCAAATATGAAAGGTCTTGGTAGGAGGTGTCTATGTGTGAAATATCAAGGCTGTAGGTGTAATAGGACATAAGATAAAGGCTAGGTTAAATATTTGTAAAATGATGTAAAAATCAAAGGTCAAGGTCACACAGGCGAAGGTCATGGTCAAATGTGAAAGGTCTTGGTAGGAGGTGTCCATGTATAAAATATTGAGACTGTATAGGTAACAGGACATGAGATAAAGGCCTAGTTTAAGTTTTTTAAAAGTAGGTCAAACTCCAAGGTCAAGGTCCAAGGTCATGGTCAAAAGTGAAATATCTTGGTTGGAAGTGACCATGTGTGAAATATCAAGGCTGTATATGTAAAATGACATAAATATAGGCCAGGTTAATGTATTATTAAAGTAGGTCTAACACCAAGGTCAAGGTCACAAGGTCCAAGGTCATGGTCCAATGTAAAAGGTCTTGGTCGTAGGTGTCCATGTGTCAAATATCAAGGCTGTATGTGTAAAAGGACATGATATATCGGCTAGGTTAATTTTTTTTTAAAGTAGGTCAAAGTCCAAGGTCAAGGTCACAAGGTCCAAGGTCATGGTCAAATGTGAAAGGTCTTGGTAAGATGTGTCCATGTGTGAAATACCAAGGCTGTATGTGTAATAGCACATAAGATATATGCCGGGTTTATTTTGTTTTAAAGTAGGTCAAACTCCAAGCACAAGGCCACATGGTCCAAGGTCATAGTCGTATGTGATAGGTCTAGGTCGGAGGTTTCCATGTGTCAAATATCAAGGCTGTATGTGTAAATGGACATGATATATCGGCCAGGTTAAAGTTTTTTAAAAGTAGGTCAAACTCCAAGGTCAAGGTCACAAAGTCCAAGGTCATGGTCAATTGTGAATGGTCTTGGTAAGATGTGTCCATGTGTGAAATATCAAGGCTGTATTTGTAAAAGGTCATGAGATATATGCCGGGTTTATTTTGTTTTAAAGTAGGTCAAACTCCAAGGTCAAAGTCACAAGGTCCAAGGTCATGGTTAAATGTGAACGATGTTGATAGGAGGTATCTATGTGTGAGATATCAAGGCTGTATGTGTAAAAGGACACGGGATATAGGCAAGGTTAAGAATTAAGCGTAAAAATCAACAAAGGGCAATAACTCCAAAAATTTGATTGGCAGAATTACAGTTCTTGTGCACTGCACCTCTCCATAATGAAATCTATTCACCTGTAAAGTTTCATGATTCTACCTTACATATTTTTTGAGTTGTGCTCCGGACAAGAATTAAGTTATAAAATCAACAAAGCGCAATAACTCACAAAATATGATCAGCAGAGTTACGTTTCTTGTACACTGCACCTCTCCATAATGAGATCTATCCACCTGTGAAGTTTCATGATTCTACCTAACATAGTTTTTGAGTTATGCTCCGGACAAGAATCAAGTTTGAAAATCAACAAAGGGCAATAACTCAAAAAATTTGATCAGCAGAGTTACAGTTCTTGTGCACTGCACCTCTCCATAATGAGAGCTATCCACCTGTGAAGTTTCATGATTCTAACTTTCATACTTTTTGAGTTATGCTCCGGACAAGAATCAAGTTTGAAAATCAACAAAGGGCAATAACTCAAAAAATTTGATCGACAGAGTTACGATTCTTGTGCACTGCACCTCTCCATAATGAGATCTATCCACCTGTAAAGTTTCATGATTGTACCTTACATACTTTTTGAGTAATGCTCCGGACAAGAATCAATTAATAAAATCAACAAAGGGCAATAACTCCAAAAATTTGATCGGCAGAGTTAGAGTTCTTGTGCACTGCACTTCTCCTTAATGAGATCTATCCACCTATAAAGTTTCATGATTCTACCTTACATACTTTTTGAGTTATGCTCCGGACAATAATCAAGTTATAAAATCAACAAAGGGCAATAACTCAAAAAATTTGATCGGCAGAGTTACGGTTCTTATGCACTGCACCTCTCCATAATGAGATCTATCCACCTATAAAGTTTCATGATTCTACCTTACATACTTTTTGAGTTATGCTCCGGACAAGAATCAAGTTATAAAATCAACAAAGGGCAATAACTCAAAAAATTTGATCGGCAGAGTTACGGTTCTTGTGCACTGCACCTCTCCATAATGAGATCTATCCACCTGTGAAGTTTCATGATTCTACCTTTAATACTTTTTGAGTTATGCTCCGGACAAGATTTGGTCTACGGACAGACCGACCGACCGACCGACCGACCGACTGACCGACCGACCGACCGACCGACCGACCGACCGACCGACCGACACTTGCAAAACAATATACCCCCATTTTCTTCGAAAGGGGGCATAATGATTATATTTTAGATCAGTTCTTATGAAGTAGAATTGAGGGGGTTAACCGGTTATCAAACAGCACAATATCAAGCTTGTCAAAATTGACAGAAGTAGCAAATAGCATTTCCAATGTTATTATATTTAGATATTTTATGCCTTTTCTGGTAGAAAACATTAAGGGACATGAAGAAATTGCTTGTAACAAGCAATTTCTTCATGTTCCACAATGTTTTTTAAAGCCTTTCTATTGTGAGGCATCAAAAGGCATCATTATTGGGGAATGGGCTTTAAAAGAATGAGTAGAATGTAACATGGATAATACATTATTAATTGAGCCAGGATCTGGAAAAAGGTCCCTTAAAGCTTTTGAGCTCAACATGGTTCTAGATCAGCTTGCGTATACACACAGTCTGATCAGGAGCCATTTTGTTTTCCATTAGCTTATATTCGGTCTGTAACAATCATGACACAGCAACATGTATGTCTGCCAGTCTTCACTTAGCCACACCCTGATCTTGAAACATGGCTGTCTCAAATGCTATAAGGGATGTTTATCCAGACCTGACTCAATTCTATTTTACAGAGCCGCCAATACAGACCGTGACATTGTGTTTCCCGTAGAAGAAAATAATAATGATAATATGGTAGGTACAAATTAAATTTTCATCGATATAATAATAAAATGTTAAACATCTTCTGTCAGGTAATGGGTTAAAAAGTTTATGAGGCGCCTCAAAATCTCATAGGCCCGCAATAATGGTCAAAGCATTTTGTTAAGACATTTGAATGCTAATGGCTGAAAAAAGATATGTTATATTATTTAAAATTATGCCCTTGCAAGCAAAGTTAGTGAGTGTTTGGGGGAGATTGTAGGAATTGCCCTGTCTGTCCATCTACCGTATTTCACCTAATAGACGCGCCCCGGCGCGATGCAAAACGCCATGGAGGCGCGTTTATTTCGTACCACTTTTACTGAATTTTAAATCAAGAGATTTTAGATTAAGATATGTCACTTTATCAGTAGATGACGTTGTATCTTATAAATACACACCGTGTACATGTATAAATGGGCGGAGACGAAGCGACGTAACTGTCATCCAGTCTACAGTTACCTGCCAGTCTAGTCCTTTGTCTCAAAAAGGCGGGTGTGTTCTACTTTCGTTTTCGGAATGTTTTGATTTCTTCTTCTTCTTCTTCACTTTACAAAATAATAAAACATACTTCCCGTGGTATATGTCCATATTCATTAATTCAATTTCGGCAAAAATGATTTATTTTTCATTTGTGTGCGTACTATCAATTCGCTTTCCACTTCTTAATTTACAAATCAAACGCGACCTCTTACAGGGCTTTGAAATAAACTGCATAAACGGTCACTCTGCAAGGGGAATGATAAAGGAAAGTTTATCAATGCTCATACCGGGGCCGGATGAATTTCAATTCTACCTAGAGGGATAACCATAATCGAATTATTCAATCAATTACCCGAGCCGTATACCCTATTATAAGACGCTTTACTTGTTGAGATAAAGCGTTTTTCCACAAGTATGATCATCACAAAGATGAAGTTTGGTGGAGTTTGAGTTTGGAATTTGTCAATACCGTCTAGTCTACAGTCTACTCTACAGTCAAGGTAAGGTCGGGTGAAGGTGGGAGGGGTGTCCCATGGCTTCCGAGATTGTAAATATAGTGGGGGCACGTCTATTAGGGAGGGCGCGTCTATAAGGTGAAATACGGTACATTTGTTGTGAGTGCAACTCCTCCTGAATGGCAGGGTAGATTTTCATGAAATTTCACATGAAATGCCAACATGTCGAGGTCAATCAAGGGAGACAATTTGACTTTGAATTTGTGACTCACACCAGCAGGAGGCCTTTGTCTACTCTGCAACAGATATTGTATTGTTTGTTATATAAAACCTTTTTATAAGACCATATTATATAATGTACATTTAAAAATGTGAGATGAGATGTGAAAGAGAAAATTACCCTTCTGGGATTAATGTCAATATGGGTCCAAATCAGCCTTTGTATACATGCAGCCTGATGATGGTCCATATTGTTCTCTACTAGTCTTTTCATTATGCATACATATGTGCCTGGAATATGGAAAGGGCCCCTGTAGCATTTGGGACTTTCATGTTTCTAGATCAGTTTGTGACTTGATGTCTTAACCCTTTCCCACAAAAAACCTGGTTTTGACGTCGTCGATGGATAAGGTTTGGGAAAACATTGAGGCAAAAGAAGAAATTGCTGATGATCAGCAATTTCTCCTTTTGCCTCAATATTTTTATGCTCCCCGAAGGGAGAGCATATAGTCGCCGCTTCGTCTGTCTGTCCGTCCGTCATTTCGTCCGTCCGTCCGTCCGTCCGAAGCGATATCTCCATAACCCTTGGGCCAAATCAAATGAAACTTACCATGTGAACTCCCTATGACAAAATGCCGATGTACTTTTCCCGGTTTTTGGATTTGAGGCCTCGTCATGGGAAAAGGGGTCTTAAGGTTAAATACAGTTTTTCTCTAATTTCTCCTAGTCTAATGGTCAGAATTTGATGAAATTTCATATTTGAGTAGCAAATCAGATGCCCTTGACAATAAACTACCGTATAGCACTTTATTTCTGCGGGGACTTTATTTCTGCTATTTCTGCGGTCGTGGACGGCACCGCAGAAATAAAATCCGCAGAATATCAATCCTGAATGTAGAGGTTTTTGTCTGTAATTTTAGTCAGTACGTGGACAAGTTAAACTGTTACCATACGATGGATAGAACAACATCATAACAATGGAGAGATTTCCTATTCAAAAATGGTGTAACTACGGCTTTAACTTAGGTGTAGATAAGACATTTTAGTTCATCAATAAACAAAGATTTAACAAGTTTGACTGATTGGTAACAGTTTGACACGTCTTTCTTTTCACACCTATCTGTATATGGCATTGTTTCCCATAACGCGCCCTTGATAAGTACGGGTAAATTTGTGGGATTATCCTTTTACCCTAATGGAATAATTAGAGTATTTGGTAAGCATCGTCTTTCAAACTATGTCTGACTGATTTGATAGCGCAGAAATAAAATCTTTGATTTTGCAAAATGTGAGACCGCAGAAATATGTTCCGCAGAAATTTAACCCGCCTAATTTCTGGAAAAACCGCAGAATTTGGACCCCGCAGAAATAAAGTGCTATACGGTATATAAAATTTGCGTATACAAAATATGTCATGGAAAAAGGGGGCTTAACATTTGTTAGCTTTATATTAGCTCTGCATGGCATATATTTATTGTGACAATGCCTTATTCGGGGAGCATTGTCCGTCTCTGACGGCTCTTGTCTAAGCTAAATTTCACACGAAATCCGTACTTGTTACTGCTATTTTGCCGTCTGCAGCAGCTTTCAAATTAATAAAGTCCAAAATGGATGTTGATAAAGATAGGAAATTATATAAGATATACCACAGAAAATTTAAAAAAAAAATTGTCGTTGTAAATGCAAAGCCTCGTATGTCAATTCTGGGGATTTTCAAAGTACAAACTTGTGTGCCTAGTTTAGACTATTCTCACAGGTTTTGAGATATGTTTACTGATCAGTGTTAATGACATATTATTTGTGAACAATATGTCAAAATTTCAAGTAAAACATTTCAGTTTGGGAAAAGTTATTACACTTTTTTTCCCTCCCCTTTAAAATTTTCCATAAGCGAGATACGAGGTTTTGCATTTACAACAACGAAATAATAAATATCAATGTTTTCCCAAGTTTTATCCATAAGGGACGTCAAAAACAGGTCTTAATTTGGAAAGGGTTAAAGACATGGAACAGCTATTGGAGAACAACATGGATACTTGTGAGATATATGTACAATAGGCTGGAGTCCTGAAATGTATAAATAAATGAATAGACTCCTTTCAATGTGGCAAACAATGGGTTTATGGGAAATTAACATTGAAACATGATTTTGTATGCATGATCATGCTTTTGGTTCGAGAGCATTGTTACTAAAACACTTTGGGTTTGAGAGTATTGTTACCAAAAGGCTTTGGGATTGAGAGTATTGTTGCTAAATGGCTTTGGGTTCGAGCGTATTGTTACTAAAAATAACAAATAATAAGAGTTTGAGCAGCGACTCAAAGGACAATTTTTGGTGGCTGTTGTGTGTGTTGGGGGGGGGGGGGGGGGGGGTCTTAATGGAAACTTGTCTATTGAATTGAATTAATCAGACTATGCACAAGCTAATCTGGGTCCAGGTTGTTCTTAAATGTTATAAGGGCCCATTTCCTGAATCCTGGCTCATTTGTATTTTTGTATTTTTCAGAATCTGGTTATTCCAAGGGATTATTTGGTCACAAGGTATGTTAGATATTAAAATGTTTTGCAGGCCCGTAGGAACAGGGGGGGACTAGGGAGACTTAGCCCCCCCCCCCTCCATGTTGGCCAAAAATGCAGAATTTTCTTAATTTTACACTGAAAATTTTGGGAAAATCCAAATAAGCCCCCCAATATTCAGGACAGGGGCTTTAGGCCCCCCAATATGAAATTGCTTCCTACGGGCCTGTATTTGGATTTCAACACATGGTTACATCATCTTACTTCGTTATGTACCAAGTTCAATAGATGACAAGTATTTACCAAGAACTATCTTTTCTCCTATTTTATGAAGGTCAAGTGTTATGTAGACAAAAACTTAACCTTTTCCGAAACAACAAAATTGTAGGGTGGTCCAATTTGAAAGGTGTTGCAGACGGCAATTTCAGGTGAATAAAATTTGAGATTGTCTGGTCCTTTTGATTAGAAAACATTGTGGGAAATGAAGAAATTGCTTGTCACAAGCAATTTCTTCATTTTCCACAATGCTTTCCAAAGCCTTTATCTTGTGAAGTGTCAAAAGGCATCACTGTGTGGTAATGAGTTAACTTTTCACATGTGTAGACCTCCTCACATGGACTCTCATTTGGGACTGTTACCTTTTTTCTTATGATAATAAACCTTTCCCAAACGACATAAATTCTGACTGTTCCAATTTGAAAGGTGTTGCAGTCAATTTTAAAGTCAAAGAAAAAAAGGATTGGTGTACAATATAGCACAGAAAATATTGAGGCAAAATGAGAAACTGCTGGTTATCAGCAGTTTCTTCTTTTGTTTCAATGTTTCCCAAAACCAATTCTGCCCGGGATGTCAAAACTGCTGGTTATCAGCAGTTTCTTCTTTTGTCTCAATGTTTTCCCAAACCAATTCTGCCTGGGATGTCAAAACCGGTCTTGTGTGGGAAAGGGTTAACTTTGGAGTTTGACATACTTTCAAAAAATAAGCTTGCCTAAATATTATTCTTTGTAAAAGATATTGTCTTTGGGTTTTCATATAGAGCCTGCAGCATATTGAAAAGTCTTGTATAATGGTATACTTTCAGAGACGAGGATGTGGTAGTGTACATATCCTATATATTTAACCCTGGATACTTTTGTGTACAAAAAGAAAACAGTCCAATTGATGATGTGACTGACCAACTACAGACATATTGTCAGGTAAATAATGTATATATCTTATATATTTAACACTGGATACTTTTGTGTACAAAAAGAAAACAGTCCAATAGATGATGTGACTGACCAACTACAGACATATTGTCAGGTAAATAATGTATATATCTTATATATTTAACCCTGGTTACTTTTGTGTACAAAAAGAAAACAGTCCAATAGATAATGTGACAGACCAACTACAGACATATTGTCAGGTAAATAATGTATATATCCTATATATTTAACCCTGGATACGTTTGTGTACAAAAAGAAAATAGCCCAATAGATGATATGACAGATCAACTACAGACATATTGTCAGGTAAATAATGTATATATCCTATATATTTAACCCTGGATACTTTTGTGTACAAAAAGAAAACAGTCCAATAGATGATGTGACTGACCAACTACAGACATATTGTCAGGTAAATAATGTATATATCCTATATATTTAACCCTGGATACTTTTGTGTACAAAAAGAAAACAGTCCAATAGATGATGTGACTGATCAACTACAGACATATTGTCAGGTAAATAATGTATATATCCTATATATTTAACCCTGGATACTTTTGTGTACAAAAAGAAAACAGCCCAATAGATAATGTGACTGATCAACTACAGACATATTGTCAGGTAAATAATGTATATATCCTATATATTTAACCCTGGATACTTTTGTGTACAAAAAGAAAACAGTCCAATAGATGATGTGACTGACCAACTACAGACATATTGTCAGGTAAATAATGTATATATCCTATATATTTAACCCTGGATACTTTTGTGTACAAAAAGAAAACAGTCCAATAGATGATGTGACTGATCAACTACAGACATATTGTCAGGTAAATAATGTATATATCCTATATATTTAACCCTGGATACTTTTGTGTACAAAAAGAAAACAGCCCAATAGATAATGTGACTGATCAACTACAGACATATTGTCAGGTAAATAATGTATATATCCTATATATTTAACCCTGGATACTTTTGTGTACAAAAAGAAAACAGTCCAATAGATAATGTGACTGATCAACTACAGACATATTGTCAGGTAAATTATGTACATATCTTATATATTTAACCCTGGATACTTTTGTGTACAAAAAGAAAACAGTCCAATAGATGATGTGACTGACCAACTACAGACATATTGTCAGGTAAATAATGTATATGTACATATCCTATATATTTAACCCTGGATACTTTTGTGTACAAAAAGAAAACAGTCCAATAGATGATGTGACTGACCAACTACAGACATATTGTCAGGTAAATAATGTATATATCCTATATATTTAACCCTGGATACTTTTGTGTACAAAAAGAAAACAGTCCAATAGATGATGTGACTGATCAACTACAGACATATTGTCAGGTAAATAATGTACATATCCTATATATTTAACCCTGGATACTTTTGTGTACAAAAAGAAAACAGTCCAATAGATGATGTGACTGATCAACTACAGACATATTGTCAGGTAAATAATGTATATATCCTATATATTTAACCCTGGATACTTTTGTGTACAAAAAGAAGACAGTCCAATAGATGATGTGACTGACCAACTACAGACATATTGTCAGGTAAATAATGTATATATCCTATATATTTAACCCTGGATACTTTTGTGTACAAAAAGAAAACAGCCCAATAGATAATGTGACAGACCAACTACAGACATATTGTCAGGTAAATAATGTATATATCCTATATATTTAACCCTGGATACTTTTGTGTACAAAAAGAAAACAGCCCAATAGATAATGTGACAGACCAACTACAGACATATTGTCAGATAAATAATGTATATATCCTATATATTTAACCCTGGATACTTTTGTGTACAAAAAGAAAACAGCCCAATAGATGATGTGACTGATCAACTACAGACATATTGTCAGGTAAATAATGTATATATCCTATATATTTAACCCTGGATACTTTTGTGTACAAAAAGAAAACAGTCCAATAGATAATGTGACAAACCAACTACAGACATATTGTCAGGTAAATAATGTATATATCCTATATATTTAACCCTGGATACTTTTGTGTACAAAAAGAAAACAGCCCAATAGATGATGTGACTGATCAACTACAGACATATTGTCAGGTAAATAATGTATATATCCTATATATTTAACCCTGGATACTTTTGTGTACAAAAAGAAAACAGTCCAATAGATGATGTGACTGATCAACTACAGACATATTGTCAGGTAAATAATGTATATATCCTATATATTTAACCCTGGATACTTTTGTGTACAAAAAGAAAACAGTCCAATAGATGATGTGGCAGACCAACTACAGACATATTGTCAGGTAAATAATGTATATATCCTATATATTTAACCCTGGATACTTTTGTGTACAAAAAGAAAACAGTCCAATAGATGATGTAACAGACCAACTACAGACATATTGTCAGGTAAATAATGTATATATCTTATATATTTAACCCTGGATACTTTTGTGTACAAAAAGAAAACAGTCCAATAGATGATATGACAGACCAACTACAGACATATTGTCAGGTAAATAATGTATATATCCTATATATTTAACCCTGGATACTTTTGTGTACAAAAAGAAAACAGCCCAATAGATGATGTGACTGATCAACTACAGACATATTGTCAGGTAAATAATGTATATATCTTATATATATAACCCTGGATACTTTTGTGTACAAAAAGAAAACAGCCCAATAGATGATGTGACAGCCCAACTACAGTCATATTGTCAGGTAAATAATGTATATATCTTATATATTTAACCCTGGATACTTTTGTGTACAAAAAGAAAACAGTCCAATAGATGATGTGACTGATCAACTACAGACATATTGTCAGGTAAATAATGTATATATCTTATATATTTAACCCTGGATACTTTTGTGTACAAAAAGAAAACAGTCCAATAGATAATGTAACAGACCAACTACAGACATATTGTCAGGTAAATAATGTATATATCCTATATATTTAACCCTGGATACTTTTGTGTACAAAAAGAAAACAGTCCAATAGATAATGTAACAGATCAACTACAGACATATTGTCAGGTAAATAATGTATATATCTTATATATTTAACCCTGGATACTTTTGTGTACAAAAAGAAAACAGTCCTATAGATGATGTAACAGACCAACTACAGACATATTGTCAGGTAAATAATGTATATATCCTATATATTTAACCCTGGATACTTTTGTGTACAAAAAGAAAACAGTCCTATAGATGATATGACAGACCAACTACAGACATATTGTCAGGTAAATAATGTATATGTACATATCCTATATATTTAACCCTGGATACTTTTGTGTACAAAAAGAAAACAGTCCAATAGATGATGTGACTGATCAACTACAGACATATTGTCAGGTAAATAATGTATATATCCTATATATTTAACCCTGGATACTTTTGTGTACAAAAAGAAAACAGCCCAATAGATGATGTAACAGATCAACTACAGACATATTGTCAGGTAAATAATGTACATGTATATATCTTATATATTTAACCCTGGATACTTTTGTGTACAAAAAGAAAACAGTCCAATAGATGATGTAACAGACCAACTACAGACATATTGTCAGGTAAATAATGTATATATCCTATATATTTAACCCTGGATACTTTTGTGTACAAAAAGAAAACAGTCCAATAGATAATGTGACAGCCCAACTACAGTCATATTGTCAGGTAAATAATGTATTTATCTTATATATTTAACCCTGGATACTTTTGTGTACAAAAAGAAAACAGTCCAATAGATAATGTTACTGATCAACTACAGACATATTGTCAGGTAAATAATGTATATATCCTATATATTTAACCCTGGATACTTTTGTGTACAAAAAGAAAACAGTCCAATAGGTGATGTGACAGATCAACTACAGACATATTGTCAGGTAAATAATGTACATATCCTATATATTTAACCCTGGATACTTTTGTGTACAAAAAGAAAACAGTCCTATATATGATGTGGCAGACCAACTACAGACATATTGTCAGGTAAATAATGTATATATCCTATATATTTAACCCTGGATACTTTTGTGTACAAAAAGAAGACAGTCCAATAGATGATGAGACAGACCAACTACAAACATATTGTCAGGTAAATAATGTACATGTATATATCCTATATATTTAACCCTGGATACTTTTGTGTACAAAAAGAAAACAGTCCAATAGATGATGTGACTGACCAACTACAGATATATTGTCAGGTAAATAATGTATATATCTTATATATTTAACCCTGGATACTTTTGTGTACAAAAAGAAAACAGTCCAATAGATGATGTGACTGATCAACTACAGACATATTGTCAGGTAAATAATGTATATATCCTATATATTTAACCCTGGATACTTTTGTGTACAAAAAGAAAACAGCCCAATAGATAATGTGACAGACCAACTACAGACATATTGTCAGGTAAATAATGTATATATCTTATATATTTAACCCTGGATACTTTTGTGTACAAAAAGAAAACAGTCCAATAGATGATATGACTGACCAACTACAGACATATTGTCAGGTAAATAATGTATATATCCTATATATTTAACCCTGGATACTTTTGTGTACAAAAAGAAAACAGCCCAATAGATGATGTGACTGACCAACTACAGACATATTGTCAGGTAAATAATGTACATGTATATATCTTATATATTTAACCCTGGATACTTTTGTGTACAAAAAGAAAACAGTCCAATAGATGATGTGACTGACCAACTACAGACATATTGTCAGATAAATAATGTACATGTATATATCCTATATATTTAACCCTGGATACTTTTGTGTACAAAAAGAAAACAGCCCAATAGATAATGTGACACACCAACTACAGACATATTGTCAGGTAAATAATGTATATATCTTATATATTTAACCCTGGATACTTTTGTGTACAAAAAGAAAACAGTCCAATAGATGATGTGACTGATCAACTACAGACATATTGTCAGGTAAATAATGTATATATCCTATATATTTAACCCTGGATACTTTTGTGTACAAAAAGAAAACAGCCCAATAGATGATGTGACTGACCAACTACAGACATATTGTCAGGTAAATGATGTACATGTATATATCCTATATATTTAACCCTGGATACTTTTGTGTACAAAAAGAAGACAGTCCAATAGATAATGTGACAGACCAACTACAGACATATTGTCAGGTAAATGATGTACATGTACATATCCTATATACCGTATAGCACTTTATTTCTGCGGGGACTTTATTTCTGCTATTTCTGCGGTCGTGGACGGCACCGCAGAAATAAAATCCGCAGAATATCAATCCTGAATGTAGAGGTTTTTGTCTGTAATTTTAGTCAGTACGTGGACAAGTTAAACTGTTACCATACGATGGATAGAACAACATCATAACAATGGAGAGATTTCCTATTCAAAAATGGTGTAACTACGGCTTTAACTTAGGTGTAGATAAGACATTTTAGTTCATCAATAAACAAAGATTTAACAAGTTTGACTGATTGGTAACAGTTTGACACGTCTTTCTTTTCACACCTATCTGTATATGGCATTGTTTCCCATAACGCGCCCTTGATAAGTACGGGTAAATTTGTGGGATTATCCTTTTACCCTAATGGAATAATTAGAGTATTTGGTAAGCATCGTCTTTCAAACTATGTCTGACTGATTTGATAGCGCAGAAATAAAATCTTTGATTTTGCAAAATGTGAGACCGCAGAAATATGTTCCGCAGAAATTTAACCCGCCTAATTTCTGGAAAAACCGCAGAATTTGGACCCCGCAGAAATAAAGTGCTATACGGTATTCAACCCTGGATACTTTTGTGTACAAAAAGAAAACAGTCCAATAGATAATGTGACAGACCAACTACAGACATATTATCAGGTAAATAATGTATATATCTTATATATTTAACCCTGGATACTTTTGTGTACAAAAAGAAAACAGTCCAATAGATAATGTGACACACCAACTACAGATATATTGTCAGGTAAATAATGTACATATCTTATATATTTAACCCTGGATACTTTTGTGTACAAAAAGAAAACAGTCCAATAGATGATGTGACTGACCAACTACAGACATATTATCAGGTAAATAATGTATATATCTTATATATTTAACCCTGGATACTTTTGTGTACAAAAAGAAAACAGTCCAATAGATAATGTGACAGACCAACTACAGACATATTATCAGGTAAATAATGTATATATCTTATATATTTAACCCTGGATACTTTTGTGTACAAAAAGAAAACAGTCCAATAGATGATGTGACTGATCAACTACAGACATATTGTCAGATAAATAATGTACATATCTTATATATTTAACCCTGGATACTTTTGTGTACAAAAAGAAAACAGTCCAATAGATGATGTGACAGACCAACTACAGACATATTATCAGGTAAATAATGTATATATCCTATATATTTAACCCTGGATACTTTTGTGTACAAAAAGAAAACAGTCCAATAGATAATGTGACACACCAACTACAGACATATTATCAGGTAAATAATGTATATATCTTATATATTTAACCCTGGATACTTTTGTGTACAAAAAGAAAACAGTCCAATAGATGGTGTGACTGACCAACTACAGACATATTGTCAGGTAAATAATGTATATATCCTATATATTTAACCCTGGATACTTTTGTGTACAAAAAGAAAACAGTCCAATAGATGATGTGACTGACCAACTACAGACATATTGTCAGGTAAATAATGTATATATCCTATATATTTAACCCTGGATACTTTTGTGTACAAAAAGAAGACAGTCCTATAGATGATATGACAGACCAACTACAGACATATTGTCAGGTAAATAATGTATATATCTTATATATTTAACCCTGGATACTTGTGTGTACAAAAAGAAAACAGTCTAATAGATGATGTGATAGACCAACTACAGACATATTGTCAGGTAAATAATGTATATATCTTATATATTTAACCCTGGATACTTTTGTGTACAAAAAGAAAACAGCCCAATAGATAATGTGACAGACCAACTACAGACATATTGTCAGGTAAATAATGTACATATCTTATATATTTAACCCTGGATACTTTTGTGTACAAAAAGAAAACAGTCCAATAGATGATGTGACTGATCAACTACGGACATATTGTCAGGTAAATAATGTATATATCTTATATATTTAACCCTGGATACTTTTGTTTACAAAAAGAAAACAGTCCAATAGATAATGTGACAGACCAACTACAGACATATTGTCAGGTAAATAATGTATATATCCTATATATTTAACCCTGGATACTTTTGTGTACAAAAAGAAAACAGTCCAATAGATAATGTGACAGACCAACTACAGACATATTGTCAGGTAAATAATGTATATATCCTATATATTTAACCCTGGATACTTTTGTGTACAAAAAGAAAACAGTCCAATAGATAATGTAACTGATCAACTACAGACATATTGTCAGGTAAATAATGTATATATCCTATATATTTAACCCTGGATACTTTTGTGTACAAAAAGAAAACAGTCCAATAGATGATGTGACTGATCAACTACAGACATATTGTCAGGTAAATTATGTACATGTATATATCCTATATATTTAACCCTGGATACTTTTGTGTACAAAAAGAAAACAGTCCAATAGATGATGTGACTGATCAACTACAGACATATTGTCAGGTAAATAATGTATATATCCTATATATTTAACCCTGGATACTTTTGTGTACAAAAAGAAAACAGTCCAATATATGATGTGACAGACCAACTACAGACATATTGTCAGGTAAATAATGTATATATCTTATATATTTAATCCTGGATACTTTTGTGTACAAAAAGAAAACAGTCCAATAGATGATGTGACTGATCAACTACAGACATATTGTCAGGTAAATTATGTACATGTATATATCCTATATATTTAACCCTGGATACTTTTGTGTACAAAAAGAAAACAGCCCAATAGATGATGTGACTGATCAACTACAGACATATTGTCAGGTAAATTATGTACATGTATATATCCTATATATTTAACCCTGGATACTTTTGTGTACAAAAAGAAAACAGCCCAATATATGATGTGACTGATCAACTACAGACATATTGTCAGGTAAATTATGTACATGTATATATCCTATATATTTAACCCTGGATACTTTTGTGTACAAAAAGAAAACAGCCCAATTGATGATGTGACTGACCAACTACAGACATATTGTCAGGTAAATAATGTATATATCCTATATATTTAACCCTGGATACTTTTGTGTACAAAAAGAAAACAGTCCAATAGATGATGTGACTGATCAACTACAGACATATTGTCAGGTAAATAATGTATATATCTTATATATTTAACCCTGGATACTTTTGTGTACAAAAAGAAAACAGTCCAATAGATGATGTGACTGATCAACTACAGACATATTGTCAGGTAAATAATGTACATATCTTATATATTTAACCCTGGATACTTTTGTGTACAAAAAGAAAACAGTCCAATAGATGATGTGACTGACCAACTACAGACATATTGTCAGGTAAATAATGTACATATCCTATATATTTAACCCTGGATACTTTTGTGTACAAAAAGAAAACAGTCCAATAGATAATGTGACAGACCAACTACAGACATATTGTCAGGTAAATAATGTACATGTATATATCCTATATATTTAACCCTGGATACTTTTGTGTACAAAAAGAAAACAGTCCAATAGATGATGTGACTGATCAACTACAGACATATTGTCAGGTAAATAATGTATATATCCTATATATTTAACCCTGGATACTTTTGTGTACAAACAGAAAACAGTCCAATAGATGATAGACAGACCAACTACAAACATATTGTCAGGTAAATAATGTACATGTATATATCTTATATATTTAACCCTGGATACTTTTGTGTACAAAAAGAAAACAGTCCAATAGATGATGTGACTGATCAACTACAGACATATTGTCAGGTAAATAATGTATATATCCTATATATTCAACCCTGGATACTTTTGTGTACAAAAAGAAAACAGTCCAATAGATGATGTGACTGACCAACTACAGACATATTGTCAGGTAATTTGCCGAAAAAAATTAATATATGCTACATGAAGAAAGTTTAAAGAGGGTGGTATGCCCCTCTAGTTTGTTTACCTCAGTTTCTCAGATATTTGTATATGTGACCTGTTACACCAAAAGGGTTCTTGTGGAAAGTCCATTAAACAAACTTTCAAAAAAACAGATCAGATTTAGCAGAGGTTGAACAAAGGCTGTATTTAAAAATCAAGCAGATAGTCAAAGCATTCTAGATCCGGAAAATCACCTTAGAATGAAAAGTGTTGATCCTAGTCTGTCTGCATGGACTGTGCATCAGATACTTTTCATGCTTTCCTCTAGGTCTCTTTTAGCATGACGAGTCATGTATGTATTTATATTTCAGAATCAAGGCCCTATCAACCCACAGTTACTACAGAAGGGGATGTTTTGTGCTGGGTTATTTAGTGGTGATGGTAACTGGACACGGGCAGAAGTGTTACATTTAAAGGATAATGTATGTTCAACACTTTATATTAAATACTTGCTAGGTTTTTAAACAAAATGTTTGTCAGCTTGGCTTTTTTATACGCCCGAAGGGTCGTATTATGTTATGGCCCCGCTCGTCCGTCCGTCTGTCTGTCCGTCCATTAGCAATTTCTTGTGTGCGCAACTCCTCCTACAGTTTTGATCGGAATTTGATCAAACTTTCCACAATAAATCTCCATGGTGTCTAGTTGTGCACCGCGCTTACGGAATTCAGATAACTCTTTTCGTTCTTGAATTATCTGCCCTTGAATTAAAAAAATGCCCATTTTCTTGTGTGCGCGACTCCTACAGTTTTGATCAGAATTTGAGATCAAACTTGCCACAATGAATCTCCATGGTGTCTAGTTGTGCACACTGCTTACGGAATTTAAATAACTGTTTTCGTTCTTTATATCTGCCCTTGAATTTAAGGAAAAATGCCCATTTCCTCAAAAATGTCCATTTTCTCCTGTGTGTTACTTCTACAGTTTCAACCAGAATTTAATCAAACTAGCCACAATGAATCTCTATGGTGTCTTGTTGTGCAAACAAAATTTTGATAACTTTTCATGTTTGAATTATCTGCCCTTGAATTGAAAAAATGGCAAATTTTTACTGACAAGCCCCTCTCGGGCATATATGCGCCGCTCTATGAAGCTCTTGTTAGAAGAACGTGAAGCTATTTCAATCACAAGATTATCAGTAGTGAATGATTTGTGGGCAGATTTGGTAGTTTCTGAATTTTAAGCAAACCGTGACTTTATGCCACAGTTTAAGTGTCGTTGACGTCTTTATCAGGTACAAAAACTGGTCTTTCAGTTATGAACTATTAAAGACAGAGCCTTGACGTTTCACACATGTATACCTCCTACCAAGACCTTTTCTTTGGGGCCATTGACCTTAGGTCCTTGATCTTGGAGTTTGACAAAACACTTTAACCCGGCCTATGTCTTATTACAAATAGAGTCTTGATATTTCACACATGGGTACCAAGACCTTTTCTTTGGGGCCATTCACCTTTGACCTGTTGTAACAAGCATCTGTAATAGCAAGCTACATTGTATGCGGACATGTCTTGTTTAACACTGTTTTTGCAATTTCAACTCCCTGCCAATCCGGTCTTTCAGATGAGACTTAAACTACGGTTCTTTCTCCATTATGACCATATCTGTTGAGAAGAACATAAAAAAGCGCTTTTGAACATACTCTAGTATGATAAAAGCGCTATTTAAATCTGGTATTTAATATTAATAAAAAAAAAATCAATTTACTCTTTGGAATGGGGGTGTTCAATATTTAATGTTCAATATGGGCTAAAACAGTGTTGAACAGTTGAAATATGCATGCATTCATATTAAAATGGGCTAACATATTACTGTTATATTTTAGGACATAGTGGAGCTACTATTTGTTGACTACGGCAACATCGAGGCGGTAAAAATGTCCAACATTCGATGGTTATCTCCGGATCTAGCTAAGATCCCCGTACAGTCCATAACATGTAGTCTATATGGAATGGAGCCTTTAGAGGTCAGTGGATTTGTGGTATTGTTATGCTCCCCGAAGGGAGAGCATATAGTCGCCGCTTTGTCTGTCCGTCCGTCCTGTCCGTCCATCATTCCGTCCGTCCGTCCGTCCGTCCGTCCGAAGTGATTTCTCCATAACCCTTGGGCCAAATCAAATGAAACTTACCATGTGAACTCCCTATGACATAATGCCGATGTACTTTTCCCGGTTTTTGGATTTGAGGCCTCGTCATGGAAAAAGGGGACTTAAGGTTAAATACAGTTTTTCTCTAATTTCTCCTAGTAATGGTCAGAATTTGATGAAATTTCATATTTGAGTAGCAAATTAGATGCCCTTGACAATAAACTATTTAAAATTTGCGTATACAAAATATGTCATGGAAAAAGGGGGCTTAACATTTGTTAGCTTTATATTAGCTCTGCATGGCATATATTTATTGTGACAATGCCTTATTCGGGGAGCATTGTCCGTCTCTGACGGCTCTTGTAATTAGAGCTCCAGATAAGAGGGCATGACGACTTTCAAAATAATGATAATAATAGTAATAATAAAGATTTTATTTAAAGATGTAGCACAATTTGGCAAGCCCAGTCTTCCTTGTGGCCCTCTATGAATTTACACATATTTGCAATATAAACAATTTTTACAAGTAACAAACAAACATACAAAATGAAATAAAAATTCATATTTAGAGGAAAATGAAACCATTCACTAAATACTCACCAAACCCTATGTTGTGGGTACTCATTAGAATCGTCTCGATGAGACCATTCAAATGAGCACCCAAAACATGGGGTTTGGATTTAAAATGAAAAAAGTTGAATGTTTTCACGTCCCCTCTTATCCTTAGCTTTGATAATGTTTAAAAGCAATAGAAGAGCTTTTTATGTATGATAGAAAATTTGTGGTATTATAATGTTTAAAAGCAATAGAAAAGCTTGTGTTCGATAGAAAAATTATGGTATTGTAATTTTTAAAAGCGGTAGAAAAGCTTATGTGTTTGATAGTAAAATTGTGTTATTGTAATGTTCAAAAGCAATAGAAAAGCTTATATGTTTGATAGAAAAACTTTGGTATCATAATGTTTAAAAGCAATAGAAAAGTTTATTTGTTTGATGGAAAATTTGTGATATTTTCATGTTTAAAAACAATAGAAAAGCTTTGCCCATTACCATAAGGCAAATTTTTAGACTGGTCCAAATTCAAAGATGTTGCAGACAAAAAATTAAAAAAGCAATGTATTTTTGTAATTTTTGGCCTTTTAATGACCCCTTATAAAAAGATTGGTGGCATATTGTTTTACCGTTGTCTGTCTGTCCCTCAGTCCATCTGTCTGTCTGTCCAAAAACTTAAAATTGGCCATCTAGGGGGCATTCGTGTTTCACAAATACATCTTGTTTCAAAATGGATGTTTTATGTCAAGTCAAAAGGGTCATTTTATATAGAATTTTTACCATCTATATAACAATATGGTTTTATACACAGGATGAAGTAGAATGGAGCACTAAATCCACCATGCTGTTTGCCAAACATGTAGAAGATACACCTTTGGTTGCCATTCCTAGAGAATTCTATGGTAATTAGATTTGTTTATGTAATCTCAAACCATTACCAAACAGCAAAGACTGGTCAAAATTCAGAGGACAATTTTAAGTAAATGAAAATTGGTTTGAAACATTGTGGTATATGGATAAATTGCTTTTCACAAGTTATATCTTTATTTTCCACAATGTTTTTCAAATCCTTTTGACTTTATCTTGTAGGGCATTAAACAGCTCCATCATTCTGAAAAGCATTATCCATTCCTAACCAAACATGTCCTGCATTTAATGTCATGGTTTTGGAATGCAATGAAAGAAAAGAAGAAAATGCTCTTGTTGTATTTAAAGTATTGATGTCAGAAAATGTGAGAATGCTAAGAACTCATAGGTAGATGCACCATGTCCTAAATCATAGCTGAAATATTGTTTAACACAACATCAAACCCCATTTAGTTGATCAATCTACTATGTTATAAGGTTGTTATTAGGGATTCATCAAGCAATGACTGCTGCGGCCATGACGCAGCTGTTAACACATCAGACTCTCTCTCATTAGGTCCCAGGCTCAATCCCCAGTCAATTTAAATATTGTTCTTAATAAAATTGTCTCCCACAAATGGTATGATAATCGTTTACCTATGTAGGCAAGCAGCTAGAGGCTCAGTAAGGATGTTGTGATAGTTTTGATATAAAAAGCAACAGGAATCCATGATCAGGTGCTCCAGCCCCTATTATATGAAAATAGGAGTTTGAGGCATTTAACCCCAATTAATCAGTTAAACTATGACTGATGAAATGTTGTTTTTGGTTCCTTAATTCTCTAGACTTGACCCCGCTAAAAACTGACACAAGGAAATTATTTCACGAAAAGGACTTTTATTCACTCTTGTTTTTCAGATGGGTTGGTGGATGTTGATCTGTTCCTGCAGTCAGACAGATCTGTAAATATAGCCAAACTTCTGTGTGATGCGGGTGTTATCCGGGATGTCTCAAATGAAGGGGTGTCTTCTCCTGAACAAGAAATTCTTGAACCAGGTAAGAATTATTGATACTTTTTAGCTCACCTGAGCACGAAGTGCTCAAGGTGAGCTATTTTGGTCGCTTTTTGTCCGTCGGCGTCCGTCTGGACGTCTGTCCGTCCGTCTGTCCACATTTCGGTGTTACCACTCTAGCACCCACAAATATTGACCAATCTTAACCAAACTTAGTCAAAACATGTATGACCATAACTTCTCGGATGAGATCGATTTTGGGTCAGATCGGACTAGGAAGTCCTGAGTTATGTGCCCTTGAATGTCAAAAATGGCTAGTCTTGACCAATCAAGACACAACTTGGTCACAATGTTGGTGACAATAAGATCTTAAATGTTTTAATTTTTCAGATTGATCGGAGAAGAAAAATTAGAGTTGTGTGCCCTTGACAGTGACAAAATTGCCATTTTTATACGCCCGAAGGGTCGTATTATGCTATGGCCCCGGTCGTCTGTCCGTCTGTCTGTCCGTCCGTCTGTCCGTCCGTTAGCAATTTCTTGTGTGCGCAACTCCTCCTACAGTTTTGATCGGAATTTGATCAAACTTGCCACAATGAATCTCCATGGTGTCTAGTTGTGCACATTGCTTACGGAATTCAGATAACTCTTTTCGTTCTTGAATTATCTGCCCTTGAATGAAAAAAATGCCCATTTGACTGACAAGCCCCTCTCGGGCGTATATGCGCCGCTCTGCGAAGCTCTTGTCATTTTTGTTTTCACTAAAACAGCAATAAATATTGACCCTTGAAAAAAGAACCTTGGACATAATGTTGATGAGAATATCTTCATCAGAACAGATTTATGTGCCCTTGACTGTGACAGAATTGTTTTCTTCAACTTTGTTTTTACTGTAATAGCCACAAATATTGATCATTTAAGATTATGAATGCAGTTTTCAGCTGGATCATGATCTCGCATCTTAAATCATGTGATCTTGAACTTGACAACTTTGGGACTTTCATTCTAACTAGGTTCAGGTGAGCAATTAAGGACCATCATGGTCCTCTTGTTAACAAAAACAAAGTAACTGCAGCTTGTTTTAAGCTGCAGTTACGATGTTTTTGTTAAAAAGCATTGTTATGTTACCATGGAAATATAAGTAAATATAGCCAAACTTTTGTGTGATGCAGGTGGCATCCGAGATGTCTCAAATGAAGGGATTTCTTCACCTGAACAAGAAATACTTGAACCAGGTGAGAGTCTAAAAGGAGAATGTAGAATACTGATATTTGTGACCTGTCACACTTAAAGTTAGCTGCGATATCGTACTCCATGAACTTTGATTTTGTCGTGTTCATGGCTACGAGTCCAGCTATCTCGAGTCCCAAATCCTGTTTTAAAGCGTAAAAAACGCGTTTAAATGCAATGTTTACTTTCAATTCCTCAAAACAAAGCTTCCTGTCTCGAATCGATCACATGACTTTTTGGCGGGCTTTCCTCTTCCATATAAGGCAACGTTTACTACGCTATGTTTACAAAGAGCGCGTGGATTAACAGGTGCGTGAAAACGAAATGGAAACCTTCTGCAATTGCGGCAGCCATGCAAACACGTCTCTTTTTCCTATTATGTTTGCATCGATTGACCATTGTTCGGTTTTAATTGCCAGGCTTTGAAAACCAAACCATTTTTTACTAGTTATCTCGATCACGTTTTCGATGTCCGCCATTTTGAAAAATACTACGTTTTCCAAATAAGGTAATCAACAGCGATTGGCTGTCCTTTGAATCGGTAAATCGATTTTGATTGGTCAGTGAGCACTGTCAGGCGAGATGACAGTGATGTTATTTCTCGTATTTAGCGAGATCTCGTTCAAATGGCGACCACCAAGATGAAAGTTAATGGGTATTACGATTTCAAAGTAAATTGTGTTTTAATGGATTATGATTTCAAGATGAATATGTATCAGATCAACTGAATAATGGTTACGCTGTTCTAAGGTAACATTCATTTTACGCTCTTTAAGCATTTACATCTATTTTGGCGACGCTAAAGTTGCTGGAATGATTCATTCCAGCAGCTTCATCATTGCGAGAGATACGACGGCGTTGTAACGGACTCCTGACAGGATGAAAAAAAGGCCGTTACATTATTGCAACTAACTTAAAGTGTTCTTCTGGGTTGTGTGAAAAGTATCTACCATAGTAAGTCTGCGCAGACCGAGCAGATTTACTAGGATGGAATCACTCTTACCTAATTTTCTAGATTTAGATTAATTTTCCTACCTGTGTTTTCATTTTACAAATGTAGCATCTCATTGACATCTGCTAAGCCTGATCTGTTTCTTGAAATTTTGTTTTAAAGACTTCTCAAAAGGTCTCTCTTACAGTGACAGGCCTCAATTTTATTTTATATTTTTATGCCCCGGCATCAAAAGATTGTTGGCATATTGTTTTACCGTTGTCTGTCTTTCCGTCCGTATGTCAGGTTGTCTGTCAGTTTGAACTAAACGTGAAAAGGATGTGGGTCCATTTCTATAGAAAATTGCCCCCTCGAGAACATGGATGAAATTTATATGAATGAATGCTACATATGTGTACTTAATCCTCCCGAAATATTTAAGGATTTGGAATAGTCCAAAAGGGTGTATTAGAGCCCTAAAGTATGGTGGTGTGGATTGGCCATAATTGCACATTTGACATTGTTCTTTAATTTTGTCCCAATTTTTCGATGCATTTTCGTGTAAAAATGTGTGAATATCAAAGAACCAATTACAAAATATATTTTTGAAAGAAAAAATCCTACATATTTCCTCAAAAACTTGTCAAAATCTCATTTATTAGAGCTCTATGGAAAATCCAAAGAATTTTTATTTATATTTCTGATTTTAAGACGTAGAATTCAACGTGAACGATCGATTTACGATTATTTACCCTCCAGGGTACAAAGGGCTTAGAGTAAGCTGTTGTAGTCACTTTACGACCGTCATCCGCTCGTCTGTCCGTCCGTCCGCATGTCTGACCCTCCTCCCACAATGTAGTGTTTACACTCTGGTATGCACAAATATTAACCGATTTTAATCAAACTTAGCCAAAACATGTATGATCATAAGTTCTTGTGTGAGTATAAAAAGGAGACCAATAAAATCGAAACATCATGAGTTATCTGCCCTTGAATGTCAAAAATGCCTATTTCTGACTATGTTTACATTCTAACATCTACAATTACCGATCGATCAAGATGAAACTTGTACAAAATGTGGGACACGATATGATCTCAAAGACTTGCGAATTTCTGTGTGATCAAAATCGCTCATCCTGAATTATGGGTCAGTAAAGTTAACAAAATTGCTGATTTTTTACATTATTTATACCGTAACAAAAACGAATATTTACAACTCAAGAAATAGCATAAACAAGATATTGATGAACGCAAGATCGTGTGCGAGTCTAATTTTAAGGATTATTTGCATCGCCAATCAGAAGTTGGGCGCCCTTGAATTTGATGTTGTTTTAGTCTTAGTCGTCATTCTTAGAACCATAAATGATAAATCTGGACAGTTCCAATTTAAAAAAATGCTCCAAACGAAATAAATGTTGATTAAGACATAATATTGTGAATAATTCAGAACTATCACAGAACATATTAAGACAAAAGGGAAAAAATGTTGGCTCTCTGCATTTTCTTCTTTTGTCTTAGTTTTTTCCCAGGGCTTTTATAGGGGACATCAAAACAGGTCTTATAGGGTAGATGGTTTAATATTTTGAAGAACTATTTAAGCATGATACCAAGCCAATCGCACATTTATTGTAATAAATTGCAGCCGACATGTACTGTTGTACAGCAATTTCAGAGAGGTTCCCTGCAGAATTCATGACGTGCCAATTTTGGGGGAAATGACGTCATGACATTTGTAGATCACATAACTTAGGATTATTGATGCCAATAATTCTTACAATTAGGCTCACACAAGATCTTATGTTCATCTATATCTTTATGCTACATATATTTCTTTTAAAAATTGTAAATACAAGTATTCCTATTTTCACAGAGAGAATAATGTCAAAATCAGCGATTTTGTGAAGTTAAAGAGTGCATGATTCAGGATGAGCGATTTGGATCACACTGTAAACCACATGTTTGTAAGATCATATAGTACCCTACATTTTGTACAAGTTTCATCTTGATCGGTCGATAATTGTAGATGTTAGAATGTAAACATAGTCAGAAATAGGCATTTTTGACATTCAAGGGCAGATAACTCATGATGTTTCGATTTTATTGGGCTCTTTTTTATACTCACACAAGAACTTATGATCATACATGTTTTGGCTAAGTTTGATTAAAATCGGTTAATATTTGTGCATACCAGAGTGTAAACACTACATTGTGGGAGGAGGGTCAGACATGCGGACGGACGGACAGACGAGCGGATGACGGTCGTAAAGTGACTACAACAGCTTACTCTAAGCCCTTTGTACCCTGGAGGGTAAATAATCGTAAATCGATCGTTCACGTTGAATTCTACGTCTTAAAATCAGAAATATAAATAAAAATTCTTTGGATTTTCCATAGAGCTCTAATAAATGAGATTTTGACAAGTTTTTGAGGAAATATGTAGGATTTTTTCTTTCAAAAATATATTTTGTAATTGGTTCTTTGATATTCACACATTTTTACACGAAAATGCATCGAAAAATTGGGACAAAATTAAAGAACAATGTCAAATGTGCAATTATGGCCAATCCAGGCCACCATACTTTAGAGCTCTAATACACCCTTTTGGACTATTCCAAATCCTTAAATATTTGGGGAGGATTAAGTTCACATATGTAGCATTCATTCATATAAATTTCATCCGTGTTCTCGAGGGGGCAATTTTCTATAGAAATGGACCCACATCCTTTAACATTGGCCTTTTCTGCAAAAATAGCCATTTAGGGGGCATTCATGTTTCACAAACACATTTTGTTTCAGACGCCGTAGTATTACCTGAAGACAAAGAATGGGACATCCATGTTACGTACATCAGCTCATCCACAAATTCTGTCATGTTACGATTGGTCGGTGACGAGTACAGTGACAGACTGGACGTGTTTCAGACACAGCTAGAGAAAGCGTTCAGAAGTACGGACAGTCAGGCTGATATCGTAGAAGGTGGAATTTATGTGGCGTATGATGATGAGTTATACCATAGAGTACGAGCAATGTCCGTAGAAAATAAAAAGGTATTTCTTTTTCTCAACCAATAACAATATAGACTGTTCAAAATGTAAAGATGTTGTTGAAAAGAGCCAAATTTATTTTTATGGATAATTTGAATTCTGTATGTAGAAGCTCAGAAAATATTTAGGGCAAATAAGAAAATGCTGGTATTCAGAGAAATGTCTCTAAATTGGCAACTTGTTTGACAGAAAATTTAAAGTAAGCAAGACAAGGGTTAAACTATTGCTAATTTGCTTTATGACAAAATTATTCAACAATGCCAGAAAAATTTAACAAAATGGCACTGTAAACCAATTCCCAAACATTGACGCTTTTTGATTCTTTCCTAGATAAAGGCTTGGGGAAACATGGTGGAAAAAGAGGAAATTGCTTGTAACAAGCAATTTCTTCATTTCTCACCATGTTTTATATCCCAAAAGACTAAAGAGCTTCAAATTTCATTCACTTAAAATTGTTGTCTGCAACATTTCTTAATTGGATGATTCTAGAATTTTGTCATTTGGTAATGGGTTGTCAATGTCAGCAAGTTGTAACAAAATGGTTCTGTTAACGTTTACCTTGACTATTTTGCAGGTTTTATGTTATTTTCTGGACCATGGTGATACAGACTTTTTATTAACACAACAGTTAGAACCTTTAGACCCCAAAGTCAACAAAATGTTGCCATATCAGGTATGTGTAATTACAGGTAAAAGAGGTGATGGCTTCAAGAAATGAAATATTTCACTAAATGTTCATCAAAACCTATGTTTTGGATACTCATTGGAATAGTCTCATCGACATAAGGTTTGGATTTGAAATGAAAAAAATATAATGTCTTCACCCCTTCTTGTCTGTTCTTCTATTGTATGATTTATAAATTTGGAGAAACAAAAAATATGTTTAGTAATCTCTTCATTTTACACAAAGTTTTCCAAAGCCATTATCACATGGGGCGTCAAAAGATGTTATAATAATTGTGACCCCTCGCTAAAAGGGACCTTATCGGGTGTGTGAAAAATATCGACCCTAGTCAGTCTGCGCAGTCCGCGCAGCCAAACTAGGGCCAACACTTTTCACTTGTATGTGCTTTTTTTATATCTGGAATGTCTTCCCTATCTTACATTACGTTCATTTTTCGGATACAGTATCTGGTTGACCTGTGATGAGTCTGACAAGTTTGTCAAAATTTGGATTTTTTGAGTTTGGATAAGGTCCCTTTTAGCGTGACGGGTCACAATTATATGGAAATGGGTAAAAGTACTTTTACCTCCCACTCAACATTTCGCCCTTTCCCAAAATATAAGGGTGGTCAAAAGCAGCTATAGATCACAAAATGCATCTTGATAAAGATTGGGTTTGTGTGCAAAAATATAAGATAGAAAACATTGAGGCAAAAGGAAAAACTGCCGACTAACAGCATTTTCTTCTTTTGCCTAAACATTCTCCCAAGCCATTTCTTTCATGGATGTCAAAACCAGGTCTTGTATTAGAAAGGGTTAAATTCATATCGAGATGGGACCTTCAAGTAATTTCTACCCCAAAAGATCAAAAAATGTAAATTTTCATTGACTTGAAATCCTTGTCTGCAAGATCTTTTAACTTGGACCAGTCTAAAAAATTGCCGCCAGGTCATGGGTTATATTCAATCTACAACAAGTTATAGTTCTTTTACAGGCTATTGAAGTCAGTTTACACGGTCTTGAAGAAGTTTCTACCAATATAACAGCACTAGAGAAGTTATGTGACACTACACTAGGTAAAACTTGTGTAGCCGAAGTTATTGAGAGGTAAGTTTAAGATAAAAATTATGGAAGTATGCATACATTGTTATGTCAGGGTTCGCACAGTCTTGAAAAGTGCTTAAATTTGAGCCAGTTTCTTGAAAAGTGCTTAAAAACGAAAAATAGAGCCTAAAAGTGCTTGATTTTGATCCCTCTCTTAAGCCGAGCCCCAGGAGCTCAGAGGGTAACATGGGAGTCAATCCAGAGGTCACGAGTTTGAACCACAGCTCAGCCATTATCCATTCTGACATTTATATAAAGTCATTTGTCTCTCACCAATGGGTATGAATCATCTATGTCACGGTGGATAATCATATTTCAATAATTTTGTTAATATGCGACCGATTTGAATTCGGTTTGAAGCAGAGAATGTGGAAAGACGTCACGCATTAGATGGACGTGGTTGATTTTTGAAAAATCAACTGATAAAAAATTTATTGAAGATAAACCAAAATTTTGGTTTATCTTCAATAACTTTTTTATCAGTTGATTTTTCAAAAATCCAACATGTCCAGCTTATTCCTGGCATTTTCCCACCATCTCTGCTTCAAACCGAATTCAAAATGGTCAAGTATTGACAAAGTTATTGAAGTGTTGGAAACTGTAAGTCACATGATTATACACTGTGTATGTGAGAGAGCAATAATTACTATGATTATGACTTAGCCCTTTCCCAAACACAAAAAATATACAGTAATCTGATTTGAAAGCTGCTGCAGACGACAAAATTGATGTTGATGAACACAGGATTTGAGTATGATTAAGCACAGAAAACATAGAAGGAAAAGATGAAAATGCTGATAATCAGCATTTTCATCTTTTCTTTCTGTTTCCTGATCGTTTCCCCTCTAGGGACGTCAAAAGCCGCTCTTGTTTGGGAAAGGGTTAAAAGCATGGGTAGAAGGTGATCTTTTGAAATTAAATATCAGGAAATGGTAAGACAAAGCATGGAAGGCATTGAGATAATATCTACTTTTACCTCAAAGTTTTGCAAAGCATTCTTTATTTGGGATATCATAACCAAGGCTAATTTGGTAAAGGGTTTAACCCTTTCCCAAACAAGACCTGGTTTTGAAGTCCTCGATGGAAAGAACCTGTGATAACATTGAGAGTCTTTTGAGACAAAAGAAGAAAATACTCATCACCTGCATATTCTATTTTTGCCTCAATATATTCTGAGATATTATGTACACAATTGAAAGTTATCAACAACCATTTTGCCATCTGTTGCTTCTTTCTATTTGGACAAGCTTTAAAAAATTCTGTCGTTTGGTAAAAGGTTGATCGCTACAATTACAATCTTTTTTTAGCGAGCCGGGACTTTATGTCCGGGGAGCTAATGTCACAGCCCTAGTGTCAGCGTCGCGTACCGTCCCGTCGCGTCTTCACTTGAAAAACTTTAACCTGGTCTATATCTCAGGCACTATTAGAGATTCAGCCTTGATATTTCATACATGGATACATCTCGACAAGACCTTTCATTTGGGACCATGACCTTTGACCTAGTGACCTTGACCTTGGAGTTTGACCTACTTTTGAAAAACTTTAACCTGGCCTATATCTCATGCACTATTATTGATAGAGCCTTGATATTTCACACATGGATACCTCCTGTCAAGACCTTTCATTTTTGACCTTGACCTTGGAGTTTGACCTACTTTTAAAAAATTAGCTGTTTGTGACAAGCTCCCGTATAGGCGAGCTACTTTGTTCGTGGACAACTCTTGTTGTTATCAGAGACGAGATTCCTTCCCTTGTTCTGTATGACACGTCCAGTGACGCAGAAATAAACATCAATGAGACTATTTTAAAAACCATCGAGAAGGAGGGCGGAGGAATTTACTTAAAACTGGATGGTTTATGAGAATAAACCCTTGGTCTTAACCCAGGATTCATGATGTATCCTGGCTTATGGCCCACGTTTTTTCTACCACAAAGTTTCCAAATCAATCACTGTCTAACCCATTGCCACTGAGTGACTGTTTTTGATGCCCCACATGAAATATACTCCGGAAAACATTGTGGAAACTGAAGAAATTGCTTGTAGCAAGCAATTTCTTCAGTTTCCGCAATGTTATCTTGCCCAAAATGGAAAGATTTTTAAAAATGCATTAACTTTAAATTGTCGTCTGCAACACCTTTCAAATTGGAACAGTTTAGAAATTTTCCATTTTTATAATAAAAATCTTGTTTTGTTTTCAGAGACGAGATTCCGTCCCTTGTTCTGTACGACACGTCCAGTGATGCAGAAGTCAACATCAACGAGGCAATTCTGAAAACTATCGAGAAGGAGGGTGGAGGAATTGACAGCCCTCGAGTGATCTCACCAGTACCAGGCCGTGTGATTTCCCCGGCTCCGACATCGACGTCTGCATCCACGACCCCTAACAGGGTTCTCTCCCCTGCAACTAGTGCTTCTAATATACCCACAACACAGGCAAATTGTGATAAAGACTCTTTACTTGCAAATACAGCGACAAATATTGACAGTAGGCAAAATGGTGGGCTAGACAAAACTAGCCAATCAGATTTAAGGACTAGTCCCAATCAGAATATATCGCCCAGCAACATTATCCAATCACCAAGTGACGTCATCCAAACTGATGTGAATTCAAATTTACAAAATGTGCAGCAAAAAGTGCTAAATTCTTTAGAAGGATTAAGTTTACAATCATTAGGTGATGTAAATGTAGTAGCGGAGAGTTCAACTCAGAAATCTGAAGGAGTGGTTCTACAGAACTATCCACTACCACCTATTGGTGGTTATATTGATGTACATGTGCCATTTGTTTACGACCCTCATAATTTTGTGGTAAGTTTGATTTCATCCCTTTATCTAAAAATAATTGAGCCAGAATCTAGAAAAAAGTCCCTTATAGCATTTGAGACAGCTGTTTTAACATCAGGCTGTGCCTTGGTGCAGTCTGAACTGGATCCATGTTACTCTCATTTGGTTCCTACAGATCGAGATTAAGATATTGGAGAACAACATGGTTCATGATCAGACTGCGTGTATATGCAGGCTGATCATGAACCAGGTTGGGCTAAGAAGCGTTAAAGGACCTTGATTTTATCCCCAAACTGCTCTTTTCTAGACTATTTCAATTCAAAAGTTACTACAGACAAGTAAATAGGTGTTGCAAGGCAGGATTTGTGTACAACACAGCTCGGAAAATATAGAAGCAAAAGGAGAAAAAGCTTGTTAGGCTCTTGTTTGGGAAAGGGTTAATCTAGAATTACTTGGTTATATTCATCTGGCTCGTGGGTTTGAATCCTCTTCGATACAAGAATGTTATTTGTCTCCCACCAATGAATATTGAGTGAGAGAGAAGCTGGAAGCTCAGATTGAATATTACTGGAGTGAGAAATGAGAGGATTTCATTGTTAGGTGCTCCAACCGCTACAAGATGACCATAGCAGTTGAAAGATGCATTTAACCCCAACAATCAATTAATATTTTCCCAAATCAATTTTAGCAGTGAAAAAACAGTGGCCAGTTTCATCAAAATATTTTAGACGTATTTTTGACTTACCAGTGTCTTATGACAAATTTGGGACAAGAAATGCGTATCGCCAATCTATTGAGACTTGAGTTATGCAACTGTTGTTTTAAGCGATTTTTAAGACACCGGTAAGTCAAAAGCACGACTTAAATGTTTTGATGAAACAGGCTCCAGGTCTTGTTTGGGAAAGGGTCAATGTATTTCTAGTTTGCAACATAATAAACTATTATATTTCGTTTTTACCTCCACGTCGCCAAATGTGGCCTGTTTCTTTCAAGCATCGGTCCTTCCTGGCATCCATGCGTCAACTTTTTAGCTCACCTGAGCACAAAGTACTCGAGGTGAGGTATTGTGATCGGTCTGTTGTCCGGCGTCTGTCTGTCTGTCTATCTGTCTATCTGTCTAACTGTCTATCTGTCCATCCATCAACTTTTCACAAAAAAATCTTCTCCTCCTAAAGTACTTGGCAGAATTAAATCATATTTCACACATATGATCTATGGGTCATGCTTTTTCAAAATACTTCAAAGAATTTGAATCGGGGCCATAATGGGGTCAAAAAGTAGGTCACTAGGTCAAATCTTCTTTCTGCTCTAGGGGCCACATTTGGTGCTCAATTGTTGTGAAAATTGATCAGAATATTTGTCTTGATTATATTTAGGTCATGTTTAAAAATAGGTCAAGCCAGGTCAAAAACTAGGTCACTAGGTCAAATATTGTGAAATCCATCTTTTTACACTGGAAGTGCCAATTTTGGTCCAAACTTTGTAGAAATTGTCATGTAAGTTTATTTTGATTATATCAAGGTCAAGTCAGGAAGTGGGTCATGCTAGGTCATTAACTAGGTCAAGAGGTCAAATCTTACAAAATCCTTTCTTTTGCTTTGGAAGTGCCAATTCTTGTCCAAAGTTTGTCAAAATTGTCCTCAATGTTTATCTTGATTATATCTATGAAATGATGAGAAATGGGTCATACAAGGTCAAAAACTAGGTCACAAGGTCAAATCTTTTAAAATCCTTCATTTTGTTCTGGACATGTCAGTTTTGGTCCAAACTTTCTAAAAATTGTCCTGAATGTTTATCTTCATGATATATAGGTCATGTCAAGAAGTGGGTCATGCCAGGTCATAAACTAGGTCATGAGGCCAAATCTTGTGAAATTCTCCCTTTTGCTCTGGAAGTGCCAATTTTGGTCCAAACTTTGACAAAATTGTCCTAAATGTTTATCTTGATGATATCTTGGCCATGATCAAAGGTGGGTCATGCAAGGTCAAAAACTAGGTCACAAGCTCAAATATTGCAGAATCCTTCCTTTTGCTCTAGAGATGCCAATTTTGCCCCAAAACTTTGTCAAAACTATCCTAAATACTTATCTTGATATCTAGGTTATGTACAAAGTGTGGGTCATGTAAGGTCAAATACTAGGTCATTGGGTCAAATCTTGTTTTTGCTTTAAGAACGGAAATATATACTTAAACATTGTGAAAATTGTTCAGAATGTTTATCTTGATGAAATCTGGGTCATTTTAAAAGTTGGTCAGAAACTAGGTCACTAGGTCAAATCTTGTTTTTCCTCTAAGAACCAAAATGTTTACTCCATCTTTGTGAAAATATCATAATGTTTATCTTGATTATATCTTGGTGATATGAATAGCAGGTCATTCGAGGTTAAAAAGTAGGTCACTAGGTCAAATTTTGTTTTTGCTCCAAGAACCAAAATATTTTTTTTTATCATTGTGAAAATTGTTCAGAATGTTTATCTTGATGATATCCTGGTGGTGTGAAAAGTGGGTCATGCAAGGTCTAAAACTAGGTCACAAGGTCAAATCCTGTTTTTGCTCTAGGAACCAAAATATTTACTGTATGGTTGTGAAAATTGTTCAGAACATTTATCTTGATGATATCTGGTAAATGTAAAAAGGGGGGCATGTGAGGTCAAAAACTAGGTCACAGGGTCAAATCTTGTTTCTGTATTTAGAACCATAATGATATCTGAATCATTGTGAAAATTGTTCAGAATGTTTATTTTGACAATATATTGGGCACGTATAAAGTGGGTCATGGGAGGTCAAACCCTTGGTCAAATTTTGTTTTTGCTCTAAAAAATCAAAATATTTATTCATCATTGTGAAAATAGTTCAGAATATCTTGATGATAAATGGGTCATCTAGAAAAAGGCTAATGTTAGGTGATAAACTAGGTCACAAGGTCAAATCTTGTTTTTGCTTTAATAACCTAAATATTTACTCATCATTGTGAAAATTGTTCAGAATGTTTATCTTGATGATATCTATGTCATATGAGTATGAAGTTTGCAAGTTGTTTGTCTCAAAGTCCTCTCAGGTGAGCGATGCAGGGCCATCTTGGCCCTCTTGTTTTTTAAACATCTTCTTTAAAACTACTAGACCAATTTCAACCAGACTTCACAGGAATTTTTCTTACATGGACTTCTTCCAAATTTCTTAAAAGGATTTTTTATTTGTATTTACAGTGCATTCCATATGAAGAGTTGAACACAGTTAATCAGCTGTTGAAAGACATGCAGGAGTACTATAATAAACAAGACTTAAAACCGGTGAGTAGTAGATTTAAAATGCCCCCCTTCTTCTTACAGAAATGTTTTGCAATTGTCAGTCAGTCTGTCAATATATAGCAGAGCATAATTGGAAAAACATGCAAGGTAAAATTACTCAAGTTCATTATGTAGATGGATATTAATATTATCATTGAGATTCAGAAGTGCAGTACACAAATTAAACCAGTGCACCATTACCAAACAGCAAAAGTTCAGAATTGTCCAAATTCAAAGATACTGCGGATGACAATTTCAAGTGTATTAGATTATACATATTTTGGTGTTTTAGGGAAGAAACCTTTGTGGAAAATGAAGAACTTGCTTGTCACAAGCAATTTCTTCATTTGCCGCTATGTTTTCGAAGGTATTTATCTCGTAAGGCGTCAGAAAGTGTCTTTGTTTGGGAATGAGTGAAAAGACTAGAATATACTACTGATTCCTGCCAAACAGTAAAGACCTTTTCACTAATTATAGGTTATCGTCGGTGCTATGACAAAATTGCGTAACTGAAATGTTGCTCGAAAACCTTTTTTTTCAGGAGAGCCAAACATGTTTTTGCCGCTCTAAAAATGTTAAAAAATGTGCCGACAAAATTGCGTAACTTAATAACTACATGAACAATTCAGCTTCTTTTAAGGTAGAATAAGGTAATTGAACATAACTTACGGTTCATTTATTGGTCAAAGTAGAAGAAATACAGAGGAGAATGCCATTTCTCAGCCTTTTATTACTCTCCTGTAAATAATTTGTCTATGTACAACACATTTTTGTCAGCTAAATCGGGTTACGTAATTTTGTCACGTGATGATTGAAATGGTTCTAATAGTTGTAGAGAAACGCCGTTTTGACAGAATATGCGCTCCTACATGCTTAGTAGAAAGCATTTATAAACGAAAATTGACAAAATTGCGTAACTAATTTGTTACACAATTTTCTCATAGCACCGACGTTATACTGGTCAAAACAAAATCATATATATGATAATCAGGATTGTTATGTAATATTGTCGAGATGATTTGCATGTTTGTCTCTGTAATAGCATGTTTTTTAAAATAGGTTACAAGTATGTTTATAAACATCACTCTATCTTGCAAACATTTTATTTTTCTAGATGAGCCTAGCTGATATGTGTCTATGCAGGCATCACTGCAGAGCTTCAGATAAGCGGGAGTGATGACTTTTTAAACTGCGATAATTCTGTTATTGTTCACCAAACCCTGTAATGTGGGTACTGATTTGTATCGTCTCGTTGAGACGATTCAAATGAGTACCCACAACATAGGGTTTGGAATTGAAATAAGAAAGTTAGAATGTCTTCACGCCCATTTATATGTAGCCCTGGGATCAGGGATGACTTCTGGATGCATGTCAGAGTACAGGAATTTGTTGGCACTGATTTTGTGTGTAAAACAGTGTTCAAAGCTCAATAACATGTTTTACAAACATCTCTTGTTTGTTATTTCTAGATGAATCCATCAGACATACAGAAGGGATGTGCCTATGCAGGGATCAGGGATGCCTTCTGGATGCGTGTCAGAGTACAGGAGTTTGTTGGTATAGACCTTGTGTGTAAAACAGTGGTCAAACCTCAATAACATGTTTTACAAACATCTCTTGTTTATTATTTCTAGATGAATCCATCAGATATACAGAAGGGATGTGCCTATGCAGGAATCAGGGATGACTTCTGGATGCGTGTCAGAGTTCAGGAATTTGTTGGTACCGACCTTGTAAGTAAAACATTAACAGGCATAGCTAGCGGAAAATAAAGTGTATGCAAAACAGATGCCTATTGTATCAAGGGAGGTTTGAAGGCGGGCTCCATACTGCTTGGATGGGTCTTGCGGGCATTTCCCAGATTTTTTTTGAAAATTTAATGTAGATGCTTATGAAATACACACCAAATGCCCACCTAGAGCTACGAATCGTTGCTCCTGGTGGGTATTTGGTATGTATTTTAATGGCGATGCAGGTTTTTATTTCAAGGGAAACAAAAACAAAAGTCCACATTTTAAAAAAAAAAGTGATGTGTAAGCAATTGCGTCTTTGCGTACGGGTTGCTACGCCTATGACATCTCATACAACCGGTTGTACGTTCTCCTGTGAGTGGGCTGAGCCCATAGCTTAGTCGGTAACATCGGAGTCTGTCAATCCAGGGATTGCGAGTTCAAACCCTGCTGGGCAAGGATCCATTCAGAGATTTGGCAAAAGTCATTTGTCCCTCACCAATGAATCATCTATGTGAGAGAGCAGTCTGAGGCTCTGTTTGGATATTGTGGTGGTACTGGTGAGAGAAATACCAGGAATCCTCAGTTAGGTGCTCCAGCCTTTGTTATATGACCATTACAGTTGAAAACGGAGATAAGCCCCAATAAATAAAATAAGATCTCTTTTGAGGTGTCTGTGTCTAAAATTAAGGTCTAGTAACATGTGTAAAGTACTCCTTTGGTGAATGCAAACACAACACAGAATGGACATGGCAAAGAATTTATTTTAGACAAAAAATGGCATTTTTATCACCTTTAGTGATAGATTTCTAGTTTACAATTTTTATAGCTTTACATTCCTTGTTTACAAGGTTTATAGAGTTACATCCCTTGTTCACAAGGTTTCTCAATTACATCCCTTGTTTACAAGGTTTATAGAGTTACATCCCTTGTTTTCAAGGTTTATAGTTACCTCCCTTGTTTACACAGTTTATAGAGTTACATCCCTTGTTCACAAGGTTTCTCTATCAGAGTTTCCATTTACGACGTAAAAGTATCTGTATACGCATGAAAATCAGCTCGGACGCAAATTTTTTATACTCGTCGCGTCCATGGGACGCAAAATAAAATGAGAGGCAAAAACAATGTATTTTAATAAATCTTACGCAGAAATGTCAGATAACCAGCGAAAACAATCCAAAATGTTTCAAAGTACGACAGATTTGAAGCAGTCACCTGTTTTCCAAAGTTACTATAAATAGACTTCGCCAACGTCTAACCAAAAAGTTGTGATTGATGGGATTCCCGCTTTTTCGTCTGGTACCCAAACTGTCTAAAATATTGTTTGTGGGCAATTTGATAGCCGGAAACCAACTGTTACTTTCATTTTGTAATAAAAACGGCTTCTCAAACAAAGAAAAAGAAACACTCGCGGTCTTTTCAAGACCAGTGGCTTGCCGATCCGGCATTCAAAGACTGGCTGAAAAAAGCTGCTGCAGATCACAAAATTTGTGATAACTTAGGTATAAAACTTGAGAATATCTCGGAAAACATTGAGGCAAATTGAAAAAATGCTTATTATTAGCAGTTTCTTCTTTTGCTTAAATGTTTCCCCAAGCCACTTTAACTGGGAATATCAAAACTAGGGTTTGTTTGGGAAAGTTTTTTTAAGCCCGTTCAAGTACAACAATTAATTTGAAGATGATTTGTGGAAGTCAAAATTGGACTCAACTGAAAGTGGTTGGGACTCAACTTTTTCTACTGCACTGGGTCCAAGGGACTCAATATTTTTTTATGTAATTGGAAACACTGTCTATTACATCCCTGGTTTACAAGGTTTATAGAGTTACATCCCTTGTTTTCAAGGTTTATAGTTACGTCCCTTGTTTACACAGTTTATACAGTTACATCCCTTGTTCACAAGAATTCTCTATTACATCCCTTGTTTACAAGGTTTATAGAGTTACATCCCTTGTTTAGAAGGTATATAGAGTTACATCCCTTGTTTACAAGGTATATAGATTTACATCCCTTGTTTATCTTCAGGTATCTGTCCATTCTGTGGATATTGGGGAGTACTCTGTCATGATGTTGGCAGAGTTACAGCCCCTGCCAGCTAAGTTTGCAGAGCTACCCATGATGGCCATAGCTGGGAAACTAGGCAGTGAGTTATCTTCCCTCCTAGATAGTTAACCCATTACCTCACAGTGACTCTTTTTGACTCCCTAGAAGAAAATAGCTTTGGAAAACATTGTGAAAAATGAAGAAATTGCTTATCACAAGCAATTTCCTCATTTTTCGCAATATTTTCCATTCAAAAAGACCAAAAAACGTACTATTTCAATTACTGTATGTGTAGATATTTTCGCGGAGCGAAATTTTCGCGGTAGGGCCCCATTTTCGAGTTTTACAAATATTCGCGCAACTTTGAATTCGCGGAGAGACAAAATATGAATTCTTAATTTCGCGCACAGCTAAGTGCTGGGTAAATACTCTTTCTTATTTTAAGTATCTTAAACACCCAGGAGTAGGAGATAAAACGGATATTGCTCCACTGTAACTAATTATTTTCTTTATGCATTCTAATAAAGGGT
Organism: Fragum sueziense; assembly: GCA_963680895.1. Classification (NCBI taxonomy): domain Eukaryota; kingdom Metazoa; phylum Mollusca; class Bivalvia; order Cardiida; family Cardiidae; genus Fragum; species Fragum sueziense. The sequence continues at coordinate 40,322,641 of OY804608.1, read as the reverse complement.
TTGTTACATGTATTTCAAACCAAACAATGTCAAACAGTACATTGTCCGATAAGGTGTTAAACGGTTATTCACAGTTTTATTGTTCATTTATAGTTTTGATACATGTATCTTGTCACCTTCTTTATTCAACACATTTATTGAATAAATCATATACATGTACGAACTGAATGTATATTCATGTATTATGTATAAAAAAACATACATTTCAACTTACGCGAAAATTAAACTATTTAGGAAGAATTGTGAGTACAAATATTTGCGCAATCATGAATTTGCGGGTCGATGGTCTAGCGCGAAAATAGCGAAAATTAGAAGCCCGCGAATATTTCTACACATACAGTACTTTAACCAATTACCAGACGGCAAAATTTTGGACCAGCCCAAATTCAAAGAGGTAGCAGATGGCATTTTAAAGTAAATGAAATAGCTGGTAAACTAGGCAGTGAGTTATCTTTATTCTTATTTTCTCCCCTACAAAGTTGAGGAGGCTATATTAACCTGCCGCGGCCTTAGCGCAGTTGGTAGCGCATCTGCCTCTCATTCGAAAGGTCCCGGGTTCGATACCTGGCCGCGGCAAATACCCTTTCTGACAAAATTGTCACCCACCAATGGGTTTGAAATCGTTAACCTAAGTGGGCGAGCAGCTGGAGGCTCAGTAAGGGTGTTGTGGTAGTAATGGTTTGATAAACAAAAGGAATCCATGGATAGGTGCTCCAGCCGCCGCGATATGACCATGGCAGTTGAACCGGCGTAAAACCCCAATAAACTCAAACTATACTAACCCATTACCTCACAGTTACGCATTTTGGCATCCCACAAGATACAAGCTTTGGAAAAGAACCCCAATAGGCAAAAACAAAATTTGAAAATATCATTCACTTGAAATTGTCTTCTGTAACATGTTTGAAGTTGGACCAATCTAAAATTTTGCCGTTTGGGAATTGGTTAATATCCTGAGTTTCTGCCTGTTTATGGTTCAAGCATGCATCCTGTAGTGTTTTGGTCACAAAGGTCTGTTATTGTTTGACTTTGTTTGAAAATAGTTCACATGCTCTATCCCAACAATTTTTTTTTTTAACCCTTTCCCAAACAGCAATTTTTAGGGTTGTCCAATGTGAAAGCTGCTGCAGACGACAAAATGGGTGTTGATAAACATATGATTTGTGTACAAAACAGCATAGAAAATATTGAGACAAAAGGAGAAACTGCTGGTTATCAGCAGTTTCTTCTTTTGTTTCAATGTTTTCCCAAACCATTGCTATTAGGGACGTCAAAACCAGGTCTTGTTTGGGAAATCGTTAAATAGGAATATGAAGCTTTGTACAAAGGTTGCCTATGACACAATAGAAGTTATATAATTATTTTCAGGGATAAAACCAAAGGCATTTGTTCAGTATGAAGCCACAAAGTTTAACCCTTTTCCAAACAACAAAACAAAATTTTGGGTACCATAATTATACTAATAAACACCCAGGTGTTTATTAGAAACATGGTCGATGGAAAAGTAGGGGGTGGGTGTTTATTAGAGGAATTCTAATTTTGTTTGTTAAAATGTTGCGAATCAAGGGTCATTTCATGGACTCAAAGTTTAGTAAGTCCAATTTGGCAAAGTTTTGCTATAAGGACTGCAAAATACATTTTTTCGACGAAGTATTCTGTCATTGCGAAAGTTCTGTTAACCCTTTCCCAAACAAGACCTGGTTTTGACGTCCCAGATAGAAAATGCTTGGGAAAACATCGAAACAAAAGAAGAAACTGCTGATAACCAGCAGTTTCTCCTTTTGTCTCAATATTTTCTATGCCATATTTTACACAAATTATATTTTTGATAACACCCATTTTGTCATTTATAGCAGTTTTTGAAGTGGATCACCCTAAATTTTGCTGTTTGGGAAAGGGTTAATAGTTTTAGCCTTTGAGGGCTTGACATCCTCTTGTTCATTGCTGTTGGAAATGATCTTTGTTTAAGTTTTACATCATTTTAACCCTTTCCCAAACGACAAAATTTTAGGGTGATCCACTTCATAAACTGCCACAAATGACAAAATTGATGTTATTAAAGATCGAATTTGTGTAAAATATGGCACAGAAAATATTGAGACAAAAGGAGAAACTGCTGGTTATCAGCAGTTTCTTCTTTTGTTTCAATGTTTTCAGAAGCCTTTTCTATCAGGGACGTCAAAACCAGGTCTTGTTTGGGAAAGGGTTAAGGGGGAATGCTCCAGTTTCCTAATTTTTTTCCAAATAATAGAATTTATTTATATTTTGTATGTTAAAATTACATGTCATTACCAATTGAAAAATAAAATAAAAATGGATGGTCAGCGATCTTGTTTGATTTTTATAGGCATTCGTATCACATACCCCTACATCGAAAAAATACACAATTTCTTGCACCTATCCAATGTCATTTAAATGCTAATAAAATGATGTATACTCATAGTTTAGTCCCGAAAACAGATTTATAGTAATGTATTACATTGAATAAGAACAGAAAACCCAAAATATGTGCTACTATAACCGCATAAATGTATAAAACAGCATGCTCACGTGTTCAGTTAGATCAACGAAGCTGGAGTGTTTTATGTCAAAATTTGCATATTTTTGGGAATATTTCAGGTTCTACATAATAGAATTTGATAAAACTCCCTCATTGTATTAAGCAACATGTCCTGGTAATAATTCAAAAAGAAAATGTATAGGTCAGTGCACTTATTAGTGAATTACAGCAATTTTTATCAGCTATACATGAATAAAACAACCCAAAACAGTCGTAACTGCATACACACTTACTGTCTGGCTCTAAATAATCGATTTCCATCTTGAGTAAATCAGTTTTGCATAATAAATACACTTTTACTGACGAAAATGGTAAAATGTAATGATGTGTTATATTATTGAAAATATGGTAGGGAAACATATTGGTACGAAACATTTAATTTACTACAGTAAAGACAGAGTGTTCCAAAAAACTGGAGCATTCCCCCTTAATTCTGAATTAAGGGATGGGCGTTTATTAGAATCACCCTTTTTCACTAAAATTGTACTTGAAATAAGCAGATTTTCAGATGAGATTTCGGGGATGGGCGTTCATTAGAATAAGGCTGTTTATTAGAATAATTACGGTAATTCAATTTGTAAGTTGTGACAGCCAACCAAATGGATGTTTGTAAAAGTAGGACCTATGCATTACAGAACACAAAAATTAATGAGGCAAAAGGAGAAAATGCTGGTTATCAACATTTTCTTCCTTAGTCTCAATGTTATCCCAAGCCTTTTCTATTGGTAATGTTAAAACCATGTCCAAATTTAGAACAGGTTACGTGAATACAACTGGGGGAAATATCTTGTCGAACTTGACCAGGGGGCCAAGGTTGGCTTCATAGATTTATGATCAATTTCTCCTTTTGTTTCAATATTTGTATTTTGATTTCAGAGATCAAGCCAAAGGGAGCCACATGGTACGAGGCAACAAAATTCAAGTTTATACAACTAGCGCGGGGAAAAGATCTCGTCGCGCTCGTACAGAGTGTGGAAGGAGACTTTATAGATTTTCGTCTCATTGACACGTCCGACGAAAACATTGATGTTTGTATAGATGATGTACTAGTCAAGCGAGGGTTCGCTGATGTGGTCTGATGATCATTGTGTTTTAACCCATTACCACACAATGACTCCTTTTGACTCCCTTCTAGATAATGGCTTTGGAAAACATCATGGAAAATGAAGAAATTGCTTGTGACAAGCAATTTCTTCATTTCCCACAATGCTTTCTATGTAAAAAGACCAAAAAATCAAAATTTCATTCATTTGAAATTGTCGTCTGCATCATCTTTGAATTTGGACTAGTCCAAAAATTTGCCATTTGGGAAAGGGTTAATTGAAGGAAAGAAATTTGAAATACTAACCCTTTTTGAAACGGCAAACAATAAGGGTAGTTCAATCTGAATGCTGCTGCAAACTACAGAATGAATGTCACTTAACCCTTTCCCAAACAAGACCTGGTTTTGACGTCCCTGAAAGAAAAGGCTTGGGAAAACATTGAGACAAAAGAAGAAACTGCTGATAACCAGCAGTTTCTCCTTTTGTCTCAACATTTTTTGTGCCATATTTTACACAAATCATATCTTTAATAATATCCATTTTTGTCGAGCCCGCTTGCGGTGAGCTCGACATAGTTGTCACAATGGCGGTTCGGTGTATGTGCGTTAGTGCGTGCGTGCGTTAGTGCGTTAGTGCGTGCGTGCGTTAGTGCGTGCGTCCGTCCGGATGGAGCTTGTCCGGGCCATAACTTCACCATGGATGGAGGGATTCAGAAATAACTTGGCACAAATGTCAAGCTCAGTAAGGCGGAGTGTCACGTGCAAGAACCAGATTCCAAGCTCAAAGGTCAAGGTCAAACTTGGAGGTCAAATGTCAAAAATGAGAAGATTTTTGCTTGTCCGGGCCATAACTTCACCATGGATGGAGGGATTCAGAAATAACTTGGCACAAATGTCAAGCTCAGTAAGGCAGAGTGTCGCATGCAAGAACCAGATTCCAAGCTCAAAGGTCAAGGTCAAACTTGGAGGTCAAATGTCAAAAATGAGATGATTTTTGCTTGTCCGGGCCATAACTTCACCATGGATGGAGGGATTCAGAAATAACTTGGCACAAATGTCAAGCTCAGTAAGGCAGAGTGTCGCGTGCAAGAACCAGATTCCAAGCTCAAAGGTCAAGGTCAAACTTGGAGGTCAAATGTCAAAAATGAGATGATTTTTGCTTGTCCGGGCCATAACTTCACCATGGATGGAGGGATTCAGAAATAACTTGGCACAAATGTCAAGCTCAGTAAGGCGGAGTGTCGCGTGCAAAAACCAGATTCCAAGCTCAAAGGTCAAGGTCAAACTTGGAGGTCAAATGTCAAAAATGAGATGATTTTTGCTTGTCCGGGCCATAACTTCACCATGGATGGAGGGATTCAGAAATAACTTGGCACAAATGTCAAGCTCAGTAAGATGGAGTGTCGCGTGCAAGAACCAGATTCCAAGATGAAAGGTCAAGGTCAAACTTTGAGGTCAAATGTAAAAAATGAGTTGATTTACGTGCAGCTAATTTTCGTACTTCTCAGAATGTTCAAATTATTCCGATCCGTACAAAAAATGGGTGCCAGGGGGCATGGCTTATTTTCCTTATATGTGACCCGTCGCGCTAAAAGGGACCTTATCGGATTTGTGAAAAGTATCGACCCTAGTCCGTCTGCGCAGTCCGCGCAGCCTGACTAGGGTCGAAACTTTTCACGTTTAAGTATTTTCTGAATCTAGAATGTTTTCTCTACCTTACAATATTTTCGTTTTCCAAATACGACATCGGATGGACTTCTGCTTGGTCTGGTATATTTCTCGGAATTTTGTTTTATGGACTTAGCATAAGGTCCCTTTTAGCGTGACGGGTCACATATGTATACTCAAATTAATCCATTCTGGTATCTCGTTATAAATACATAGACATGTAATATTTTGTGAACAATAAACTGTCTCACCATGATCCCCATCATTCCAACTTATTTTGTCCCCACTTTTACAACGCCATTGTAATGACAGCTGTAGACATAGGTATGGTCTTCTTTCTTCAAAATGAGCGGGCTCGACATGTTGCCCTTCGGCATCTAGTGTCATTTGTGGCAGTTTTTGAAGTGGATCACCCTGAAATGTTGCCGTTCGGGAAAGGGTTAAGGTAAAAATTATGAATATTATAGCACAGAAAACATTGAGGCAAAAGGATATACTGCTGATTATCAGCATTTTCTTCTTCTGTCTTAATGTTTTTCCAAAGCTTTTTCTACTGATAGTAGGACGTCAAAAACCTGGTCTTGTTTGTGAAAGGATCAATTGAAAAACATTGAAAATGTTGACTCTTTTCCAAACATGTCCTGGTTTTGATGTTCTTTGCAGAAAATTTTGAGAAAATGTTGAGGCAAAATGCATCAGCATTTTGTTCTTTTGCCTCTGCATTTTTCTGATTTTCTGAAATATAGAACATCTCACCCAGGTTTTGTTTTTATACGCCGCCGGAGGCGGACGTATATTGGCGTCATCTTCTCCGTCTGTCCGTCCGTCCATCCGTCCATCCGTCCGTCCGTACGTACGTCCACTTTTCTTGTCAACGCAACTCCTCCTAAGTTTCTGGCTGGATCTTCTTGAAACTTGGTCAATGTTATCACCTCAATTGGTAGATGTGCATGAAGGAAGGATTTTATGGTTCGTTGATTTTTGCCTGAGTTATGCCCCTTAAAAACTTAGTCTCTGGGGCTTATTGAAATTGCAGCCTTGTCAACGCAACTCCTCCTAAGTTTCTGGCTGGATCTTCTTGAAACTTGGTCAATGTTATCACCTCAATTGGTAGATGTGCATGAAGGAAGGATTTTATGGTTCGTCGATTTTTGCCTGAGTTACGCCCCTTAAAAACTTAGTCTCTGGGGCTTATTGAAATTGCAGGCTTGTCAATGCAACTCCTCCTAAGTTTCTGGCTGGATCTTCTTGAAACTTGATGGATGTTATCACCTCAATTGGTAGATGTGCATGAAGGAAGGATTTTATGGTTCGTCGATTTTTGCCTGAGTTACGCCCCTTAAAAACTTAGTCTCTGGGGCTTATTGAAATTGCAGGCTTGTCTACACAACTCCTCCTAAGTTTCTGGCTGGATCTTAATGAAACTTGGTCAATGTTATCACCTGAATTGGTAGATGTGCATGAAGGAAGGATTTTATGGTTCGTTGATTTTTGCCTGAGTTATGCCCCTTAAAAACTTAGTCTCTGGGGCTTATTGAAATTGCAGGCTTGTCAACACAACTCCTCCTAAGTTTCTGGCTGGATCTTAATGAAACTTGGTGGATGTTATCACCTCAATTGGTAGATGTGCATGAAGGAAGGATTTCATGGTTCATTGATTTTTGCCAGAATTATGCCCCCTTCAATCTTAGTCTCTGGGGCTTAATGATATTTCAGCCTCGTGAATGCAATTCCTTCCAGGTTTTTCACTGGATATTTATAAAAACCTTTTTGTGAACACAATTTTTTAAAGGTTTTTCAGTGAATATTTATAAATCCTTGTCAATGTCATTTTTTTGTCTCAAGTTTTATAAGTGGCGGCGTATATTGTGACGATGGCACTCTTGTTGAAAGGTTAAATCCAAGGAAATTGAACTGTAAAGATTTTTTTATTTACCTTTAACCCTTTCCCAAACAAGACCTGGTTTTGACGTCCCTAAGAGAAAATGCTTGGGAAAACATTGAGACAAAAGAAGAAACTGCTGATAACCAGCAGTTTCTCCTTTTGTCTCAATATTTTCTGTGCCATATTTTACACAAATCCTATCTTTATCAACTTCCATTTTGTCATTTGTGGCAGTTTTTGAAGTGGATCACCCTAAAATTTTGCTGTTTGGGAAAGGGTTAACCAAAGACCTCTTAGCCAATTTTAGACTTAAGAAAATTTTCACAGACAACAATTATTGTTAACAAAAGCAGAAATATTGTTTTTAATGTATGAAAAAAGGATGCAATGCTGAAAGGGTTGAATATAACATATTTTATGAAATGTGCTCATTTATCAAATCTAATGTGCTTTATTTAATTTAACCCTTTCCCAAACTTCTTAGTTGACGACTTCAAAATTGATGTTGATAAAGATACTGTATGTGTAGAAATATTCGCGGGCTTCTAATTTTCGCTATATTCGCGCAAGACCATCGACCCGCGAATTCATGATTGCGCAAATATTTGTACTCCCAATTCTTCTTAAATAGTTTAATTTTCGCGTAAGTTGAAATTTTTGTATGTTTTTTATAAACATTACATGAATATACATTCAGTTCGTTGGCGTATATGATTTATTCACTAAATGTGTTGAATGAAGAAGGTGGCAAGATACATGTATCAAAACTATAATTGAACAATAAAACTGTGAATAACCATTTAACACTTTATCGGACAACGTATTGTTTGACATTGTTTGGTTTGAAATACATGTTAACAAACCCTTTATTAGAATGCATAAAGAAAATAATTAGTTACAGTTGAGCAATATCCGTTTAATTTCCTACTTCCGAGCGTTTAAGATAGTAAAAAATAAGAAAGAGTTTTTACCCAGCACTTACATTTATTTTGCTGTGTGCGAAATTAAGAATTCATATTTTGTCTCTCCGCGAATTCAAAGTTGCGCGAATATTTGTAAATCTCGGAAATGGGGCCCTACCGCGAAAATTTCGCTCCGCGAAAATATCTACACATACAGTATGTAAACAATATAATACAGAAAATATAGTGGGAAATGGAGGTAATTTTAATTCTAAGCACTATCTTCTTTTGTCTCAATTTTTTCATAGGTCTTTTCAAACAAACAGAGAATGTATTTTCTAACAGGGACATCAAAACCCGGTCTTATTTGGGAAAGGGTAAAAAGCAGGAAGTGCTTTTAAACCATGATCATTGTATGAAATTGCAATCTTAGGCCATATTTTATGGGAAATGGCTGTATTGGGGTTATTTGTGTCTTATCTTATCTTGATCAGCTCGTTTCCACTTATCTGTGTGTCTATATGTTTGTATGAAATTTAATTGGAAAAGAAATTACTCCACACTTTCTCAAACAGCAAAAAAGTAACCCTTTCCCAAACGACAGAATTTTTAGGGTGGTCAAATTTGAAAGCCGATGCAGACATCAAAACGGATGCTGATTGAGACAGGATTTGTGTAGAAAAAAGTGCTGAAAATATTTAGGCAAAAGGAGAAACTGCTGGTTTTCAGCAGTTTCTTCCTTTGTCTCAATGTTTTCCCAAGCCCATTTTCTTAGGGACGTCAAAACCAGTTCTTGTTTAGGAAAGGGTTAAGATGGTCCTCTATAAAAGATATTGCAGACAGCAAAATGGATGTTGATAAGGAAAGCATTTGTACATAATGTATCATAGAAAATATTTAGACAATAGGAGAAAATGAGGGTCATCAGCATTTCTTCTTTTGTCTCAATGTTTTCAAAAGCCTGCAATTTTAGGAATGTCAATACCAGATCTTGTTTGGAAAAGGATTAAGATTTTGCCATTCCAAATAAAATGGGATACAACATCTCGCTAAAACCTTTTCCCAAACAAGGCCTGGTTTCATGTCCCCTACAGAATAAGGGAATGGGAAAACATGGAGGCAAAAGAAAAAACTCTGATGATCAGCATTTCTCCTTTTGTCTCAATATTTTATGTGCAATATTTTTAATCTACACAATTCCAATCTTTATCAACATCAATTTTATTGTCTTTAGCAGCTATAGAATTAAACCGCCCAAAATTTTGTTGTTTGAGAAAGGGTTAAGATGAAACTAATTAGCCCAATGAAATTGCAGTACTCTGAGTCTTCATTTCTATTTCCATCTTATAATTATCAGTTAAAAGTAACAATAGGCACTTACTGACTAAGATCAGGCTGCTGAATTTCTGTGCTACCTTGAAAATCAACTCTTTAATCATGATGAAAAATATTAAAACTGAATTTAAAATCCGATTTGAAATGCCAACATATTCAATTTTGTACTTTTAATCAGTCAAATGAAAAAAAGAGTTCTTATGTTAAATGTATTATTGTTTCACAATAAAATCTCAATATATTTGAAAGAAAATATTGCTTTATTCATAATTCTATATCTTTCATACAAAAACAAATAATTTTGACTTCTAATTCATTACCACAATGACATATTGTCTCTTTTCGACTCCCCTAAAGAAGAACGCTTTGGAACACATTGTGGAAAATGAAGAAATTGCTTGTGATAAGCAATTTCTTCATTTCCCACAATTTTTTCTACACAAAAAGATTTTTTTTTAAAAAAAATCATAAATTTGGAATTGTCGTCTGCAGCGTGTTTGAATTAGGATCAGTCTACAATTTTGCTGTTTGGTAATGGGTTGATTTTTCCCAAAATGCGGAGTTTAAGCAATTTAGCCTTTCCCTTTTCAATAGATTGGAACAGTTCAAGTTTCAGCAGCATATATTTGGTTTTTGCAGCAGCTTTCAATTTTGAACCGTATAAAATCTTGCACACAAAATTCGTTTTTAGCTATCCACAAGTGAGATAATCCACCCACGGAGTTCGAAGACCTCAATCCGCCACTAAATATATCCAATATTCCACATTTCCTTAAATTTCCACGTATGTTTGTGGCAATAACTTGTTTGGGTAATTATTTATTCCACATTTTCTTCAAATACACTTCATCATATCGTCACTTTTCAACAAAAACCTCGTAACTGCAGCTTGAAACAAGCTGCAGTTATGAGGTTTTTGAAGATACAGGCAACGGTACAACCTTTCCAAAATCACTTGTGTAATTGTTTAGATGTTTTTGAATAGCTCACGATAAATGAACTGGCAGAGCAGCCCATGCTTATCGATAGAGAAGCTCTGCCAGTTCATTTATTGCTAGCTATACAATCTTTCCATAATCACTTGTTTGAGTAATTGTTTATTTTATAGAATCTGCGGACATGTTGCCCATCATGACACATCCGCCTCACCTCTCTCTGTAGTTTCTCGTTACACTCCCGGCACGTGTAATTAAATCTATCATCTGTCACGTGACGATAACACCGCTTATTTGGCATCTCCCATAGTTTACTGATAGATTTAAACATGGCGATCATTCCCTCCTTCTCGTCTTCTAACGTGTCTCTTTGATGCGTCAGTCTTGTTTCTTTTTGTTTTAATTCGTTTGAATAATTCCGCATCATGTTTATTTTCTCCTTATATATTTTCAAGAGCGTTTCTTGACTCAGATTTTCATATTCGGAACTCCTCTCTATGTCTTCCATTGTGAGCGTCTTCGCGAACTCGATGCACCGTTTGTATAATGTTTTCATATCGTATTTTTCCGCCAAAATAAGGTTTTCCAATGAACGGTCATTTGACAAAAAGTAGTCCTCACACCGCATTTTCATGCTTGGCATATCGTATTCCTCCGCGAATTGTAGCAGGTATCTCACATTTTGCTCTGAAAAAAAGTTTTAGATATATTTTAGAAGCATTTGTCTTATGAGTGTTGTGTGTCAAATGACTTGACATAGAATTGATAGAATTACGGTATTCCATCCATAAGTAGAAATTAAGCACTTCGTGCAACTTCCGGTGTCGACTATGACAACACAAATTGACAAGGGAATACCATTGTCAATTTCCGTTACCACGGATGATGACAGAAGTTACACGAAGAAGTTTGTAATGATTGGCGGAATACCCTAACTTTGTTTTGAATATATGTTAAAGGAATATATGACCAATCATACTAAAATTGTCTTCTTGGAAGTGTGGAAAGATCAACCATAGTCAGTCTGCGTGGTACTAGCCTGGGTCCAGTCGTCAATATACAATTTGGTCTGTAAGATAGCGCATAAAAAATCAATACCCGTTACATATTGCGGCATCCGTTTTTGATCGTGTTGATATTGACGCCTGGGAACAAGCATGGTATTTTCCAATGATAAGCCGATAAACCGAATGATCTATTTTTAGCCGTATAATCTATGTAAAGCCTATCGTTTTAAAACGAGGCTCGTTAACGGGATAGAGGCAACATCTGCTATAATGGATTGAATTATATTTGAAATGTTGATAGATAATTAAATTTCTGCAAATTCTAGCATTTTCTCATTATTTTCCCATAATTTTTCTAAGGTGCTTCTTTCGTTTTGCTTGTAAAAATCACATATTCAGTGTCAGGTTAAATTTGGTTTTGCACGGATGAATATATTTTTGATAATGCATTCTGGGGAAAATGTTGAAAAAATGTTTAATTAAAATGTTCAAAACGTGCAGACAGTGGTCTTTATGTGAGTCATGGCAAATCCAATGCTGATAGATTAGCCATTCCCAAACTGCATATATTTATTCTGTAACAATTACAAAACAGTTTTTAGTTCGAACACTAGTTCGTTTAACTATCAAATTCCTTCATATTTACGACTGAAGGAGAAATTAATGTTGTTAATAATGCCATGTTCTATTTCTTACTTTCGAAAAAAATGAAGATATTTTGATACTCACCATTTTCTCCTTTTGTCTGAGTATTTTCTTGCATTATTTTAAACAAATCCTACCTTTATCATCTCAAATTTTGTCGCCTGCAAGCATCTTCTAAAATGGGAAAGTCTAAATTTCAGCCGTTTGTTAAAGGGTTAATTGGTGTATAAGATGAACAGACTGATAAGAAGAGGTGTTATGTTTTATTGTCTACTGTAAGTGTGTCACACATTAACCCATTCCCACACATGCATTGACGCTTTTGACACCCCACATGATAAAGCTTTTTAAAAACATTGTGAACAATGAAGAAATTGCTTGTGGCAAATAGTTTCTTCATTTCTCGCAATATTTTCTACATAAAGAAAAAAATTGTTACATATCATTTACTTGAAATTGTCGTCAGCGATATCTTTGAATTGAGACAAGATTGAAATTTTATTTTCTGGTTATTAGTCAACCCTTTCTAACAGGAACAAAGCTTAAGATCGACTGATCAAATTTGAAAACGCTGCAAACCACAAAATTGTTGTTGATAAAGATGGCATTTGTTCACAGTAAAAAAATATTGAGACGAAAGGAGAAAACTGATTGTAATAAGAATTTTCTTCTTTTTTCTCCATCTTTTAGATCAAGCGTTTCCAATTACGGTCTTTTTCGGGGAAGGGCAAACCTTTTCTCAAACAAGACCTGGTTTCAACGTGTTTAATTGAAAGGGCTTGTGGAAACGTTGAAGCGAAAGAAGAAATTGCTGATAAACATCATTTTCTCCTTTTGCCTCAGTTTTTTCTAACCTGCTTGGTTCACAAATGCTTTTCTGTTCAACATTCCTGTCAGCAGTATTTAAAATAAAACGGTCAAAATTTTTGCCGTTTTTAAAAGGGTTAAGCGACGGACACCATAGGATTTGTGGCCAACCGTTTAACCCTTAGCAATAACACTTTACCAAAAGATATGAAATCCAATAATTGTTGAATTGTGCAATATTTGTTAGCCTTATGAGAATTATCTTCAAAAAGACGGGTACCTGATTTCCATGAAGAAATACGGGGACCAGTCTAGTCCTTGGGGATTTCTGTTACTAAATATAGCACTAAATAAATTTCTGAACGAGTTATCGTTCGTGATTTCATCCCCAAAAATTGGCGAAAATCATAGATGGCAGTGCGAAGTAAATTCGTTTGGCCCCAGACGGATCTTTGGACCGGAGAAAGTAAAGGAGGGAAAAATGATCTGTCTGGAACCCAGTCTAGCGTGGTACGTGCTAGGATCGAAACTGATCACCATAAGGTTATTTTCTGCAACTAAACTGGGTTTTTTTTTCTGTCTTAAAACATGGTTATTTCCATATATAAGACCCGGTTAAGGTCTGGTAAGCCAAATTCGTTTCTCAAAGTTAGGTTTTATAGATTCCAAACTAGGTCCCTTTTAAGTCACAGGCCTATATATCGGAAATAGTTAACCCCTCACCTGTGATTGGTTTTTGTGTAGAATATATGCATTGTAACAACTCTGTAATCTCCTCCAGTTTTTTGTCCTCCAGTATTATCTCTATAGAAGCGGACGGGTCCATTCCACTCTCCACCAAAAATAGCCTCCTCCAAACTCCAGACCACTCCGATAAATATTGTCTATGCACGTGCAGGCGCGTGCCTTCTACGATCATTGTGACGTCACTTAGTTCATCTGACGTAGTGAAGTCACGCGCCATCTGATTGGTCATTGTCTTTACTACAGGCGGGGTCTCTTTATTTGTGAATGAATTCTTCTAGATCACGGACCTCGACTGTTCATAATATGTCATTCTTTGAAAGTTTTACTGCTGCTGAAGTTTTCCCATGAATCCTGAAATAAAATGAAGTACGAGTATATTAATAAAGGTTAAAGTATTCCATCAATCATTTTATCCAAAATACTTCGTGTAACTTCAGCGCCATCCGTGATAACGGATTGACGTGGGAATCCGGATTTTTCAAATTCGTTAAATGCTGTTGTCACGGAAAAAGACGAAGCTGAAAGCGAAATTGCACGCAGTGTTAAGTATCAAATTATGGATAGGTCGCGGCCATAGCGCAGTTTGACAGTCACGAGGTCCCGGGTTCGATCCATGGCCGTGGCAAGAGAAACGACAATAATCCTTGGTTAGGTGCTCCAGCCGTCGCGATATAACCATAACTGTTGAAAGAGGCGTTAATCATATTTAAGGATGGATGGAATATCTTAACGAAAATTATTAAGGTTCAGAGCAACGGATGATAAAGAAGGTTGGGTGCGATTTTCAATAAAAAAAATGAGTTTGCCCAGATTCGGCAAGACTAAATTAAGTTTCAGGCTAAATCTCGCGTTAAGGCCATTCTCTCAAGTACCATTATTCAATACATTACGACGGTATTTTACAGCGCTGATCGAAATTGTAACCGGGTATTCAAAATACTTGAAGTACATGTACTTAAGTGAAATCCAATAAAGATTGTAATTTTTGCTGTGTATTTTTTTCTTGTCCAACCAGGCACGAATTTTACCTATAAATTTAGGACGTACATGTACTTTTCTAAAATCAATGTTCTACGTCACGTTTAGGGCAAAAGGCCCTGCGTCTGCACAGATCGCTTATAATATGCGTTTCTTGTCCTGAAGTCTAATAATCACATTTCACCAGTTGGCCCCACGGTCGAGATTGTGCATAATGGGATGGATAACGACCACGGACAAAAATAATCTCAATTCTGGTCAAATATTTTGCAATACCCCGCCTTACTTAGGTACATGTATATAAATTATTTGTGGAATCCTTTTACTTTTTCAAAAAAAAAAATATCCCAGTCGACCAGAATACGAAATGATAACGACTACGGCCAAATTAGCCACACTTGAGGTAGGAAATTGTGAAATAAATTTCTTATTTCTGCGTCAAGTTTCAAGCAGTTTGTTGCATGTAACCCGCCTTACTGAGCTCTTTCCTCGATGTATGGCTTAAATATGAAAACTCCTCAAACTTTTCCCCCAAAAAATGATCCAAATGGACCAGAAAAACGATCAATTTTTTGTCGCTTTTCTGATCGGTTGAGATCAATTTTGGCAAAAAGTATAAGAAGGGTTCATGTAAATCATACATCACAGGAAAGGGTCTAGTAAGGCGGAGTACATACAACAAACCGTTTGAAAACTGACGCAGAAGTAAGAACGTTACTGTAAAATGTCTTACCTGAAGCGATGCAAATTTTGCCGTAGATTTACCAATCACATCATGCACAGCCACCACCTAGGGCCCTTTTATACAATGATTTACGAGTATACTGAAACATACTGAAACGTACACTGCTCAGAAGAATTAAGGTAGTCTACCCCTAATGAGATTCGCGCGACGTCGGAATTATCGGGCGACGTCGAAAACATTCGGCGGTGGAACTTTCCATCGCCGAATGTTTACGACTGCGCCCGAATAGGTTCGGATACGTAACGGCTACGCTCGAAACAATCCGGTGATTTAGTTATCTCAAAATGTGGCCACATTACGGATATTCTACCTTATAGGAACATTTACAGATATTTGGAACTCGTAGTACTTTTCCCAAAAATTGACCACAAAAATTAAGCCACCAGAAAAATGTTTTGAATTTTTGGCGTTTTTTCGGTCGGTTGGGAACAATTTTTGCAAAAGGTTCAAGGACTCCACAAACAAGTCAAATACCCGAGGAAAGAGCTCAGTAAGGCGAGTTTCATGCAACAAACCGCTCGAAAATTGACGCAGAAATAAGATTTTTTTGCACAATTTCTTACCTAAAGCGGTGCAAATTTGTCCTTATTCGTTATCCATCCCATCATGCACAATCTCCACCGTCGTTATCTCAGATGAGCGCATCGGGGCCAATTGTCCCCTTTTTGTACTTATTGGCGTATACGTGTAATAGGCTGAATATGTCCTTTTTAACTTAATCAAGTAAATTTTAAGGTAAAACCACATTTAATTAAATGATACGTAAGAAATGAAACACAAAATTATTTCAAATCCATAAGATAATCTTTCACGTAATTTTACATTTAATTCCCTGTCAAAGTTCCTTTTTAATCGGCTTAAATATGTCACATTAATAAACCCTTTCCTCGACATTACCTAATTCTGACTTCCTTGATAGAAACAGCTTTGGAAAACATCGAGGCAAAAGAAGAAAATGCTGATGACCAGCATTTTCTTCTTTTTCTTCAATATTTTCTTGGTTTTATGTCACACAAATCCTTCATTTTTAGCTCCACTGGCCGAAGGCCAGCGGGGCTTATGTCATGGCCCTGTGTCCGTCGTCCGTCCGTGCGTCCGTGCGTGCGTGCGTCCGTGCGTAAACTTTTTCTTTAAACATCTTCTTCTCCAAAACTACTGGACCAATTTCAACCAAACTTCACAGGAATCTTCCTTGTATAAACCTCTTCCAAATTCCTTCAAAAAAATAAATTCCATGCAGAACTTGAATTTTAATTAATTAAATTAAATTAAATTTTCGAAAAATCTATAAAAATCTTCTTCTCCAAAACTATTGGACCAATTTCGACCAAACTACACAGGAACCTTCCTTACATGAACCTCTTTTAAATTCTTTAAAAAAATAAATTCCGTGCAGAACTTGAATTTTAATTAAATAAATTAAATTAAATTTTCGAAAAATCTTTAAAAATTCTTCTTCTCAAAAACTACTGGACTAATTTCAACCAAACTTCACAGAAATCTTCCTTGAATAAATCTCTACCAAATTCCTTCAAAAGAATAAAATCCGCGCAGACCTTGAATTTTAATTAATTTAATTGATTTAAATTTTCAAAAAAAAATTAAAAATTCTTCTCCAAAACTACTGGACCAATTTCAACCAAACTTCACACGAATCATCCTTGCATGAATCTCTACCAAATTCCTTCAAAAGAATAAAATCTATACAGAACTTGAATTTTAATTAATTTAATTGAATTAAATTTTCGAAAAATCTTTAAAAATTCTTCTTCTCCAAAACTACAGGACTAATTTCAACCTAACTTCACAGGAATCTTCCTTGTATGAATCTCTACCAAATTCCTTCAAAAGAATAAAATCCGCGCAGAACTTGAATTTTAATTAATTTAATTGATTTAAATTTTCGAAAAATCTTCCAAAACAACAGGACCAATTTCAACCAAACTCTACAGAAATGTTCCTTGCATTAATCTCTTCTTAGTTCCTTCAAAAAAATAAATTCTATTTAGAACTTAAATTTTAATTAATTTAATTAAATTAAATTTTTGAAAAATCTTTAAAAATTCTTGTTCTCCAAAATTACTGGACCAATTTCAACCAAACTTTACAGAAATGTTCCTTGCATTAATCTCTTCTTAATTCCTTCAAAAAAAATTCTATGTAGAACTTAAATTTTGATTATTGAAATTAAATTAAATTTTCGAAAAATCTTCTTTTCCAAAACTACTGGACCAATTTTAACCAAACTTCACATGAATCTTCCTTGCATTTATCTCCTCTAAATTCCTTAAAAAAAATTACATCCGTGTAGAACTTAAATTTCAATAAATTTAATTAAATTGAATTTTCGAAAAATTATTAAACAATCTTCTTCTCCAAAAACTACAGGACCAATTTCAACGAAACTTCACAGGAATCTTCCTTGCATGAATCTCTTCAAAATTCCTTCACTTTCGGATGAAAAGCTTGGTGGACTAGGCTTTTTTTTGCTATATGAAACAGTGTAATTTTAAGATTTTTTTTAAAAACATTTCTGCTCCTTAATCACTTAATGGATTTCATTCTGGTGTAGCATGAATCTTCTTTGAATATACCTCTATTGTATTCCTTGAAGAAATTTGTAGTCTAAATGTCTAAAAGCCAGTGGAGCGATACAGGGCCATCTTGGCCCTCTTGTTTTCAATAAGAATTTTGTCTTTTGTATCAGCTTTTAAATTGCGCTACATTGAAATATTGTTGCTTTGGGTTGGGGGTTAAGAAAAGAAATAAACAAGTCTTACATTATAATCTGTAAGATACTCTCTAAAAGAGAACCTTTGAAAGTAGCAGTTTCTCCTTTACTCTCAAGGATTCCAATATCATAGCATAGAAACTTGAATATGTTCCAGCCTAAAATAAATAATTTATCGCTGTTTTTCAACGAAAACCTCGTAACTGCAGCTTGTTCTAAGTTGCAGGTACGAAGTTTTTGTTGAAAAGCGACATTATGTTGGCCGTGAAAAAGTAACTTAAACACATTATCAGTTTACCGCTAAAATCGGAAATTGGGAATCATTTATTAATCGATATAAAATCAATAAAATCGATCCCTAGCTAGATATCGACAAGTGTTATCGATCTAAACCACTTTTAATGAAGTGAATTTTTGTGTTCCTCAAATAATTGGTTGATCATGAAACAATTTCACATTTCTTCTACCCTTTCCCAGATGGAAACATTTTTTAAGAGATCTTGAAAATAGGCTGAACATTTCTTTCAATTTATTTCATTTATTTGTTATGAGCAATGGAAGAATTATCTTTTGTATTCTAATCAACTTGAAACTTGGAACAACATAAACTACTAGACAGTGGCGACTCTACAAAATGGTTTATCAATATTTCATGGACCTTTCACGGTCATTATTTGGATTAATTTCCCGAAACGGAGTGAAAATTGGAATATTTATTGTTATTTAATTGATGTCTCTGAGCTCCAGATAAGAGGGAATGAAGGCCTTTCAAAGTGTAATATTTCACTTAAACTGTTCATCAAACCCTATGTTGTTGAATCGTCTCGTCTGCACAATTTAAATGAGTACCCACAACAAAGGGTCTTTTGATTTGGAATAATAAATTTAGAATGCATTCATCGTCTCTTATACATCCGTTACTCTGCCTCTGTTGTAAATACGGATGATTCTTTAGAACTTTCAAAACCAAGGCCAGGTTTTGACGACATTGAAAGAAAGGAACTGGAAAGACGTTGAGGCACATTTTCCCACAAACTTATCCCATTTCTTGTTCACTTTATTTTTACTTTTCTTCAATTCTATTCTATTTTAAACAGTACGTGAAATCCGTTGTAAAACGAGATTCGACCCTTTCCAAAACAAATCCAGATTTGACCTCTCTGGATATAGCTAAAAAATTGTTGAGATTGCATTGACGCAAAAGAAGAAGAAAATGCTCATAATAAGAATTTTCTCCTATTGTGTCAATATTTTCTGTACTAAATTGTACAAACATACTCCTTTAACAACATAATCCTACCCCTTTTCGTCTTTGGAAGCTCCAAAATAATGCAAACAAAATTCGTCGTGTCCGTGTTCGAGAGGTAGATCGTCCGCTTCACGATCAAGAGGTTCCAAGTTCGATCCCCTGTAGCCGAAGATGTTCTTTGCTTCTCATTGACCGACGTATTCAGCACGAGTACAGCTCACGATGAGTTACCTGACAGAGCATCTCCAGCTAATAGCCAGGCCTGTAGGAACAAATGTAGGACGTTTTGGCCACAATATACCGGTATTTCATGATAGGACCTTCTGGCCAAATATAGATTAAATTGAAATATTAATAACTGAGAACATTCATTCTTTTTTTTTTTTTTTTTTTTTTTTTTTTTTTTATTATTATTATTTTTTTTTTAATAAACAAATATATCATTTTTATTATCAAAATGTTAAAGTAAAAGTACAAATATGAACGCAAATTTAATTGGTTCAATTCCTTTTTTCCTTAAAGGGACATTTCATTCCAATTTCGATTTTTTAAAGTATGTCTTGATGCCAAGATTGGTTATTCTAATGAGTATAAATACTATTAGTTTTTTGAAGTTGTTGTCAATAAGCGAGAAACATGCATTTAAAGTTGAGACATAATCGATAAATTGCATATAAATCCGAACTGTTGTCCACAACAATTTGTTCAATTTTAACACAAAAATATAAAATTCTCGTAAACGGCGCAATATTTTGGCTTGAAATTTTCAGAATTTTCATAAGGAAATATGCTCTTTCACATAAAAATAAAAGTAAAATTCATTACAAAAAATTCTGAAATGTCACTTTAAATAAATTTTTGGCCAAAGGTCCTACCTTGTAAAATAGTGTGGCCAAAACGACTGTCCACGGTAGGAATAGTTCCCCTATATACCAACACCCCTCCCCACCCCCAAGTTGGAAAAATGCTGATTTTACCTTTTTCCTGAATTTTACACTGAACATTTAGGGAAAATCCAATTTAACCCCCCCCCCCCTCCCCTCCCCATTATATTTAGACACGCCCAGACAGAAGCTTTTGCTTCCTACGGACCTGATAGCTAGTCATGCTCTGCCAGGTCATTTCTTATGACCTATTATACATACCTTTTTTACATGATTGCATATTCCAACAAATCCGCTATATATTTTCCACTATTCAAATCACAAAAAACGAATAAACGCTCCAAGAATAATTAACTTGTCCTGAAATATCGAGCCCGTGCATTTTATAAAGAGAACAGTCAAATTGCTACTTTACTTCAAAAATCTCGTTACTGCAGCTTTAAATGAGCTGTAGTTACGCGGTTGTTGGAAGAAAAACTAAACAATCGGGATACATTTATGTGTATCGTCCTGGCATAAAGTAAATACTACGAATATTTGAAAGAGAAAATACTCCAATTGTTCGTTTATAAGACGCAAACCCTTTCCAAATTGACACAAATATTGGGTAGTGTTATTTGAAAGCTGTTACAGGCGAGTCGACATAATATATGTTGATAGAGTAAGTAACTTGAATGCATTTGAACACCGAAAACATTGATGGAAAAGGTGAAAATGCTTGGTTACCAGCATTTTCTCCTTTTGCATCAATATTTACGAAAGAAAAACAATTATAAAGGATCGCCAAAATATCATTTAGCTTGAGAAAGGGTTTAAAATCGGATAAAAGAAACCTGCTTGCCCTGTGGTATGCCACTTTGTAAATATATTGATGACAAATACCGTCGATTTTCTTCAATAACCTCGTAACTACAACCTAAAACAAGCTATAGATACGAGCTTTTGGAAGAAAATTGACGATATATAGGTTGTTATATTGAACTTTATCGGTCATTTAAAGGAATAAGGAAAATCGGAATCATCTTTTCCCCCATTTACTTCTCAGTTTAGCACGCGAAACGTTGAAGGAAACCGTGGAAAAACTGGCAAGGAATAATTATTTCTTACACGTAAACATTTTGCCTCTTTATCGAAATCTTTTGGAAATAAACAAATGATAATAAAATAGAAATGGCCTTTCTCGAAATTTTATTCTTTGTAATCCCACATACATAATATTATGTATATATCATCTAACACAAATACAAAGCGATAATTGAGCCGGGATCTGGAAAAAGCATTTGAGGAAGCCATATTTTAAGATCATTCAGTGCCTAAGTGGAGACTTGTAGAGACCCATGCTGCTCTCTTACGATTGTAGAAGCTATTTGAGAACAGCATCACACCGTACAACCGGCTGCGTCGAAGACAGATGAGAGTCATCGAAGACAGGTTCGGCATCTGAAATCAGGTGCACGGTAGGTCAAATTAATTTATTCTTATAAATAAACGAAAGGATCTTTGATATTTTACAGTTGATAAATGCGCATGTAAGTGTTCGGTGCTTCTACAAAATAAACCTTTCCACGGATCCCTCGCAAATAAGGCCACAGTCATTGATTATTTCGGATGTTACCCACAAAAAGTTACGAAATTTGCCTTTTTGCTCAAATATCTCCCGTATCGCTCAATATATGCCAGTTTAACTTGTACACGATTAAAGTTTAATCACCCAACAATATTTCTTCCAAATTTGAAGCCGCAATTCCAAATAATAAACGAACTGTGTGTCCTGAAAGACGACATATAGTCGAAAAAATGTTGCCTTCGTGGATAGATTCGATTTTACGGGGTCGCTGGAGAAGACAGATAGGGTATTTAGTGATGGTCTTCGTCGACAGATCTGCATTTACTTATACACAGAAAAAGTTGCTATTTCTAATGTCGGATTTCAAATAACATATGGAAACAATGTATATTGAAATGTATGCATACATACCAAATATTTTTTCAAAGAAATCCAGGACAGTGGATGAAACTTTTCTGGGCTTTGGGGTACTTTTGGGGGACTCTAATCCTCACACCCCCAACACAATAGTCCGGTTGTGTAAGCGCTAACCAAATGATTAAACACCTGTTTTGGTTAAAATGTACTTTGTTGTTACAGGGAAATCTAACAAAAACAAATCTCTTTGTCAGCATTAACAGGGAAATCTAACCAAAATAGGCGTTTAATCTCTTTGTCAGTACTAACACAGGTTTATACAATCGGGCCCAAGTCACGTGAAGTGTATACACTGAATCTGTATTTAGTTTCATCGTCATGGCAATGAAATTGGTCATCTATTGAGAGGAAACAATGTATGGTATCACGTGACACAAAAATTCGAGAAATTCTTCAATAATCATGGTAATACTTGGCCGCTTAGAAAATAGTATTTTGAAGCTGGGAAGGCGCAAATAGGTCAGAGGTTAGCTGGAAGTGGATTTAAAAAAAGTAGCCGCTTAAAAGTTATTGACAGCTGATGAATTAGAAATCGCGAGTGCCTAGAGGCACATATGAACTAATTCCATTTGTATACGCCTATTTGTCTTCCATTTTGCATGTTGCATACATATTAGGCAATGCTGGACATACATACTCTTCAACAATAGAGATATGTAGGTCACGAAAACAGGTCAACTTTACAAAACAATAACCATATATGTGTACCATTAACTTCAGTTGGAAATATAATGACTGTAAAACGCAAGGTTCATGTATATGGGTATTCTTTTGTAAAAAAAAAACTGTAGTTCAATAAATATTAGTTCTACGAAAATGAGATTTATGTAGACTAAAAAGTTAAGATCTGTGTGATTCGGCCTAAATTTGCAGGCTTGTCACATTAAGTTTTCTAGGATAGGGTTAATGTACTCAGTTAAGGCTAGACTACTCCCCTTTTTATATATGCCGTGTGGTTTAAATTGGCTGCTTTAATACATTTTCTGGTGGCTAGTAGTTTTAATTGTACATTATGTAAGTTAGAATGCTTGGGTTAAGCGTGCGTGCTGGGTGAGTAGATTTTACTTGTTGAGTGTGGTGCATGGGAATTGGGTGCTTGTAGTGAGTTTTCTTCGTGGGGTTTTGTATAAAAACCCTGTTTAACTTGTTTACATTTTGATAAATTGGTATATTGCGTTTTTATTCACCTGAAAGGGTGTGGCTAAGCCAAAAGGTTATTCGACGAGTTTACTTCTCGATACCTTGGTTAACATAAGGGAAAAACGTGCGGCACGAGCTTGAAAACATTTCGAAATTGAAAGACTGTGCGATTGTAAAACTTGTCATTAAAAAACCTCGTAAATACAGCTTGATTCAAGCTGCAGTTACAATAATTTGCAATAACACCGACGATTTACCGCTAATTGAAAACGCTGTTTCTCCTCAATCTTCAATGTAATAACCGTTTACTAGGCTCCGCCCTTTCTCCCGAAAAAAATCAGAATATATTTGGTTATTTGTTTATGTAAATAAAATTTGGAAATGCACATCCTGACTCTTTACTGACCCGTATCCAAGCCAACCGCTCAGCCGTCTTGTGACAAGGCTAATGTTCCCCATCGTTTTTCAGGACCGTAAGGGTATCGACAAGAGGGTCATGATGGCCCTGTATCGCTCCACTGCCTTAAGATTCTAGACGTGTAGACTACGATTTTTTTCCAGGAATATAGAAGAGGTTTATCGAAAGAAGATGCATGTACACCACAATGAAATCCAATAAGTGTTTGTAGAAGATAAATGTTTTGTTTTCGTATTTTCTTAAAATTACACTATCTTTCATATAGTAAAAAATTAAGCATGTTTTTTCACTCAATCATTTTTTTGGGGGAAATTTGGAATATATTCATGCAAGGAAGGTTCGTGTGGAGTTTGGTTGGACCTGGTCCAGTACTTAGTGTTGGTGAAGATTCTCAAAGATTTTTCAAACAATCAATTGATTTAATTGAATTTAAGTTCTAAACGGAATTTACTTTTCGAAAAGATTTGGAGGAGATGCATGCAAGGAAGATACCTGTGAAGTTTGTTTTAAATTGGTCCAGTAGTTTGGAGAAGGAGCTTTTAAAATATTTTTCGAAAATTGCAATGAATTAATTTGATTGAAATTAAAGTTATACACAGAGGAACTTGGAATAGGTTTATGTCAGGAAGTTTTGGTTGAAATTGATCCAGTAGTTTTGTAGAAGACGATGTTTAAATAAAGAGTTGACGGACGGACGAACGCATGACGGACACAGAGCCACGAAATAAGCCCCGCTGGCCTTCGGCCAGTGGAGCTAAAAACCGGTCAATCCGCAATACTTTTTCATTTCGTTTATAATATTGCACAAAATATTCAAAAGCATGCATTTCATTTAATCAACGGGAAATAGTTAAATTATCTCACTAAAACAAATATTTAACGTTTGGTTTTAAGCCCCACTGGCCTTTCAGGCCAGCGGGCTATTGTTATGGCGGTGTGTCCGTCGTGCGGGCGTCCGTGCGTGCGTCCGTCTGTGTGTCCGTAAACTTGGTCTTTAAAAATCTTCTCAAAAACTACATGATGGATTTCAACCAAACTTCGCAGGAATGATTCATGGATGACCCTCTCTTAAAGTCTTTCAAAGAATTTGGATTGAACCAGAATCATCTGAGTTATCTGCCCTTGAATATAAAAAATAGCTGATTTTGACTTTACCTTTACTCTAAAATCTACAAATATTGACCAATCAAAACACAATACTTTCCAGTGTGATTATAAACTCGCACACTGAATTTTGTGTCCTTGAATTTGGAAAAATCACAGTTTTCAATTTTCTATCACTTTAACATTGCCAAAATATTAGTCAATCATTTACCTTCTTTTCGCGTGACCACATGATTACTCCTTTTTATTTTGTTTTTGCTCTAAAAACCGCAAGTATTGAATAATCTAGTCAAAATTTGGATATGATATTACAAGAAATCCATGCCTATGGAGCGACTCAATCCCTTCAGGGCTTTCTAGTTTGTTTGTTTGTTTATTGTTGTTTTTGTTTGTTTGTTGTTCTTTTGGGGAGAGGGGTGTCACGCATCCTGTCTCTGTAACGGCGATTCCTGAAATCCATTTTATACATCTATAAATAATTAGCAACGATTGCGTAAGTGAATGCAGATCTGTCGACGGAGACAACCAGTAATATTTCCCTATCTGTCTTCTCCAGCAACCCCGTAAAATCGAATCTGTCCACGGAGGCAACATTTTTTTACTACATGTCGTATTTCAGGACACACAGTTCGTTCATTGTTTGGAATTACGGCTTCAAATTTGGAAGAAATATCGTTGGATGATTACACTTTAATCGTGTACAAGTTAAACTGGCATATATTGAAAGATATGGGAGATATTCGAGCACAAAGTCAAACTTCGTAACTTTTTGTGGGTAACATCTGAAATAATCAATGACTGTGGCCTTATTTGCGAGGGATCCGTGGCAAGGTTTATTTTGTAGAAGCACCGAACACTTACACGCTATTTATCAACTATAGAATACCATAAATCATTTTGTTTATTTATAAGAATAAATAAATTTGACCCAACGTGCACCTGACATCAGATGCCAAATCTGTCTTCGACGCCTCTCATCTGTCTTCGACGCAGCCGGTTGTACGGTGTGAGCATGGTTCCTGGTCAGACTGCGCGTATACACAGGCTGATCTTGATCCGGCTTGTCCTCAAATGCCGTAAAGGACGTTTTTCCAGATCCTGGCTCATATGTAGAGCTACTTAAAACCCTCCTATGTACAGGCACACATACATACAAACATTTAAACAGACAGACAGGGAGACACATGTAGGCCCAACATTTCGTCGCTTCGTAGCATTGTTTTGGTTTGGGTGTCGATGGAAAGGGTATATAATAGAAATTGTAATGGTTGTGCAGTAGAACGTCATGCATCGTCATGGTAACGCCAATGGCGTCATCAATGACGTCATCATATTCTCAGCATTCCAAGATGGCTGACAATGCAGAAATAGTCAAACAGTGCTATGTAATAAGTACATATCCTGATCTAGCTAGAAGAAAAATCCAAAATATGTACCAAAATGCCAAAGTGACTTCCAGGAAGCAGATAAGAAGACTTTTTTCTAAGATTGAGATGAAGATGACCGTCAATGACACGAGATCTGGAAAAAGGAGAGAACACGCACAGGGCGTGCAGACGATAACGTGGAGAGTGTTCATCAAGCTGTAAAGGAAACTACAAGGGTGTCTATTATGGGGTATTATGAAGGACATCTCAAAAACCACTGATGTAAGATATGGTTTAGTGAAAAGAATTCTACGGTTTCATTAAATTGTAAACCATACAAAATAACCAACATGCAGCATTTGCAAGACGCAGAAACCACGGCCACACTGTCATTAGTTAATTAGATTGACAGTGAAAAAATGGCCACCGCATTCACCCGATCTCAGTCCGCTGGACTTTTCCTATGTGGTTGCTAAGAAGAAAGAGTTTATGAACCCTAACCCACCACTATAGCTGAACTGAAAGAAGCCATAAGTAGAGAAATAGACTTGATTGATTGTCAAACCTGTAGTAACGTCATACATTAACATTCGACGTCATTTTAGACTAGTTTCTGAAAAACATGGTCGTTACATCGAGCATCTCTTGTAAAAGTAGTTAGTGAATTATTATATTATATTGTAATCAGACAAAATTTTACAGATATATACTTAATTTCTAGAAAATATAAACGAAATATATACGATGGTAAAAAAGTTATAAAGCATTGTTTGTGGGACATGTTTTTTGGATCACCCTGTATATACAAAATGATAATTATAGTTACTTACAACCCTCCAATATACAATAAGACAAACAGACGGAAAACAGACCTGTATATTGACAGACATTTAAATGTTTCAAGTTATATTTAAATGCATGTCAAGTTAAATAAGACTATTGATAAGACATACTAAGAGCAACAAATAAATAATTAAACATGACAGAAACATAAAAATTGTCACTTTTAACTTTGAAAATGTTGAGGGGGTAGGAGAAATTGTTTGTTGTCAGCTTTTCCATTATTATTTCTCAAAGTCTTCAGAAGCCTTGTCTTTTATGCAATCATATCCAGGAATTTCATTTAGAAAGAGACAGTGATCAAGTATTAATTGGAAATTAAAAATATTGCAGACAAACAAGAGAAGTTGCTGGGTATTATCAATAGTTCTATCCTTTTATTACCGTGTTCCTCCAATGACATCTACATGCCAAACGATTTCACAGAACTCGGGGCCCGTATTATAAACGCTCGCACGACAAATTAACCATGCATTGATAAGGCGTTGATTCATCTGCTTTGGATTAGAAATAACAAATATGAAAATGTTTGTTTGCTTTTTTTGTTCTATTAGAAATGAGATTCCTTTGATTCCCATTTTCTAAACGATGACGCAATGCCGCCAAACTACGTTAAATGTTTTTTATGAAGACTGAAGAAAATGCTGATAACAACATGTCCAGAATTTATTACAACATAGAAAATATTGAAGTAAAAGACGGAAATGCTGGAATGTTTAACCTGCATTTACTTCTAATTGGCTAAATGCTTTTCTAACCATTTTCTGGGCAGTATTAGATAGGCGTATTATTTTATTCTTCACAATTTCTCACGAACGTGGCAGTAGGACCACTTACAAACGGAAACACAGCATTAGCCGTCAAGGGATCACACTCGAATACTGTACATAGTGAAACATCAAACAGGTACACAAAACTTAAACATTCCGGAATTAGTTTACAAAGATTCTCACACTCGATCAAAGTTGCGTCAGTCGCAGGGAGCAGTAGACAAAAGAGTACCGAATCCACAAGCATTACAAACACACAAACATCTAGTAATGATACCACAAGCTCGCCGCCGTTAGTCGTAGATATAAGTGATGACACTGACAAGGCAACCCCAGATCCAGTTGTTGAAAATGTTGCAGACAAACAAAATTCTGTGGACACGTCATATGCAGAAATGACAAACAGAAGACCAAATGTAACTGAACCTGTAAGTGAACCTAATAACCGCACAAAAAATACAAATGTGAATATGGATCGCGGAAATGATAAAAGTATCGACTTAACGTCGGATGTGAGCGTTCCGTACAATAGGCGACCGCGCTACCAGAATAATTATCAGCGTAAGGATCAGAACAACCGATCAAATATAATTCGAGGGAGAGGCTCTAGACAAAATAAAGATACACCACAAAATAGCGAAGACACAGACAATTAAGACTTCGAAAAATACGTGTGTAGGCGCGTTAAGAGATACTTTGTGAGCGGCTTTAAGAACAGTGTAACTCCCGACAAGCTCGCAAAATTTGTAGAGGCTAACGGTGTAACATGCACATGGGTAACAATATTCCCAATTAGAAACAGCCATCGTGTTACTATCAGACTAAATGTAGAGGACAACGAGAAAAGTGAAGACGTTTTAAGAAATACATTTTGGCCTCGCTTTGTAAACTGTAAGCCATGGGTATCAAAAAGTCAAAGAGATAGAGAGAGGAAAAGTGAGAACAAAGAATACGGGCGTCAGCGTGATGACTATAACCATCGTGGCTATAGTCGTCACGATGATGACCGATATTATGACAAAGACAATTATGGCAGAGATAGTTATGACAAAGATAATTATGACAAGAATAGAGATTACAACAGTTATAACTACCAATCATGAATACTTTAATCATGTTGATCATTAGCTTTTATGTTGTTATTATGTCAGAGTTATCTATTTTAACTTGGAATGCAACTGGACTGATGTCAAGTAGCGCTTATTTAAGCGACTTTTTACAGTCTCATAATGTTGATGTGTGTGGTGTTTCTGAAACGTGGCTTTACCCTTGGGATAGCGATTTCATAAACAGCATACACACCAACTACATAGGCTTTAACAAATCAAGCTATGTCTCTGAATCTTCCATGAATGAAAGACCGGTCAGAAAAGGCGGAGTTGCTTTGCTTTGGAAAAAATCGTTAAACAATTATGTGAAAATGATAGATACAGATGACAGTCGTATTTTAGGCATTAATTTGCAAAAAGACGGTGCGAATTATTTCATTTTCCAGATGTACGTACCAAGCAGTAATCATGGATTCGATAACTTCTTGGGGTACATCGAGAAAATGCATGACATTGTAAACTTATACTCCATGCACGGAACAGTTTTGTTAATCGGAGATTTGAACGCTCATTTAAACAGATTTTCGCTTTTCAAAAATCTTGATAGGCGCAGTATATGTTTAACAGATTTTTTGACTCATCATAACTACATATCAGCTTGCACGTTAAGTCTTTGTTCGGGCGCTGAAGCCACATTTGTTTCTTATGACATGAGTTGCAGGTCACTTATTGACCATATTTTACTACCAGCTGATTTAGTCCATCAGATCACGTCATGTACTATAATAGACGACGATTGTCTTAATGTTTCGAATCACAGGCCCGTATTGTTACGACTTACGATTCCCGAGGCATTTACGCCGGCGGATGATGAACATAGATCATTCATCCGATGGAAAAATGTCAAGGGTGATGATCTGGAAAAGTATGAATGCAGTCTGGACTCAGCTTTGTCAGACAAATTGGAGTTCTTTAAATCAAATATTAGCAGTGAAAATTTCAAAGATATTCTTTGTAAAATGTATGAAATAATATGTAGGTCGATTCAAGATTCATCGTCATTTTTAGTCTCAAAGCCCAAATATAGAGAGTATCTGAAGCCATTTTGGAATAATGAATTAAAAACTTTACATGCGTCAATGCGTAATAAAAGGCGAAATTGGTTAAATGTAAATAAAGCAAAAGATACCATTCAGTATACAGAATATAAAGAAGCAAAGCGACTTTTCAGAGGCAAACATAGGTTTTACGCTGAAAAGTATCTTTGCTCTTTACATGATGAGTTCGACAAATCAGCAGATATAGACCCTGAAACATTTTGGAAGCATTACGGGAAAAGGTCTAAGAGTCGTTCTCAGAAGTCATTTCAAAGTTGTATGAAATTCGATGAATGTCTTTACCGTTTACCAGAAGATATATGTAATCAATGGGGCTTATATTTTGAGAATCTGTACAGTTCTAGTACAGACAGAGTAACGGACACTTCATTCTTTGACCACGTAAACGATGTTATTACTGAATGCAAAACCCAAGATAACTTCTGTAATATCGATCGATTCTGTATGGACGATATTTCAGAGGCTATTACTAGTTTAAATAGAAATAAAACTTGTTCTTATGATAATGTTTATAACGAACATATAATTTACGGCGGAAAAGTTTTGCAGGAATGTTTACTAATACTGTTCAATAATATGTTCAAATTTTCTTATGTACCAAAAAATCTGAAGCTTGGGCTCATTATCACATTAATAAAGGGTAATAATAAGAGAAAAGATGACCCGAATAATTATAGAGCAATAACGTTATCGTCTGCTATTTTAAAGCTATATGAATCATTGCTTTTGAAATTAGTTAAATCTGAAATGACTGAAAGCCTTAGTCCACTACAGTTCGGATTTCAGTCGGGCATAAGTTGCACAATGACATCTTTTTTGATGCGTGAATGTGTTCATTTTGCAAAGGATTCTAATAGTAAATTATTTACATGTTTTCTAGACATAAAAAAGGCGTTCGATAAAGTTTGGCAGAACGGTCTATTTTATAAACTGAAAGAATTGGGAATTACCGTACTTACCCTAAAGAGTGTCATAAGCATTTATGAAGAAACACAATGCAGTGTTCTTTATAGCGGATTTAGATCAGATCCATTCGATATTTTGACAGGTACGAGACAAGGCGGTTTGAGTTCGCCATTTTTCTATTTATGCTTTATTAATGATCTCCTTTGTAAACTAGAAAATTGTTGTTATGGTCTTGTAATTGGAAATTCACATATACCTTGTATTACGTCAGCAGACGATATGAGTCTTTTAAGTTTAACCAAGAAGGGTATTGATGTTATGTTAGATATTTGTCATGATTACTCCAAAAAATGGTTGTTTGATTACAATGCAGACAAATGTGCAGTAGTTGTATTTAATGAGACAAAAACCTCCTATGTAATGTCCACGCGCGAGTGGAAGATCGGGGAAGACAAAATTAGCGAAAAAGAGTCTTACACTCATTTAGGCGTGTTATGCAACAAATATCTTTCACTCGGTGATAGTATCCAAGACAGCGTAAAAAAGATACGGGGATCATATATGAAACTTTTCAATATTGGTGCCAATTGTTATGGTCTTCACCCATTTACAAGCAAGAAATTGTATAACTCTGTGGTATTACCACGTGGCCTTTTTGGATGTGAAATATGGTATTCCATATCCAACAAAGAAACTTTACTCCTAGAAAGATGTCATAGGTGTTGTATAAAGTCAATACAGGGCATGGGAAAATTCACTCGAACAGATATTGCTTTAGGTATGCTGAAAATGGTTAGTATTGAATCAATTATTGACATTCGTAAATTAAACCTTTTTGGTCAGTTGTGTAATATGCCTCCTATAAATATTATTAAACAAGTATTCTTACATAGGCTATGTAGCTTTCATTTATCAAATAAGAATACAGGGTATTTTTCTGATATAAACAATATTCTGAAGAAATACTCATTAAATAACTTTTTATCAAATTTTCATGAAACAGCATCATTCCCAAGTTCAGTTAAATGGAAGAAAACTGTAAAAACCAAGGTCTACTCAACATTTAATCAACATTGGATAAATAGTACAACTGTAGATGAAGACTTACATCTTTTTGCCACACTTCACCCAGGATTCTGTGAGAGTATATTTTGGTATATTTGTAAATGTAAATTCAAATATAGAGAATATTGTAATACAGCTGTTAAGATGATTTCATTATTAGGCAGAACCAATCGCCCAATATTGTGTAGTCACTGTGGAAACTTCTATGACAATATAGTTATACATTGTTTGTTACATTGCAATACCGTGCTTGAAGTCAGACATTTATTGTATAGGAAAATAAGAGAAGAAGTTGGTGAAGATATTTTTAACCAATTCATGTTTCAATCAGACCATGTTAAAGTCGCATTGCTATTAGGCTCACCGTTTCCAGATTATTTAAAACAATCAGCTCTAAGTCAGATTGATTTTCTCATGTTAATACTACCATGTATACATCAAATGTGGCAAATATTTAAACACTGAATCCATTGTCCGTCATTAACTGATGACAACCAATATATATTTGTATTTGTTTCTTGTCTGATGTTTGTGTAATGTAATGCATTTATATGTATGTATGTTTGTATATTTGTATGTTTGTAAATCTTCACTTGATGGAGGAATTAAAGATGTGAATGAATGAATGCTCACTGGATCACAGTCTAGTTGGCTTCCATTATAAACGTTGAATGTTCCACCGTAGACGTCACAAGCTGTATAATAATAATAATAATAATAATAATAATAATAATAATAATAATAATAATAATAATAATAATAATAATAATAATAATAATAATAATAATAATAATAATAATAATAATAAATTTGTAATAATAATAATAATAATAATAATAATAATAATAATAATAATAATAATAATAATAATAATAATAATAATAATAATAATAATAATAATAATAATAATAATAATAATAATAATAATGATAGTGGTAATGATAATAATAATAATGATGATGATAATAATAATAATAATAATAATAATAATAATAATAATAATAATAATAATAATAATAATAATAATAATAATAATAATAATAATAATAATAATAATAATAATAATAATAATAATAATAATAATAATAAATTTGTAATAATAATAATAATAATAATAATAATAATAATAATAATAATAATAATAATAATAATAATAATAATAATAATAATAATAATAATAATAATAATAGTGGTAATGATAATAATAATAATGATGATGATGATAATAATAATAATAATAATAATAATAATAATAATAATAATAATAATAATAATAATAATAATAATATTAATAATAATAATAATAATAATAATAATAATAATAATAATAATAATAATAATAATAATAATAATAATAATAATGAAGAGCATCTTGAAATCATCCAAAAAGGAGCAATTAATGTATTCCCTAATTCTCTATTTACATAGTTATGTCCCTTAAAAAGCCACGTTTCCCGCTTAGAAATACGTTTTCACTGTTGGACAATCTTTGCCCAATGGTAGAGTACGACAGGACAAGACTGGTACTTTGCTATATAGCGCTGGTGATCGGTATACATTTCTCCTTTAAAATGATGCATATGAACATCAAGGCAAACTACGGTAATTTTAGGAAATCGTCGATTAAAAACTACGACACCTACCTTTAATCCTTTCCCAAACAAGACCTGGTTTTGACGTCCCTAAGAGAATAGGCTTGGGAAAACATTGAAACAAAAGAAGAAACTGCTGATAACCAGCAGTTTCTCCTTTAGTTTCAATATTTTCTTTGCCACATTGTACACAAATTCTATCTTAAGTAACTTCCATTTTGTCATTAGTGGCAGTTTTTGAAGTGGATCACCCTAAAATTTTGCCGTTTGGAAAAGGGTTAAAAACTACGACACCTACCTTTAACTCTGTTTCGCGAACACCATCTTGGAATGATTGCACAAATCTACCGGACAACTTTCAACATAACTTGTGTTTTATGATCTATCGTTTTACGAGTTATCGATTGATTGAATGGGATTTAACCCTTTCCGAAACGACAACATTTTAGGGCGATCCACTTCAAAAACTGCCAAAAATTTCAAAATGGATGTTATTAAAGATAGAATTTGTGTAAAATACGACACAGAGAATTTTGGGACAAAAAGAGTTAGTTATCAGCAGTTTCTTCTTTTGTTTCAATGTTTTCCAAAGCAAATTCTATTAGGGACGTCTTAACCAGATCTTGTTTGGGAAAGGGTTAATGCCTTTTTCATTTGCTTTAACAAATCAATTCGACGGTGGAAAGTTCCACCGCCGAATGTTTTCGACGTCGCCCGAATAATTCCGACGACGTGCTTATCTCTTTAAGGATAGACTACCGTAAATCCGATTCGATCAATCTAACTTACCCTCAACACTACTCTCTTACGAACAGAGCGTATTCTCCCTACATTCCATTTCGATAGATGGTTTAATCAATAGAGCTCGGCATGGAGAGTACCTCAACACAGGCATCGCCCAGTACGTGGAATCCCGGAATACACACACACGATTCGTCCCTGTAACATGTCCGATTCTCGCCTGCGTCACATACCACACCGTTACATAGTTCTGAAATATGTCTACACTTGTTATCTTGCACTGTTCTAAAATAATAAGTTGTTTGGAGATTTTATAACAACACCGTCGATATATCATGTAAATCAGGTAGAATCGACTTATTCTTATGGCTTAATTCATGAACCTTACTCTTACTTATCTGAAATTACCTCAAATAGAATTGCACGGGTTTCTTACATTTTACCGTGCAGCCAGCACGATGTTTTTTATTAGATTTCGCTCTTGAGGACAGGTTGGTATTCAGAGACATAAGGACGGTTCGAGGCGACTAAACTAAGTTAGGATTTCTCGAGGCAAGAAGGTCGGACCTTGAGCTAAACTCATGCTTATTTACTCCTAAAATTAACAGATTTTTGTAAGAAATTTTGCTGGAATTTATTCTTCTGAAACATATTCTTCCATAAAATCAAGTTCTTGTGATATAAAAGTTTTTTTTTATTTTGAAAATGCCAAAACGCTTCTTCTTTTGTCACCATTTAAATTTTCAATTTTATTGTTTAATTTTAGACAAGTCCTGTTCCAAATGTGCGGCAACTAACATTATGAATAAGACAAAAATGGTATCGGAAACCTTTTAGAGAAAAGAGGAAATTGTTGATGATCAGCAGTTTCTCCTTTCCCTCGATATTTTCTCTGCTAGATCTATAACCCAATCATTTTCTATTTGATGCATCAATTATTTTGTCGTCTGTAACAACTATCAAAATTCAATCGACAAGTTCTAACGTTATCAGTGGAGCTGTGATGTTAGGCTATTTTGTGAATACATTATAAGAAAAGACGCGTATTTTAAATCCGTATAATAATTCTTTTCCATCGAAGTTTTCAGAAGCATTGTTGTTTGTCAGAGGATTAAAATTTTGTATTTTGTCGAACGGATTTATCTATGAACACATGAATGACCTTTCCTATAAAAATAGTTTAACTATGAAAATCACTTTCAAGCGATGTTTCGACGAAACGGGTATAAAGGGTTGTAAAACATTATAACAAATTAAGAAAAGGGTTAAGAAACTTTTCCTCTATAAAGAAAAGAAAGATTTTGACTGTGAATACTACTTTGTTACTGAGTCTTTCTGGTCCGGGGATCCCGTGCTAACGGCGTGATCAGCAACTTCAGGCGTCCTTTGTTGAGTTTGACTGAAGTTTGAGTCAAGGAAATGTTCATGAATTAAGCCATTTGTATAGTACTTGTCCCCATTTCACCAAAATCTACAAATAGAGTTCGATACCCGGCCGCGGCTAATACCCTTTCTGACAAAATTGTCACCCACCAATGGGTTTGAAATCGTTAACCTAAGTGGGCGAGCAGCTGGAGGCTCGGTAAGGGTGTTGTGGTAGTACTGGTTTGAGAAACAACAGGAATCCATGGGTAGGTGCTCCAGCTGCCGCGATATGACCCTGGTAGTTGAAAACGGCGTTAAACCCCAATAAACTCAAACTCAAACTCTACAAATACAAGTCGCCAAAGTCTATTACCATCTATCTCGTTTGGGCATTCTGGGCTAACTACTTTCAAGATTTCAGCGCCCTTAAAATGCGTACACGTGGTACATACTGTCATGCGGCACATTTGCTTCACATGCTTGCTTCAAATAAAATAACTAATCTGATTTGAATAAATTCTTTTAATCGATAAAATTGAGACGAAGAGTAAACTACATTTTGTGGTAAATGTAGTTTTTATTGCAATTTTTTGCTTGCTACTTTTTAGCGACGGGATTTCGGAATTATGCGCACTGCGTAGTAATTATGCCAAAATAGGATAAAGTGATGCACCAAATCAGTCATTCCATTTTAGAATGTTAGACTGAATACCATAAAGATAGACTGGGCTGACGAGTAGTCAATGGCTATTTCACGTAAAAGTTAAAATAACGTCTTACCCGAACAAGTGGTCCCATCACCTGTAAAGCCCGCGTTGCACGTGCACGAGAAGCCGTCTGGAAGGTCAGTACACGTGGCGTCCTCATCGCAGTTGTTTAAGGCAGGATTGGCGCATTCGTTCACGAGATTCTTGCTGGCTGTAAAATATTCAATTTAGATCTACATGTAATTTGTAAAAGGACCTCTACGGATAAGGCGAGAATTCTCCCTAAAAGGCTCAGCTCGATGGGTCAATTCTCAAAACTAACAAATTGAGAAACAAAATTAAACTTTATTGTTAGGTAGACAAATAAAGGAAATAAACACCGATTTTTATGGCATTTTAAAAGTTCTATAGGTGCAGATAACTCTTGATTTTAGTACCCACCTAAATGGTTTCGTTTTCTTACACTACCGGTATTCAAAGAGGCAAAATGAGATTCTTTTATTTTTATTTTCAATTTATTTTCTACAGATACAGGGATAAATGGTGTTGACATCATATGGCAGCTTTGGTTTTTGTCCGTATTGCGCATGCGCACCATTGAAACAACTTTAAACGCGCAATTTCCCGCCAAAAACCGAGGCATACCTACCTTCCCAAGGCTGGCTAACATCGTTTCCCCCCTTGACCCAGCTTCCCATTGACATATGTTGTGTAACTGGATCAAAGGCTTCCTTGGTAAAAAGGATTTGCTGGGTCACGGGGGGGGGGGGGGGGGGGGGGAACGTACTTTTATACTAAAAATAGTACTCATATACCATATGCCATAATTTTGGCGGGAAGATTTCGCCTTTAAACTCGTTTCAATGATGCGCATGCGCATTACGGACAAATCGAAAAATGGTTTATGATTTCAACACCAATTGTCCTTACATTTACAGAATTTTTTTTGCTTATAAAACTGAAGAAAACTTAAATCTGGTTTAATGAATAACGGTGGGGTAAGAAAATGTAATTTTGGGGGTAGGTACAGAAACCAAGAGTTATCTGTACCTGTCGAATCGTTTTGATCGTACAAAATCAGTTTGTATATGATTTAGATACATATCTAACAATACAGTTCGAAATAATAATCAATTTGCATGTTTTAAAAAATGACTTTTCCATTTTAGCCTTTTAGGGAGATTTCTCGCCTTATCCGTAGAGGTCCTTTCTAAGATTCTTGAAAAATCATTTTGACATTGACCGTTGATCCGAGGTGTGACTTGGACATGAAAATAGAAACGTGTATCAGTCTAGAGAACATTTCATATCACAATAATTGGATCCAAAACTCATGAATTTACCAGTTGGTGTTTTCATTTACAAAGACTATCATTAAATACCAAAACACAAGTCGTTTATCTTATGCATCATTCGTGGCAGCGAAGATTGGCGAGGTTATCCGGGTGTTTTTGTCTGTTTTGTTGTCTTTCAAATCCGGATACACCCGTCAATTTCCGTAGTTACGGATAACGCCGAATATGGAAACGGAATTTCACGAAGTATTATTTTGTTTACCTTGCTTTACGCAGGCACATCGACCTCTCGGAACTGCCGTTGTTACCACAACCTGTAAATTAAATCGTCGCTTTTCAACAAAAACCTCGTATCTACAGCTTTAAACAAGCTGTAGATACGAGTTTTTGTTGAAAAGCAGCAATATGCATTTTGTACGTGGCTATTTCAATGACATTTTTATTTGTTTTGCAAATAAATGTTGACAAATTGAAACCGCCTTTAACGTAAATTCTTTTATAGCCGCACCAAACATAATTCTGTACATTAAACAGCCTACCGGGTATGTACATTTCTGTATGAGCCCTATTAGAACAGCTGACAAGTTTTGTTTATGTAGTGTATTTTCAAAGAATGTGTACCGTTATCATTCTTTATTCCTCTCAACTTAACTATTTGAAATATATTTTTGCATATCT
Source organism: Fragum sueziense (assembly GCA_963680895.1). NCBI lineage: Eukaryota > Metazoa > Mollusca > Bivalvia > Cardiida > Cardiidae > Fragum > Fragum sueziense. The sequence continues at coordinate 40,284,382 of OY804608.1, read as the reverse complement.
ATTGCCCAAATGTTCATAGATTGCAGTAGGCCTAAATTAAAAAAATGACATTATAAAAATTTAATTGAAATAAAATTCGCAGGGAAAATGGTATTTTACTAAAAAGTCCAGCTTTCATGGAGATAGATATTTTAATTTTCGAGCGGTTTCGGAACAAAAATAACAATAGTTGAAAAGCATACAACATTATGCCAATATTACGCAAGTGAAAACCCGTAGATAAGTAATTTCAATCACTTGAAATAGACTTTTAGTGTTATTTAACCGTTTCCCAAACAAGACCTGGTTTTGACGTCCCTAATAGAAAAGGCCTGGGAAAACATTGAGACAAAAGAAGAAACTGCTGATAACCAGCAGTTTCTCCTTTTGTCTCAATATTTTCCCTGCTATACTACACACAAATTCTATCTATACCATCATTTTTTGTCGTCTGCAGCAGCTTTCAAATTGAACAACCCTACAATTTTGTCGTTTGGGAATGGGATAATACAGAATTTCAGACAATCCTTACATCGCATGATGCCATTCATGTTTACCCAAACATTTAACCCTTTCCCAAACGGCAAAATTTTAGACTGGTCCAAATTTAAAGAAATTGCAGACGACAATTTCAAGTGAATGCAATTGAAATTTTTTGGTCTTTTTTGGTAGAAAACATTGTGGGAAGTGAAGAAATTGCTTGTTACAAGCAATTTCTTCATTTTACACAATGTTTTCCAACGTCTTTTTTCTTTTGTGGAGTCATAAGGCGTCACTATGTGGTAATGGGTTAATGTTGGACGTTTTTAAATAGTTATAATCACTTTAAGTCCAGAAATAAACAATAAAAAAATCTCGTTGGAAAATATTTTAAGATAACAGAAAAACATGTTTAAATTATTATAGTTTGTATTAATTTGCAAAAACTATCAATTTTCTCAGATTACCGATATTTGTGTACTCATTGAAATTACAATCCTGATATCCAATAAAGAATGGCAAATTCTTGGAGGAATTACCTTTTTATAAAGAAACTGTTTTAAATCAGTAATGATTTTCGATATTTTAGGATTTTTCAAGTTTCCATATCTAAATCGATATGCACTTGATTACTAGTATCATTATTATTTCAAATAAATGCTTGGTTTTAATAGCACTGCATTTTAAACACAAATCAACGTTTTTATAATCCATGTTTGTTGTAAAAACATTTCTTATTATGTCAGCATTTTGTAATTAATATTTGTTCAATCAATGTAGTTTTAATGAGATAGTGTTAAATTATTAATAAGTAAAAGTATCTTACCATAAATATAAGACACCACATTAAAACATCCATGATCATAGTCCCTCGTTGCAGACAAAACTACCGAAAATTATGAACAACCCGCACATATATACAAACTTTACTTGCATGCAATCATGTGCATCATTAAGCCTTTAAAATCTGTGCATATTTTAATCTTGTTTTTGTTGCCGTTTGTCTTTTGGCAATTCACCATTTTACGTTGCACGTAGACCAGTGTTGTCTAAAGTCTAGGGGCCCGTCCCGCAAAATAAATTTTTATTGGACCAATCGTCCAGAAAAAATCTGTTGGTACCAGATGATTGTTAGTTCAATGGGACGTTAGAATAAGGTGGATGCCATAATCAAAAGTGGTGCAATTTTTTTACAAGCACTTTTCTTACCCCACCCACTTGAAATTAAGGTTAAATAGTAGTCGTCAGAAATTGTTTCTATTCTACCATTTTTATCTAATTGATAAATCATTTTTATGGAAAGAAATCACATTTGAATAGTCTTCGTGATTGTAATTTTCTTATACCAAAAATCATCTTGAATTCTAAGAAATCTACAATTGTCCTTACCCCACCCACCAATTTAAGCTATGTCTACCCCCTTCTACTTCATGATGTCGTTAAAAAGCCAAAAACTCATAGATCTGCTTAAAACTGTGAAAATGCATTTCCAAGTACACGGAAATGTTTTTAAACTTCTAACATGACATGACATTTGATAAAAATATGTCTAATCTATGTCCGCAAGTTGATATATTTTTTGAAAAGTTGGAGTTTTCTGTCGGAAATGGCTGATAGCTTATTTATTGGCAGATAATTCAGATAAGTCACAATTTTGCACCCAAATCATCGAAAAAGACTGATAGAAGTAATGTAGAAGGAGACAATTTAGAATATGTTAATGAATTCTACTGTCCATTTTGTCCGTCCGATCGTCTGTACGTCTTTCATCTCCCGAACTTTGTGTGCTTAAAACGTAATCAATATTTACCTGTAACTTAACGAATTTCGCGTTTTCAACTGACATTTAACGCAAATCCTTGAAAAAGAGTTTTGATTGTCAGATATTCTTAATAAATAACATGAGGACCATGATGGTCCTAAATCGCTCACCTGAACCAAGATAATATGAGCCCAAGTTTTATTCAAATCAATTAATATTTGTGACTGCAAAACTGAACACTCGTAAACAGCAGTTTTGTCAAGTTCAAGGGAAAGCAATTAAAATTGTTGGATCATAATCAGGCTGAAAACTGAACCATATCTTGTGGTCACTTACATTTCGTCCACGTTTTGTATCGACCGATCGACATGTGTGTCTTTTGCAATGAAAACAAAGTCAAAAATGGTCATTTTGTCAAATTTAAAGGCTTATAACTCAGGATGTCAGATTCACATTAACACTATAAAATATATCTCACAGTCACAGACTGAGATTTGTGTAGCTTGGTCAATGTTTGTGGTAGCTAGGGTGACAACAGGATCGAAAAAGTCAATTTTACAGAATTCAAGAGCAAATAACTCTAGACTTTCTATCCTGACTAAATAACTGAATGCCAAACTAATCCAAACTCTCGTAGTCGTTATCTTGGTGTCCAAGTTTTGTCTTGATTGTTCACTATGTGTGGTTTTTAGAGTAAAAACAACGTCGGAAACATTCTACCCATCAAATATCGTCTTGATTTGTCCATCTATCTGGTTATTTGACTGAAAATAAAGTCAAAATGGAAAGTTTGATCAATTCAAAGGAAGATAACTTAACAACTTCTGGTCCAATTATGTCGAAATTTGTATTCACCTTATAAGAATGGTCACCAACATTATGTTTTAGTTTTTTGACTGGCCAAAATTTGTGGTTGTTAGAGTAAAACCAAAGTAAAAAAAAACATCAGTTTTTATCAAATCAAATCACATTGTATAAAAGTTTCATTTGGATTAATTAATAATTGTAAGTGCTAGAGTGTAAACCAAGTCAAAATATTCGAAAACGGCAATTTTGTAAAATTCAAGGGCATATAACTCATGACTTAATGTCCCGATCATTCTGAAAATTGTATTCAATCGAGATATCATAGTCCCAATCCTTATGTATAAGTTTCATTTGGATTGGTCAACAAGTATACATGCTAGAGTGTAAACGGAGTCGAAAATAGTCGAAAATGGCAGTTTTGTAAAATTCAAGGGCATATAACTCATGACTTTATGTCCCGATCATTCTGAAAATTGTACTCAATCGAGATTTTATATAGTCCCAATCCCTATGTATGAGTTTCATTTGGATTGGTCAATAATTATACACTCTAGAGTGTAAACGGAGTTGAAAATAGTTGAAAATGGCTATCTTGTAAAATTCAACGGCATTATGACTCATGACTTTATGTCCCTAGCATTCTGAAAATTGTACTCAGTCGCGATCTCATGGTCAACAATATTATGACCAAGTTTCAAATTGATTGGTCTCTAGTTGTAGATACTAAAGTGTAAACGAAGTCGTAAATAGTCGTAAAACGGCAATTTTGTAAAATTCAAGGGCAAGTAACTCATGAATTTATGTCCCGATCATTCTGAAAATTGTACTCATCTGAGATCTTATGGTTCCAATCGTTATGCATAAGTTTTATTTGGATTGATCAATACTTGAAGATTCTAGAGTGTAAATCAAGTTGAAAATAGTCGAAAATGGCAAATCTGTTTAATTCAAGGGCATATAACTCGCGATGTTCTATTCTGATCATTATGAGAATTAAACGCCTGAGAGATCTTATAGACAGCAACATAATGTCCAGGTTTCAACTTGATTGGTCAATATTTATAAATGCTAGAGTGTAAACAAAGTTTTAAACTGTCAAAAACGGCAATTTTGTCAAATTCAAGGGCAAATAACTCGTAATTTTCTTGTCCGATCAGGCCGAAAATCACACTTATTTGAGATCTTATAGTCCTTATCATTATGTAGAAGTTTCATTTTCATTGTTCAATATTTGTGGATGCTAGATGGTAAACAAAGTCTAAAATAGCTATTTTTGATGTTCAAGGGCAGATAACTCAGGACTTTCTGGTCCGATCTGGCCAATAATCAAACTCATTGAAGAACCTATTATCATACTTGTTCTGATTTAGTTTAATGAAAATTGGTTTGCTTTTGCGAGAACTAGATTGTAAACATGTTTTGTCATAACGCCTTTCTTTGAACATGCCCTTATTGGTGGAAAGAGTTGTCTGCCCCCAGAAAAAAAACACCGACATTTGTTGCAAAAGTCATCCTGGAACGAAACCTAATTGACTTCAAAATATCCCTATGGTGTCTAAACTTTTCTATCATCAACGTTTAAAAAGATAATAAAGTTTGAAAAAAACTTTTCTTAATCATTTTAGAGTTATTTTTTTTTATTTTGGTGAATGAACATTTATTATGGCAATTACGGCAAATGTGTTTTAAAAACCGACTATTCTATTACTAATTATTTTTGGCATACATAATATTTCAATAAAAACATAAAGTTATTGAGGAAAAAAGTCACAGAAAAAATTTTGACGACAATTTCGATTCATGGTCAACTAAAAAACTGTTTATTTCATTTTTGGGTGGGTAGAGTTATCTGCCCCTGAAAAAAATCTGCACCACTTTCAGTTCTGGCATCCACCATAAAATTAAGCCCCAATGGTTACCCTAACTCACTGTACCATCGGTATCTTTCTGGACTATTGGTCCAAAGAAAACCACTTTCTAGGCCTCTTTTTGGGGTTGGCCCCTAGACTTCTACGCCGTGCATTGATTTAGCTAGCAGTTTACTGGACAACAACTTGGGGCCTGAATGGACCGATAACATTTCCCACCGGACAAAACCGGTTGACCATTTCCGCGGTGGGAATTATTTTTTGCAACAATTTTAGACAACTGTCTATGAATACTTGACCAATTTGAATTGTGTTTTGGGAAAACACAAGGAATTAGTTGAATGAAGTAGATCTTATAAAATTCCTTCTAAAAATAAGACTTGGCTGATATGGAGAGAAAAAAGCAACATTTTGGCATTTTAGAAAGCTTTTTAGACATTTGTGTTAAAAAAACTTGTTTCTTGTAACAATAATTTTGTTACTGTTATATTTTCTTGGTGTTTAGGAAAAGACAAAATGCATATTATAAGAGATATTATAATAATTATCTTCCATTATTCAATGACAAAAAATCGACTGTATATGTTCCACACTCAGCGCGGACCAGCACGAAAGCACCCAAATAATTGTAAGAGACTTAAACACTGTTTGAAAATAAGCCTGTATGTTATTTTGATTTCACCATATATGAAAGAGTAGGACGAATTTTCATATTGGAAGTTTCCTAAAATAAGGCTGTCATCACTTACAAATGAACAGAGGTCTACGAAAAGGTCCCTTATAGCATTTGAGACAGTCGTGTTTCATGACCAGTCTGTGTCTAAAACCTGGACCTGGATCCATGTGGCCGTCTTACGGATGTTACAGTTTACGAAGAAGTTTTTGTAGATCGAAATAGTTCAACATAAGACTGTGTATATACGCACGATGAACTTGAATCATATTGGGCTCAAAAGCCTCAAAATACCTTTTACAGATCCTTGCTCAAATGAATTTGGGCGAAAAAGTTGAATCTGGATCTGGGATAGGGAAACTTTATCTTTGATAACTTCTTCCATACATCATGGAACATTTAGACAGCTGTTTGAGTTCTAATCATAGTTTTTTATGTTATAATTAAGACATTTTCTATATCAATTTGCACCAGGTCTGTGATCTCTAACATTCTTTTTCACAAACTGTCGTTATAATATATACTAAAGGAAAAAAGATACGCAACAACAAATTAATTTGATCAAACGTTTTGTTTTTGTCTTTCTCAAAATCATCCTCATTCGAGTATTTTTTTCAGTGCATAGTAAAACTTCATCATTTGATTTTCTAGTGTCATAATTTCACCAAGGTCACAGGTTATACGTGACATAAATATGCGGTTAAATGAGAGCGGCTTGACTTCAACGTTAAATACGTTCTTGCACGCAATCCAATTTGACGTTAAAGATTCCTGGCTGGAATTCTATTGCTGTACTGTCTATGAAAAGCATCAACAGTTTTTCTCGATAAGAGAATTTGTTTCCGTAGGTAAAATAAGTGAACGTTATGGACCTGACGTCGTGACGTAAGACGTTGACAACCGCTTTTCGGGCGACCGGCAGTTGTTCCGTTCGTTCTGAGACATCTCAAGCAATATTTTGTCGACCAATGCACACCAAAGTCAACAGCAATTGCGGGTTGACATTTTCTATTCGTAGACATAACAATTATTGTTACCGGACGACGTCTTTGAATCAGTCGCAAAATGATATACGAAACGAAAATCTTTGCCTTTTGTCGGGTCGACGGGCAGCTACACAAATCTAAAGATATTTTTGTAAAGTTTGGGTATTTTAAGGTTTGCATGTGAGAAACGTGTAAACGTCTATTTTTTACGTTTTCTCACAAATGTGACAAGTTCTAGCGTAGACACAAAGATCAATATCAAGATACAGTTCCCTGTAATAATTAGTAACAACTTTGACTCAATAACATAAAAGAGTTAAGAGAAATAACAAAAAATAGTTGTTGCGTTTCTTCTTTCCTGTAGTATATATTTGGCTTGTTATAGAGTTAAGCACAGTTTCTGATAGACAACACCCGCATGTCATCAACAAACGCGAATAAAGCACCAGGAGTTAACGGATCACATGCGAGGGTGACACAGATACCAGAATCCATGTCCGCATCTACCGTAATACAGCCGGCAGTGTTGACGCAGGTCTCCTTGCACGTGGTCAGGTTAGCCGCTATAAAGGCGAGTTGGAATTCTGGCGCACACAGTATACCACTACCAGGATAATCAATGTAGGTATCGCCGAACTCGGTACAGTCTGAAAATAAAAAGAGACGATTGATTGATTGCCTGCCTGACTGACTTCATTGTGTTATGTTTTACATATGGTATCCACGAATAATTGTACCAGTCTTTGATATATTAATCAAAATTATTAACAATTAAGATAGCCCCCCCCCCTTCCTTATGATATTTAAAGTAGTCTTTCCCCAATGAGATTTATGCGAAGTCGGGATTTTTCGTGCGATGTCGTTAATATTTGCTGCGTATCCAAACCTATTCGACTGATGTCGTTAACATTTGATGGTGGAAGTTCCTGCGCTGAATGTTTACGACGTCACCCGAATAATTCTTAAATTGCGTAAATCTCGTTATAGGCCGTGGGCCGAGCCCGCAAATTGTGACAAAGTGCTTCAGGCTGGAGGGTGAAGGGGAAAACTTGATTTAGTAATTAAGATATTAATGTATAAAGTCATAATCAGGATTGTTTACCTTAAATTATGTGGTCACTAATTAGAAAAACGCCATTTTAGTGTCTTTGAAGATGCCCATAATTGACCAATCAGATGAGAGTATTTAGCCTAAAAGGCTTCAGCCCGGTCCTAAAAAATGGCCGCCTCCATATAGGAATGCATCTGTCAAACCTCAGATTTTGATGTTGGTGCACTTATTCCATGCACAGACGTTACATGGACGAAGCTGTGCAGTTGTTCAAATGTTTGGGCAAATGTGGATGGTAAAGAAAAAGAAATTGCCTGCGTATTTTGACTTACAGTAACGAAGTTTTACCTGACATTGGGTTCAATCGTCAGTTCTACCAAAAGTACACAAACAGTAAGCGAATTGAATGTGGGGCGAAGCGGAGGGACACTGGACGTCTAAGGTCATCTGAGGACCAACAAGGTGAATGTCAGGTGAGTATTGTTTTTTAAAGAATTGTGTTTAGCAGGGGTCCATAGAAATACCGGAACGCACAGTAATTACCGGAACATTACTAATATAGCCTCTAGTTTCCCATATTCGAGCAGGTTCCCTTGTTCGATAATTCATATTTCCACATGTTGTTGTTGTTTTCTTGCAATGGCCAAGTGTTTATAATGTTTTAAGATCGTAATGTGTTAAATGAAAACTAAAATGAAAAAAATATCGGAAATAAATTTTGTGAAAATGCGTCATCCATTTGTCAGAACTCGGCTGATTTCCGTGAGGCCGACAACACCTGAGTATGCAAAACAATCCACCATATTTACACGTGTCACGTGCACATGCTATCATCACTTGATATTCGTTGTGGCAGGGATAACTTAGCTCTGACGTAATCGCTGTTTGGAGGTTGAAAACATGTGTGACCTTGACTCTGGACAGTAAATAATACCCGTGCTCGATTAGAGGAAACTTTTTCTGGTGAAACTGATCACCTCATGTTCAAAGAGCAAGTGATTAATTTATTTCTAATTATGTTGAAAAGGAGTAATTTTGCAGTACTGGAATTTTACAATTGAATTTGTCTTACTTTCATTTTGGTTAGTAACACCGGATGTTGATTATTTTAGTGCGCATGCGCAAAAATAACGCTTAATGTGCTCGATTACGGGATACGACAGGCTAGTAGATCTATTTGGGGAAGGGTTCTATGCTTTTCAGTTTATACCATCATAATGACTCCTTTTGACGCCCTACAAGATAACAGATTAAGAAAACATTGTGGAAATGAAGAAATTGTCATAAGCAATTTTTCATTGCCCACACTGGTATTACTACACAGACAAAAAAATATAACTTTTCATTCACTTGAAATTGTGGTCTACATCATCTTTGTATTTGGATAAGTAAAATTTTGCTGTCTGCTAGTCTACTGGGTTAAATGTGTATGGTCAATCCTGTGCATTCTGGTAATCACTGTGCGTTTCGGTAATTCTATAGAGCGTTTGCAGTGTCTGAATGTTCAAATATACAGTGATTTCCAGTTTTCGATCAGTAGGACATAATTTATTTTTTGTACTGTAAAGTAACCTTCATTAGAAAACATGGCTATTTACATTAGGATACCGTAACATGACTATGAAAATGAGAAATGGCATACCATTTAAAACAAATTTAAAGCTACAAAATATACATACATGTAAACAATTCTTCTTTCATTTTCTTTACAATTATAAGGCCTTTATCCTACTATTTTCTGGCAGTTTGAAGCCCCTAGACCTGGCAGGTAGCCGGGCATGCAGAAGCTATGCCCAATTTTTTTCTTAAATTTTTCAAGTTGAATAAATTTGGTAAATTAACCCTTTCCCAGACAGCAAAAATTTGGACTGATCACATTTTGAAAAAATGCTACAGATGACAAAATGAATGCTTATAAAGATAGTTTTTATGAGTAATATAGCATAGAATATATTGAAGCAAAAGGAGAAAATGCTAATAATGAGCATTTTCTTCTTTGTCTCAATGTTTTCCCAAGCCTTTAATCGGTTTATTCGGTTTAATAAATGAATAAAACATTGAATCATAAATATTTTAATGTCTTTCAGGCTTCTGATTCAAAGGGAAAGGGAAAGTAAAAGCTCTCAAGTTGCTGAAGAAAGATGTGTCATATCAGCATGCCTTCTCCAAATTGGAAAAAAACATCTGTCATTATCTCAAGACCTGAAGGAAGAACTGGAGTAGTTTGTCTGTGAACTGTATGGATGGCCAGGATGTGTCAGGGTCAATGATGTCCGGTACAATTGCTTCAGGTTTGGGTGTACTGGTGATTCAAGCATGCCTCCAAACAGTGATGCCCTTGCTTTACATATGCAAAGAGCAACTTTTCAGGCCCATATATTCAGAACATGCCTGCTCCGAACGGTGTGGCCCTCTCCGGATGGACATGGGTGGACAATGTTAGAATCACAGCTCTCTATCAAATGGTCAAGTATACCTGTAGCTCCTAAGGCAGTTCTTCACAGCATTCAATGTGGGTGCATCAAAATGACCTGTGAATCAAGCAAGTGTTTGTGCAAAAAAGCTGGACTACCGTGCACAACAATGTGTCGTTGTGAAAACTACTCAAATCGCTCAAATGTTGACCATGAATATTACTCGGATGTTGGCAAAAATGTCGAATTTTCTTAATTTTACACTGAAAATTTTGGGAAAATCCAAATTAGCCCCCTCAATATTCAGGACAAGGGCTTTAATCCCCCAATATGAAATTGCTTCCTACGGGCCTGCATTCCCACACGATGACACTTTTTGACACCCCTCAAGATAAAGGCTTTGGAAAATATTGTGGAAAATAAAGAACTTGCTTGTTAAAAGGCAATTTCTTCATTTCTCACAGTGTTTTTTACACAGAAACACCAAAATGTATTCAATTTCATTCACTTCAAATTGTCGTCTGCAACATTTTTGAATTTGGGCAAGTCTAAAATTCTGTCGTTTGATAATTGGTTAAATGTTAAAACAACTGTAACATTATAGTTTATGACTGTTAATTACCATCAAAGTTTCTGAACCTTAGACCAATTCAACCATTTCCCAAACAAGACCGGTATATGACGTTTCTATTAGGTAACACTAGGAAAAACATTGAGACAAAAGAAGAAAACACTGGTAATCAGCATTTTCTCCTTTTGTCTCAATATTTTTCATGCTGTACAATACACATTTTTTACCTTTGATATAATTTGTTTTGTCGTCTGCAGCAGCTTTCAAATTGGACAACCCTTAATTTTGCTTTTTGGGAAAGGGTTAAAAACAAGTATTTGATGATTTAATGTTTCACTAAAATAATGTGAATTGCAGTTATCACGGTGTATTATCACATGATTTAGAATTTCCGATAATCTTCAATAACTTTGTCAATACTTGACCAATTTGAATTCGGTTTAAAGCAGAGAAGGTGGGAAAATGTCAGGAATAACATGTATGTCGTAGATTTTTGAAAAATCAACTGACAAAAAAGTTATTGAAGATAAACCGAAACTGTGGTTTATCTTCAATAACTTTTTTATCGTTTGATTTTTCAAAAATCAACCATGTCCATTGCATGCGTGAGATCTGTCCACATTCTCTGCTTTAAACCGAATTCAAATCGGTCCCATATTAACAAAGTTATTGGAGATATTCAGTAATTATTGCATCACGTGATTATACACCGTGGTTATACATGGACGAGACAATTATGTCCCAGTCACCATCATTTTCCTGTCTTTCTGGTGTGTTGAAATATAATTAACAACTATATATTTTATTTTGTTTAATTTTGAGGATCTAAAATAGGCCTACTTTTGTTATCTTATAAGATTATAAGTAAGCTAACGAGCATCTTCTTTTTTGCCTTAATCATTTTCTCCACCTATGTTGGATGAACAGCTGTTGGCTTGGATTTCATGTTTGCGTTCGCACTCCTGCAAGAGATGCTTAATCCTTTTAAAAATAAAAAAAAATGTAGGGTTGCACAATCTGAAAGATGCATCAAACGACAAAATGGATTTTGATAAAGATGGCACTTTGTTGTGTTAAAGCACAGAAAATATTGAGGAGAAAATGCCGATTATCAGCATTTTTTTCTTATGTGTCAATGTTTTCCCAAGGCTTTTTAATGAAAAATGTCAAATGCATGCCTTTTGGAAATGGGTTAAACTGCTTTTACCCCTTCCCAAACAACAAGTTAGTGGGACAGTAGCCAGTCTCGTTGCTATGATTCAAAAGCTGCTGCAGTGAAAAATATGGGTTGATAAAGAGTTGGTTTGTGAAATATAAAACCTAGAAAATTTAGAGGCAAAAGGAGAAAATGCTGATGATCAGAATTTTCTTCTTTTGCCTCAATGTTTTCCCAAGCCTTTTCTTATAAGGTCGTTAAAACCCGGTCTTGTCTGGGAAAAGGTTAAAGGTACTGTGTAACTAGAAACTTAGGTTGTATGGGTCTCAACCTAAGACCTGTCGATAACAGATAGGGCCTATATTTCACCACAACCCATCTTTTGTTGCCACTTTGATTGACATTCATGAATATCAGACTGGTCCAAAATATAAATGTTACAAAGTAACAAAATAAGTGCACCACAGAGCAGAAGATCTGTGTGCTATAATGTGTAAAACCTTCTTGGCAAAGGAGAAAATGCATATTACAGAAAATAGTTTCGTTATCACGTTTTACTAACCATACTGGGATGTCAAATCCTGGCATTACAGTCAAACAGTAGCTGGAACACCTTTTGGACTAACAAATTCGTGAAAAATATCAGCAGTTTGACACATAAAGCCATTTATCCGAATTTATGTTGTATCCGGATATAGGTACACTTTACCTAGTATTTCAAAGTCAAATTACTTTATAGTGACCACATACTTTAGGGTAAACAATGTTGTTTTGTAATCAGGAGATGATGGGGATTATTTTGATATATAGTTTATGTATTCACCCTTTAGCCTGAAGCAAACTTTTTTTAGAAGCCTTTTTTGGGGTTCGGCCCATGGCCTATTATGTGTATAATACCTAAAAATATATAATAACCTCTTGAATACTCTTTAAAGAGACAACAATGCTATTCTAGGTATCAGAATAGTATTATCTAGAAATGGTATTAATGTTTTGCAACATTTATTTTATTGTATGTTTTGATGAACTCTGATAACATATCACTGATGAACATACACAAATTAAACAAAACCAAAATGTTTGAAAAGGGAAATTAAGAAAAATGTATCAATTAACATAAAAATGGTCTGGTTTTCGGTTTTAAGCTAAAGAGTCAAAACTGTACTGCATTGAATTGCAACAATAGCAACGTTTGAGCTACATGTAAACTAACTTCTTTTGTCGAGTATGCGATATTTCTAGTTAGCTCAGCATAATTAAACCTGTCCCAACAAAAAAATGTAGCCCGGTGATCAAATTTAAAAACTTCTGTAGACGACAAAAATGGGGTTGATTAAATAGGATTTGTATATGATATGGAATAGAAATAGTTGACGATAAAAATAAATCCTAGTTATCCGCATTTTGCCTTTATGTCTTACAAATCGTATTTCTTATGGTCCTTAGAATATGCCTTGTTTGGGTAGGAATAATAAAAAGTAACCATGTTTTTTGTAATACTTGTCATTTATTTTGATATTAATAGTTGGTATCAAAATGTCATATATTCTTACAAATTGAGACAAATACACAATTATTTGGGTTTTGCAATGGTGGAACATTATATATGTCTTATGTAATACTAATCGATAAGAACGTCATTTCTACAGGGCTTGAATAACAAATATTTGACATTAAATAATGCACGTAGATAAGTGAAATTTGAATATGTAATATCCTCACCGCACATAATATGGCGCCAAAGTTACCTGCTTTGCCGACCTGTCTGGTTAGCCATTTTAGATTTAAAATTTCGGAGAACAAATCTTAAGATTAGAGGAAATAATATAAATGTTGCTAATAAATGTAGTAAATGCCTTTTCGATGGGGTTGGAATCATTTGTGGAAACTGCAAAACCGACGACATTTGTCTTTTCCCCATAATTTTACAAACCTCTCTACAAGACGCAAGTCAAGACAAGTTTTTGGTTAGGAAAGTGATCAAAAACACATCAAATTTCTGACTCAGACTTGCAACGGCGACAAAACAATGCATGCAACATTATTCAATTTTGACGGTACATTTAATAAGAATGTTCACTGGTGCATTTGATAACCCAAAAGGCATTATATAATATTCGTATTTACTTGTATGCTAATCAAAGTCTGGATAACTTGATAAGATGAAACTTTTGTGCGCTCGGGTGTAAAGATAAGACTAAGAAACAATTGACGAATTAATTCAATTGTTTTAACCCTTTCAAAATAAGGAGCATATTTTGATGTCCAAGAAATTCATTGTGAAAAACTTAGAATAAGAAAGGAGTGCTAATTACCGGTTGAATCTCATTTTCTCTCAATAATTTATGTGCTATAAAACATGAATTCCTATATTGATACACATTTTTCATCCGCAACAGCTTTCAAAGTGGATCTGTCAAGACAAATTTGTCGTTTACTCAAAGTTTAAGCCTTTCTGAAACAGCGAAATGTTAAACCAGTTCAAATTGAAAGAAGAATCGGGTGACAACAAGACATTAGTTTCAACAGTACAGAAAATCCATTTCATGGCAGATGAAACGCGAACGACTACAAACAATGATTAGCGGACTTTGAAAAAACTTCGAGAACGAGATAAATTTCAAGAACAAGGGTCTGAGATACATGTATCGAATGGAATGAAATATAAAGTTAACGAAACGGAACCAGAAAAAACGTTGAGTAGTTAATGAGATACATTGGGTGAACACGGAGAACTGATACTCAATCACTTCGAATAATAGGTTATTCGAGAAATATGCATTCGAGATAAAGATATATGACTATAAGAAGCGTTAGAGAATAACTCATTTTCCACACAATTGCCATCCAGTTCATGATAGCCGGTGTACCTAGCCAGAACTGAAACCCACATACTTCGAATTGTGACGGTTAAAGGGATGTAATATGGCAGGTAATATGCTAATGAGATTACCCGGTCAGTAAAGAACGTGAAAAAGTTGGATTACATATAGAAACATAAGCCCATGTAGGGATGAGGATCCTTTTCTCTGAATGGACTGGTTGTTGTCTGTATGTAGCTATGTAGCTCGGAACGTTACAATTGGTGGCAGCGGTGGGATAATGTGGTCTCCAGCTACCCCTAACCCATGGTTACAACCTTCTGATAGGTCAATTCCTTGCCTATTGTGTAGCAGTGCATTGCTGGAATACTGGGAAGAAGGTTCATCACCTGCTGCCTTGTAGGTAGATACACTGAACAGATCTTCTAAACCGCCACGGCATGTAACTTCGTATAACTCCATTAATATTTTGGATAGGAGCTTGAAATTTTCAAATAAAAAAGATAAACCATTTCTACAGAAGATTTCAAAATTTCATTGAGGCCCTTTGACAATAACATGACTTAATTGCTAATTGAAAAGGGTCACTGTCACGTCTACATTTTCACATCAACAAGGTAAACTGTAAGCACGGGATGTGACATCACTCTGCGTCAATAACTCTGCTTGACAACGAGCCTTCATTCAGTTATAGCTACCTAGGAAGTTCTAAGGTATCATTCTAGACGTCTCAGTAGCCTAGGTAAGTCTGCACCACTTCCGGTTTCCTGGTATTTTTGCCAAAACTTTGTGTAATGTCTTGTGATTACTTTAGAGCATTTCTCCGATTTGAATTCATCTGTGCATTAAATCTGGGTGATATTTGTTGACTGCTAACAACAATGTCGGCTAGTCTTCTGTTTTGAATGCTTTGATGGTGTTCTACGGAATACAAAACGTGCTATTAAAAAGAACAAAAAATCCAGTTTGTAAATATAATTTTGTATCCTTCTGAGTAGCATGCAGACGTCAAAGATCAATTACTGATACACATAACTGTTTCAAAAGTAGTGTCTTTCGTCAAGAAAGGTACATGTGGAATGATGATAATTTGTATGGTAGACTGTACGGGTCATGATCTGCGGTGCATTTTGACATGGTTTTTGGGGCCATATAACTCGTTATAAAGAAGCAATAGAAAAACAACCGATACATTTCACAACAAAGTCGGCATATTTTCACTTAAGAATGCTTTATCGTGTTCTATGGAATATGATACATGCCAAAAGAACTCTAAATGCAGTTTGTAAACATAACTTTAAATCCTCTCTATTAGCACACACGCGTCAAACAGCCATTACTGACATGCAAAATGTGTGCAAGATACAAGTCATCTCTCAAAAAATGTACATGTGAAGTAATAGTATTTAGTATGGTGGACTCTAAGGGCCATGCTCTTTGGTGCACTTTGACATGATTTGGGGTCCATAAAATTTGCAAAACAGAAAGCAATCGGAAAACAGTTAATGCATTTATCAGTATCATGATCAACATTTTGAAACATGCACATATCACTTAAAAGGGTACATGCTTTTTTCATATCGAGGTCGCTTTCGATAAGCCCCACAGTCCAACCCATATCACTTAAGGACATCCGGCCCATTGAGTTGATTTTTCTTTGCAAAATCTGCATGTCGGATAAATGCGAATTAATGCTTGAGTAGATTTTGTGCAATTTAACTAATCACATCGTGCACCACGTGCAAAAACTGGTTTTATATGAAACACTCTACACATAAAACGTTGTTGTTTTAATTTCGACTTTATCGCATTAAATCGATAGCTACTGATCACAAAATCTAATGTGCAAAATATTGTTTCAAACGAACTTGTCGTTTTTCATTTATACCAAAAATTCTGTTCTGAAAAGTGGCGGTTTAGAACATCTGTTCAGTGTATAGTCGTGCAGCTCGGGTTGTAGCATGCATTGTTGTAGAGTTGTTGACTTCGGGTCGAAGTCATAGTAAGAAGGGAGGAATGTGACGGTTAAAGGGGGGTAATATGGCAGGTAATATGCTAATGAGATTACCTGGCCAGTACAGAACGTGAAAAAGATATAGAAACATCAGCCCATTTAAGGATGAGGATCCTTTTCTCTGAATGGACTGGTTGTTGTCTGTATGTAGCCATGCAGCTCGGAACGTTACAGAATAATAGGTAAATTCGAGACATAGGCCTTCAAAAAAATAGATAAATAACTGTGGTGTTAAATATTTACTCACTTTCTACACAATTTCCGTCTAGTTCATGAAAACCTGGTTTACCTAGGAATGACTAATACTCAAAAACTTCGAATTATAGATAATTTTGAAAAAAAGACAATGACTGTAAGGGACGTTGGATGATTACTCACATTGCACAAAATTTCCGTCTAGTTCATGAAAACCTGGTTTACCTAGGAATGACTAATACTACATGTAAAATACTTCGACTTATAGATAATTTTGAAAAAAAGACAATGACTGTAAGGGACGTTGGATGATTACTCACATTGCACAACATTTCCATTTAGTTCATGAAAGCCTGGTTTACCTAGGAATGACTAATACTAAAATACTTCGAATAATAGATTAATTCGGGGAAAAGACAATGACTACAGGGACGTTGGATGATTACTCACTTTCTACACAATTTCCGTCTAGTTCGTGAAAGCCTGGCGTACACAGGCACGACTCATTCCTATAACAGGTCCTGTTTTCTACTTCACAGATCCCCTCACCACACTGTTCTGAAAATGAAGCGTTATTTTGAACCATTATTACATAATGACTCTTTTTGACTCCCAAAAAGACTATTGCTTTGGAAAACATTCTGGAAAATGAAGAAATTGCTTGTGACAAGCAATTCCCTCATTTTCCACACTGTTTTCTATCCATAAAGAGTTAGTCTAGGAGGTAGATGAGGTTTAATTGCGGTAAAAGCACCATACAACTTTTGGACTGATTCTTGTAGCAAATTGTCTCAGGAGTTCGGAAATGCGCGTCTGACGCGCATCCGCCTAGATATAAGGGGAGAAAATTGAGGTTAAAGTTGTCTGCCCTTGGATTTTTAAGCCAAAAATTGAATCTTACTAGGCATTTTTTTTAACTTACGTTTAACTTACGTTTAACTTACGTTCCCTGGACCAAATGTAAGCTTTCGTCTTCTGTGGGTCCTTCTGTATATCGTCGTCCTGTACTGTTTGTTTGAGTGCTGTAGCAGCTCGGAGTGAACTTTAGAGGGTGGCTTTTCCAATGGCTGTTGAGTCTACTTTTAAAACAGTTTATACTAGGTGACGTTACTACTTCATTTGTTAGCGAGTTCCATGTATCAATTACTCGATTACTGAATGTATTTTTTCTCTGTTCGGTTCTTGATCTTTTTTTGAATAGCTTGAGGCTGTTTCCTCGCGTTCTGTTATTTGTAACTAGTGTGAATAATTCGCTGTTGGTGGTATCATATTTGTGTAATATCTTGAATACCTGGATCATGTCTGCTCTTTCTCTGCGATATTCAAGTGATGGTATTCCCAGATGGCGTAGTCTTTCTGTATATGATAGATTCCTTGTTGTTGGTAGTAGCTTTGTGGCTCTCCTTTGGACATTTTCGATTGCTGTCTTGTGCTTTTTAAGATAGGATGACCAAACAGGACTTGCATATTCTAGATGCGGTCTTACTAGTGATTTGTAGAGTTGGAGGAACATGGTTTTGTCTAGGTATTTAAAACTTCTGCGAATTATTCCAAGGTTCTGGTTTGCCTTTTTGATTTTAGAGTTGATGTGAGATTCAAATTGTAGGTCTCTGTCTATGATTACTCCTAAATCTTTTTCTTCTGTGACATTTGCTATTGTAACTGTTGTTCCATTTGATTTCATATGGTAGTCTGTTTGAACATCCTTTTTCCCAATGTTTAGTTGAAGTCAAGACTCCAATTGTCAGACCATTTACTGAGAGAACCTGTCGTTGTTTGTAATCTGGCGTGATCAGTAGGACTCTGGATAGATGTATATGTTTTAGTATCATCTGCGAATAACTTGACGTTTGTGACAGCCTTCTCAGGTAGATCGTTGATAAAGATTAAAAAAAAGTGTCGGGCCTAATACACTCCCTTGTGGAACACCACTAGTAACCTCTTTGCTTTCGGAACTGTGGTTGTTTATAACTACTTTTTGGTGTCTGTTATGGAGGAAGTTTTCTAGCCAGCTATATACTTGTCCGGAGATTCCATATGATTTGATCTTGCTCAGTAGTTTTCTGTGGGGTAAGGTGTCAAACGCTTTTTTGAAGTCATAGAATATTACGTCCGTTTCTTTGGAGTTGTCTAAAGCAAGTGACCAATCTTCCAATGATTCTAAGAGTTGTAGTTGACAGGATTTGCCTTTAAGGAAACCGTACTGTTCTTTTGCATAGAGATCATTTGTCGTCATATGTTGTATAATATGTTCATTGATTATTCTTTGCATCAGGTTGGCACATACTGGACCGAGGCTTATGGGTCTGTAGTTCTCTGTTTTGTGTCTGTCCCCAGATTTAAAAATTGGTACCACATTTGAGTGCTTCCATTGATCAGGGAGGATCCCCTTTTCCAGTGAGTTTTTAAATATTTTGGTTAGTTGGTAGACTAGTTCCTCTTTGCATTCAATTAGCAGTTTAGGGTGAATGTTTTCTGGTCCACTGGATTTGCTTGCGTTTAGACTATTGATAGATTTTAACACGTCCTGTTCGTTTATTGTGATGTTGGTAAGTGTTTCGTCAGTTCTTTTTTCTGGTTCCTGATTTGGTATGTTTGCATCTGGTTTGAAAACGCTGACAAAGTAATTGTTGAACATATTTGCTTTCTCCGAGTCAGATTCGATGTCTTGTCCATTTTCATCTTGTATATTGTAGCAATTTGTTGTGGTTTTACTTTTAGATCTCACATATTTCCAGAATAGCTTATTGTTGGAGTTGATTTTTTCAGCTAGGTCCTTTTCATAGCTATATTTTGATTTTCTGATTGCCGATGTTGCTTGGTTTCTTGCCGCTTTGTATTTGTTAAAGTTTTCCTCAGTTTTACAGTATCGATATTTGGTCCATGTGCTACGTTTCTTTTTTAGCCTTTTTCTGGTGTCCGAGTTGATGTATGGAAGTTGTTTGTTGAATTTCGGACTGTCTTTGTACACCGGTATGTATTCTTCAATATATCTATTCATCAAATAAACAAAGACAGTCCATGATTCCTCAACATTTCCATCTTCAAGTAGGGTATCCCAGTCGGTGGCTCTTAATTTTTCTTTTATGGTTTGGTAGTCACCTTTAAAGTAGTTTCGCTTCATGTTTGTGGTCTTTTCCACCCGGACTGTATAACATAGAAAGTCTATTTCTAAAGCCTCGTGGTCGCTTTTTCCCAAACTAGGTAGATGTTGGATGTTGTCTATCATGCCTTCTTCATTAGTAATTACGAGATCTAAGATGGATGGTGTTTGTCCTTCTCTATATCTTGTCGGGTTTTTTACATGTTGGTAGAGAAAATTGTCTCGCAATGTTTCTAATAGTTTGGTGGCTGGATGGTTTTCTCCAACATTTGTTTTAAAATGTTGCCAGTCTATTTCTTTTAAGTTAAAATCTCCCACTATACATATGTGAGAGCAACCACAGGAAGCTGCCTTTTCTATTATTTGGTTTAATTCCACATGACTGTTAGGAGGTGAATTTGGGCTGCGGTATATACATCCTAGAATTGGATAGTCGTTGTCTCTTAATCTTATCTTTATCCAGGTCGATTCTATTTCCTTGCTTGGGTTCTCGAACTTACAGATTTCTTATGTAGATTATTATTCCTCTTTTGTTTTCTGGCAAGTTCAAATACTTTGTGTATCCATGTATTTCATATATAGAATCAGAAATTTCAAATACTTTCTGTTTTGGATTTACTTCGTTTATAGCAATTATATCTGGATTTCTTGAATGAATAAGGTGTTGTAGTTCATCCATTTTATTTGGTAGAGAGTCCGCATTTGTATATATAATTTTGAGGTTGCTCCTGTGGTTAACACTTTGTTCACTTTGTACATGGTTGTTTAAAATTTCTTTATTTACAGTGTTAAAAATAAAATCGTGTTCCTAGTCATCGTTATTTGAAGCGGAGTCTTCTTGTGAGTTTCCGCTGTGAATTGATAGTTCATGGTCTTTCAGAGTACTGTCCATGTAGTTTGCAAAGCTTATCATAGAGTCATCGGCACTGACTACCTCATTTTGATCACTGTTTTGTTGTTTTGCATATGATTTTGCAGTTCCTTTAGTTTTCGTTTTGTAGCTTTTTACAATTTTGGAGATGATTACTTGTCCATCTCTTATTACCGCATTCTTGTTTATTTTTCTAACTTCCTCACGCTCTTTTAATAGTTCTTTACGTTCTGTTCTCTGTGTTGGCGTTAGATCTGCTGTTATTATTACATCCTTTAAGTTTGGGGGGCACTTTTGTTTGATGTTTTTAGCTTCTAACAGAAGTTGTCGTCTGCTTTTCTTGTTGTCTAGTACTATCTTGAGAGGTCGTGTTTTATCTTGTTGTCTGGCACCAATTCTGAAAGATTGCTGGATTTCAATGTCTACCCCTAATGTTTTGGCTAAGTACGTAATGTGGCTGTTGTCTTCTTTTTTTCTAGTATTCGGGTCGTCGCAAATAGATTCAAGGAGATTATATATCATTAGATTCGAGTTGCGTTGTTTTCTATCTTCATGTTCTTTGATTCTTGCGTCAATTTGTTTGTTAAGGCATTGATTTATTTGAAATGGTTTAAAATTGGTAAATATATGCACATATCATCTCCACGCATATTTTAATGATGTTTAATGAATGATCTTTATCGATAAAAATCCAAAATGGCCGCCAGAATGTCTATTTTTAGTAACAAAAAGGTGTTTTTCTTTAAAGTAAGATTTTTTGGGGGATGCATATTCGCTGATTTGAAATTTTATGCATGTATTTAATACATATAAACTAGGAAATTGTCTCAGGAGTTCGGAAATGCGCGTCTGACGCGTATCCGCCTAGATATAAGGGGAGAAAATTGAGGTCAAAGTTATCTGCCCTTGGATTTTAAGCAAAAATGGAAATCTTACAAGGCATTATTTTTAAGACATTGAGTCATTACAAATGGTTTTAAATTGGGAAATATATGCACAATTCATCTCCATACATATTTTAAAGACAATTTATGAAAGTTATTGATCCATATAAATCCAAGATGGCCGCCAGAATGTCTATTTTTAGTATCAAAAGGTTTTTTTTTTTTTAAATAAGCCTTTTTCTGGGATGCATGTATGTTGATATGCATCTTATGCATATATTTAATAAATATAAGCGAATTGGAACTTAGAAAATTCGGAAAAATAAGTTTTGGATATTATTTGAAATGAATTTTTATGCTTAAATTGCATTTTCATATCCTGAGAATTTTGCGAAAAGCGTATCGATGCATTTTTGTTAGGGTATTCATTAATTCAAAATGGTTTTAATTGGCAAATATATGCATGATTCATCTCCATAAATATTTTAGTTATGTGTAATGAAAGTTTTTGATCCATAAAAATCCAAGATGGCCGCCAAAATGTCTATTTTTAGTATCAAAAACGTGTTTTTTTTTAAATAAGATTTTTTTCTGGACAAATATATATTATCCTAATATGAATCTTTAAGAATATACATGTATTTAATAAATATTAACTTATTGGAACATAAAAAAGTAGGGAAAATAAGTTTTGGATAGTATTCTAAACAATTTTAAGCTCAAATTGTATTTTCATAATCCTGAGAATTTTGCGAAAAGCTTTTCGATCGGTAGATTAAACGCATCTTCAAACATATTTATTCTTTTCAATATGCTTGTGTATTGAATATGCATTTCACATAATCAATTAGTACGGATATTAATAACCACCCGAAAAAATTCTAAAGCCAATATGGATGACAAGATGGCCGCCATTTTGGTTAATTTAGAATTACATGATGAATTCTGTTGTAGAAATGGGCTAACTCATAGGAAGTTTTCCTGATCATATAAAATGGCTTTTTGTTGATTCAAGTCTGCATGTTATTGCTTCATATTTGGCTGAATCACAATCATAAATTACATGTTACAAATTTCAAAAGCAATGAAATGGATGGAATTCTGTTTTTGTTACACAAAAAACTTAATATATTACCTTTTCCAGGATGTGGCCCTTGTAAAGTTTTAAAACGTACGAGTTTCGTACACTGTATCCTTTAACATTTGTAACATTATATCTTTCTGTTTTCCAGGTACACAAAATAATTGATATAATGCTGCAAAATTTAAAGACAAAAAGGAGGTCAACATGTCAAGGAATTGTACTTTATACATTGGTCAAAAACTTCTTCTGGCCTTGGGAAGTGAAACCATTTAACGAAAATACCTGGTTAAAACCACAAACATGTGCGTCTGTTAGACTGTCCAGAGGTAGTTCCTCTAAATATGCCTCGATTATTCTCCCAGACTCGGTTGATGATACCACGGTATATAACATCAGTTGCTACAGCAACTTCACTGCCATAGCGGATTCTACAGGAACACTGTAGATGAGCCGAAATCATACACAATGCGCTATTATGTGCCAGAGAAAGCTAGTCCTTCTAGTTTTGATTTTGATCACAACTCAATTATTGAGACAACCTACTCCTTAGGAGGTTTAGGCTTAAAACATCCCTATTATTTAACCCTTTCCTAAATGACAAAATTGTAGGGTGGTTAGGCTCTAGCAATCTTAAACTGCAAGGGTACCCTTTGACCATGTGTAAAGCACATTGAAGAATCTAATTAAATTCCCTGTGGGCTCTGCTTGGCATTTGGCAAGGGCTTCCACTGTTACAGGTTGAGGCAGGTCCTTGAGGTCTTTCTCTAAATCCTTCACTACACCTCTCAAGCAGTAAATCAGGGCAACACTTACTGATTTTTTTCTCCAAGACTGCTGACCTGTATTTGTTGAGCTTCATCTTCCAAGAAGCTGGTGTTAAGTTTGTGCAGGAATGCCAAGAATTCAGCTCCATCGCACTCTACTGCTGATTCCTGAATGAGATTCTTTAGTAAATTACCATTATGATCATCGGCTGAAGGTGATTTGTCCATTAGATAGGCTTCCTCAACCAGACCATTGCCATGATACATGTGTCCTTGCAGCTTTGGTGATACTTGACTTCTTTTGGTATCATGCCAATGCCACTGATTTTTGCTAATAGTTTCTATCATTTTTTCTCACACCTAATTCATATATAATGACATTTGCTGCACCTTCAGTTTCACATTTCCCCGGATTTTCCTTTTGGAACTGGCTTTTCTATTTCGCAGGACAGTCACAAAATACACATGTTGTGGGGAATATACTAGATGTACTCCATGGACCAGCTATCCCTTGCTCATGAGAGCAAATTGTGTATGATTTCGACTCATCTACAGTATAAGGTTGTCCTGTAGAACCCCTTATGGCAGTAAAGTTGCTGTAATAACTGATGTGATATCCCATGGTATCATCAAACAAGTCCGGGAATTGAGAATTTAGAAATGCATAGACGAACTACAGGCTGTCAACCAAGTCTTCATAAAAAGGAGTTGTAATAGAAATATTTTCCAATGAGCTTTTAGCCCATTTTGAGTTAAAATATAGGAGCTTAATTAAAGTACTTTTGTCTCAAGCATTCACAGGGGCTTTCATGCGATTATTGAAAGTGGTACAGCATTGAAAAGAGATTCAGGGAGAGCACATGTAAGACAACATCTCTGAACAAAGGGGGGATGAATGTTCTCCCCCAAGAAAATTTTGACAATCTAAATGTCCTTAGAATCAATTTGAATGCGCTCTAAGAGACCCATTTTGGCTTTAAATCTCATTAAACATATATATAATGCATTAAGCCAAAGAAATATTACAGCCATGGCCATAATTCCACTGACAGCTTTGTGTTATACCAACAGTTCTTACCCAGTCTAGTTTGCTGTATGTTAATGCATTTGTGTTTAATCTAGACAAGAAAGTCGAGATGGCCATATATCGCACAACACTGAGATTAAGAGGAGATTGTATAATATCAGATACCTTCTGCCTCATCCAAGACCAACAACTTCCAGCCAATTTTCATTTCAGGCAAACATTTGTCAGAAGATTGCACAAGATTTCATTCTTGCCCACCATATGTAATACAATATCCCATAACAAAGGGCCAATTTTCATTGCAGCACAAACTTTCAAGTATTTTGATAGAAGACCATAAGACAATTATACGAACCAAATTTCAAAGTTGTAGGTCAAACTTGGGGAGAAGAAGTTTGTCGAGGATTTGGTCCTCCGTGTCTATCTAGAATATGATATTTCACAACATAGGACCCAATTTAATTGTAGCACAATGATTAAAAGCATTTTGACAGAGGACTTTTAGACAATTCAACACGTCAAATTTGAAAGCCCTCGAAAGCCGGAGTAGAAATAAGCCTAGATTTTTTGTCTCATTATGTAGTCTAATACTAACAACACAGGGCCAATCTTCATTATAACATAATGATTTGAAGTTCTTTAGGGGGTGCTATAAGACAATTCCATAGACCAAATTTCAAAGCTCTAGGTCAAATGATTTAAGTGTAGTAGATTGTACAGGATTTCCTTCTTTCTCTATATGAAGTTTGATACAGGTCCCGCAACATATGGTTAGGTTTCATTGTACCACAAGCACTTGAAACATTTTTGTAGAGGGCCTTCATTCAATGAGATTCTACATACAAAATTTCAAAACTCTAGGCCTTACGGTATGGGAGGAGAGTATTTTTTTACTTGTGAACAGACAGGCGGACTACGGATGGCGAATGATCACGATACCTCACCCTCAGCACTTTGTGCTAAGGTGAGCTAATAAAGTAATCACTTCAGATCCACAGCATAACAATCCAGAATATGCTACTACACAGCATATCATAATCCTCGTCATATGTATTGACACCTTAAAGGTATGTGTCCTATTAAATAACCTTGTAGGTAACCAAATTTGTGATGATGAACAGACGAAAACACCAGAACATTATACAGTATGTTAATGATATAATGGAAGACAGAAATTCTCTTATCTGAAAATTAAATAAACAAATATCATCTTTTCATTCATCAATAATAGTTTTACCAAAAAATGTAGAAAATGTTTTCAAAATATAGGAGAATTGCACATAGGATGAGGAGTATATGAGGTACTTAAAAATAAATGATTTGTGTCCAAAATTTAGGAGTTTTAGAGGAAAAAAAGGAATCGGTTGACAGCCTTAAACTAGCTTTGGACTGTCTATGTAACACACATGTTTAGGCTTTTAATCAGGTATTTTCATCAAAGGATTTCACTTTCCCAGGTCATGATTTTTGGAGAAGATGTAAAGTATTGTTCCTAGACATGTTGACCTCCTTTAATGTCTTTCAAAGTTTACAGCATTATATCAGTTATCGTGTGTACCTGGGAAACAGAAAGAAATAATGTTATAAAGGTTATAGGATACATTGTACATTTTAAAACTTCATAAGGGCCACATCCTGGAAAAGGTAATATACCAAGGTTCTGTGTAACAAATACAGAATTCTATAAGATTCATTGCTTCTCGAATTCGTTGTTTCTAATTGTGATTCAGCCAGATATGAAGCAATAACATGCAGACCTGCATCAACAAAATGCTATTTTGCATGATTAGGAAAACTTCCCGTGAGTAAGCCCATTTATACAACAGAATTCATAAAATGGTGGCCATCTTGGCATTCATGTTGGCTTTACATAATTCTTGGTGGTTATAAGTATTCGTACTAAGTGAGTATGTGAAATGCATATACGCATGTATATTGAAAAGATTAACTCTGTAAATGTGTTTAATTTATGACTCGAAAAACTTTTGGCAAAATCCTAAGGATTATGTAGATGCAATTTCAGCTTAAAACTTTGTTTAGAACACTATCCGAAATTTATTTTCCTACTATGCAAAACTTATTTTCCTTTCTTTTCTATGTTACAATAAGTCAATATTTATCAAATACATTTATAAAAATTCATATTAACATTCATATATATATATATATATGCGTCTCAGCAACAAATCTTATTTAAAAACACTTTTTGTTACTAAAAATAGATATTATGGCGGTCATCTTGGATTTTTATGGATCAAAAACGTTCATTAAACACCATTGAAATATGAATGGCGATGAATTGTGCATATTTTCGCATTTAAATGCCAGTAGTAATGAATCAATGCCTTAAAAGGAATGCATCGAAACGCTTTTTGTAAAATTCTCAGGCTGATGAAAATGCAATTTAAGCTTTAAAATCTGTTTCAAATACTATCCAAAACTTATTTTCCCGAATTCCCGAAGTTCCAATTCGATAATATTTATCAAATACGTGCATAAAAATTAATATCAACATACATGCGTCCCAGAAAAAAAACTAATTAAAAAGGGTCCTTTTGTTATTAAAAATAGACATTCTGGCGGCCATCTTGGATCTTTGTGGACCAAAAACATTCATTAAACAACATTAAAATATTATGGAGATGAATTGTGCATATATTTCCCAATTTAAAACCATTTGTAATGAATCAATGCTTTAAAAGAAATGCCTAGTAAGATTTCCATTTTGGCTTAAAATCCAAGGGCAGACAACTTTGACCTCAATCTTTTCCCCTTTTACCTTGGCGGATGCGCGTCAGACGCGCATTTCCAAACTCCTGAGACAATTTCCTAGTTTATATGTATTAAATACATGCATAAAATTTCAAATCAGTGAATATGCATCCCCCAAAAAATCTTATTTTAAAGAAAACACCTTTTTGTTACTAAAAATAGACATTCTGGCGGCCATCTTGGATTTTTATGGATAAAAATCATTCATTAAACATCATTAAAATATGCGTGGAGATGATATGTGCATACTTTTACCAATTTTAAACAATTTGTAATAAATCAATGCCTTAAAAGAAATGCCTAGTAAGATTCCATTTTTGGCTTAAAAAATCCAAGGGCAGACAACTTTAACCTCAATTTTCTCCCCTTATATCTAGGCGGATGCGCGTCAGACGCGCATTTCCGAACTCCTGAGACAATTTGCTACAAGAATCAGTCCAAAAGTTGTATGGTGCTTTTACCGCAATTAAACCTCATCTACCTCCTAGACTAAGTGACAATTTATTAATTTCACTCACTTGAATCGTTGTCAGCAACATTTTTTTTTTAATTTGGACCAGTCTAAAATGTTGCTTTTTGGTAATGTAACCCTTTCCAAAACAACAAAATTTTAGGATGTTCCGATTTGATAGCTGTTCCAAAATGAGACGTTATCATAAGATAAATGGTGTGGAAAACAGACCTATATCTGTTTAATACAATGTGGTTGACATTTCTTAGAAGTACATGGACTTTGACAAGATTGATGCTTGAAAACTCTACAAGTTCAGGCAAAAGGCTTTTAACGTGTTTGTTTATTTAACCTTTTCTTAAACATGACCTATTTTCATGTCCCTAAAATAACACACTATTTAGAGCATTGAGACAGAAGACAAATTGATACAGAAATCCTGTATTTTCTCCTCTATTTTTTAACATTAAACAACAGACAAGGTATTCTTCATTGTTTACATTTCAAGTGCAACCGCCATTATTTTCATTTTCAAACCTAAGATATATAGAGGAGATGATTTCAATGAATATCCACAAAATAGGAATACGAAAGAATATTTTGTGTTTTGAATAACCATTAACCAATTGCCACACAATGACTCTTTTTTACTCACCACAAGATAATGTCATTCGAAAACATTGAGGCAAAGAAGAAAATGCTGATAATCAGCATTTTCTCATTTTGCCTCAATCTTTTCTGGGCTGTAACATAAACATTTCGGCCTTTTCGGATCATTTGTTTTTTCGTCTGCAGCAGCTTTCAAATTTGAACACCCTTTTATTTTGTCGTTTGGTAATGGGGTTAACCCCTCTTATCTGTAGCGCTGATAGGAGTAAAACTTACCAGCACAAAATGTCCCATTTCCAAGAAATCCGGAGTTGCATGTGCACGAGAATCCCTTTGGAAGATCAGTGCACGTGGCATTTTCGGCGCAGTTGTTTAATGCAGGGTTTGCGCACTCGTTCAAACCTGTGGTTTAATGATAGCATATAAAATTGAGTCAGGATGCAGAGAAGGGGACATTGGTCTTTCAAAATAACATTGATCTCAGCATGTTCATTCGCACAGTTTGATCAAGGTCTATCATGTTCTCAACGATTTCTTCGTTATTTGTAGCATCTATTGGAGAACAATATGGATCATATAAAGACCATTAGTCCAATCACGATACAATGAAACATGTTTCTTAAATTTACACTTGTAACCAAAGAAAATGCGCTTTCAATTTTCAAACCAATTTTGCATGTTAATTCGAATCTTGCAGGTGTGTGAGACACCCGCAATATTCTAGAACCACATGTAAAATTACCTTATTTTTTAATGTGACATTGCGTTGTTTGCATGTTTGACCCGTCACGCTAAAAGTGACTTTATCCGAACTCCAAAATCCAAATTTTGACAAACTTATTAGACTCAGCACAGATCAACCAGGTCCCGTATGCGAAAAATGAATATATAGTAAGACAGGGAAACGATTCTGGATTTAGAAAATTACATAAAAGTGAAAAGTGCCGGCCCTAGTCTGGCTGCGCGGACTGCGCGGACTGCGCAGACTGACTAGGGTCGATATTTTTCACACATCCGATAAGTTCCCTTTTAGCGTGATGAGTCACATATCATATACATTTTGTGACATAACACCGTGTCCTTACTGTATGTGCAGTAGTAGTACGGATCCCTGGGTGTCTCAAAATTCTGCTTTTCCAAAGGCGCGTTCTTTAGAGAGGGATTTTTAACCATTTTTGAAGATGTTTTAGATAAATCATTTAAAAGACTGAGATTCTGACCGAGGTGTTCCGTCATCATGACGTCATTTGTATGAAATATGGAACGTTCGGAACGTATGCGGTTTATGAATCATCGTTCATTCGGAACTACTCGGTCAGTTCTCTCTTATATGGTTTCTACAGAGTTGACCGAGGGGTTCCCCAAGATGTATTTGGTAATGGCGCATCCCACTGAGAGTCTTAAAGTGACATTTCACGATATTTTTTCATAAATTTTACTTTTATTGTTTATCTGAAAATTCTGAAATTTTCAAGCCAAAATATTGCGCCGTTTACAAGAAATACATATTTTTGTGCTAAAATTAATTAAATTGTCGTCCACAATAGTTCGGATTTACACTGTACATGTAACTTGCCATTTCTGTCTCAACTTAAAAGGCATATGTTTTGCTTATAAATAACAACTTCATAAAAACTAATAGCATTTATACGCATTAGAATAACCATTCTATACATAAAGACAAACTTTAAAAAAAATGGAATGTTATGTCCCTTTAAAAATCTTGCTGAAAAGAACGATTTATCCTGAAATATCTTAAGAAATCTCAAGATACCTTAAGTTTATAAATTGGCATTATTTAT
The DNA here is from genome assembly GCA_963680895.1 of Fragum sueziense. Classification (NCBI taxonomy): domain Eukaryota; kingdom Metazoa; phylum Mollusca; class Bivalvia; order Cardiida; family Cardiidae; genus Fragum; species Fragum sueziense. The sequence goes on along the minus strand of OY804608.1, from coordinate 40,254,237 downwards.
GATATCAATTTATTTATATATAGAAAGTTAAATCTCTTAATGAACGTAAACAATCAGAGACAATCGGAGACGAATCCAACTTCCGGGTTTATAAAATGCTTTAGAAACATTGATGTAAAAGAATAAAATGCTGATGACAAGCATTTTATTCTTTCGCTATATTCCTTTGCTTTAAGCAATACTATGTGCATACCGATTTACATCAATTTTGCTATATGCAGTATCTCTACATTTAAAGAAGTGTGAAATTTCGTCGTTTGGGAATGGATTAAATAAAGATATACGTACCAACGCAGGCACATCTTTTAAAGGAGCGTCTCATGGCAGATTCACAAAACGCCAGCTTAAAAATGGTACAAACTATTGTTATTAGAATATGGAATCCTATCCCAAACGGCAAAGAATAGACTTTTCTTATTCAAAAGCTTATTCAAAAGCTGCTATAGAGAACAATATGGATGTAAAATCAAGATATGATTGGTATATGATCTAGCACAGATAATAGTGGGGCAAAAGGAGAAAATGCTGATAATCAGCATTTTTTTTCTCTTTTTTTCCTCGATGTTTTCCCAATACTATTTTCTTAGTGACGTCAAAACCAGGTCTTGTTTGGAAAAGGGTTAATCAAGTAGACCGTGATGCAATTTCGGACAAACAACAGTATTTCGCCAGTGTAATTCTAAAACCTGGCAACTGCAGCTTAATTAAACTGCAGATACGTGATGTTAAAACGACACCGACGGTGTATCAATATACAAGTCGGAGACCCCATCGGAAGTGATCAGCATTTTCTTCTTTTGTCCCAATGTTTTTAAGCTCTATCTGTTCGGGACCATCTCTTTATCTATTAGGAATATCAAGAGTAGTTGAACCGTATATAGGCTACTTAAAATCAGACAAACAGTTTTATTCTTGAAAGCCTCTACCAACAAGAGTTTTTGGCCTTGAAGAAGGCCAAATTTAGCATGTCATTTTTCCCAGGGCGTGCTGAATCGTTATCTTGTGAAAACGTTGAACGCAGATAGATGGTGTTCTTGCGCGATGAAAAGTAAATCGGAACTGGATTAGATCTATACTACTTTATGCAGATTTTTGACCCATGTACATTACAAAAGAAGTAAATACATACGTTGATAGTAGTAAAGGCATTTAAAATCGTAAAATATTTACAATCAAGAAATCGATTGCAACATATATTATGCGCGGATCCATTCGCCGCCAATACTCAACGTTTAGTGGGTTTTCCCCCGAATCAATATCGTAAACAATATCTAAATATAGATACCCTGCAGACGCAAGATTATGACGATGTATTATTGCGATTAAATCTTTTTTAGTCTGGTTTAAAAAGAAGATTAAAAGGTTTTCGAGAGGTTTTTACCTGTCGATGGTAGAAATTTTAGTTATTTTCGAAAATAAAATGGTGTCCGATCTGACCCGAAGGAAAATTGATACGTCGGGTCTAACCGGACAAATAATAATTCTATATATTAATTATGTCACTCCTGACACAGCAAGATCAGTGGTCGAGTGGTAAAGTCGAAGTATCAGAACTCGGGGAACCGACGTTCAATTCCAGCTATCAGCGTATTTTTTTTTTTATTTTTTTTTTATGAAATACTCGATGCAAATAAATATCTTAGATCGTTCATTTGTATTTTATCTTACCTAAAACCTTTCCAAACAAAATTTTAGATTGTTCCAAATTAATTACGTAAAAGTGCAAACATTATTATTTGAAATAAATCTAGCTCGATTATCGGCCTGTCCGATCAGACCCGATGTGTCCGAAATAACCTGTCGTTGATGACTCATTTTGTTTTCCTTATGGTAACCGGTTTTATACGCTTAATACATACTTCTCATTACCGATGCCGGGGAAAAGGTTTAGAATTTTCTGATTGTGACATAAGATACAGTTTTTGTCTTCACCTATCTAAATAATGGCTGACGATCGCTTAACTGTCCGAAAGTACCCGACGTTCCTCTAATATTTAAAGAAACTTGTTCATTGCAAAATTTTCCGTAAATGTTCGTTTTTTCCACCGCGAAAGAACTATTGGGTCCATAGAAATACCGGAACACCATGGAACGCATAGTAATTACCGGAACACACGGAACGCGTCAGTGATTACCGATACACACTTGAAATATTTGGTTTTCCAATACCGTAGGTAATAGTAACGATTTGTTATTCTTTAATCTGTTTTAAAACTTTGTTATTTATATATCTATGTATTTGTATACATGTGTTAGATAGTTATGTTTTAATAGGCAGATTCATGATTTAATAAGGTTCTAAATGATATATTGTGAAGATATATAGAAATAACATCACGATTTGTCGGCAATGATTTAACTTCATTTAATAATCGAAATCCTTCTTACCTGATCCTTGATAATTTGGCCCCCATGATTCTAGTGGCCATCCAGTACAGATGATTTCTGTTCATCTTACTTTTGTTTTATACCAAAAATCTGCATGTGTTCAAATTTGTTCGAAACTTCTTCAAAAAAAATAAAAGATTAAAATATTACTCTTGTTATATTTAGACCAATATATACAAAAGTGGAGTAATTGTCTTAGAGAAAGCAGTAAACTGTCGTACTATTATGGCTATAAAACTAATTTTGAGATGGAACAATATTTAAAGCTTAACTTAAATACAAATATTCAAAAACAGTTTGCACGATTTCGTCTTAGCTCTCATGACTTGGAGATAGAAAAAGGCAGGTATCATGGCGTAGAACGACAAAATAGGCTTTGTAAATCATGTAATAGCAAATCTCCCGAAACAGAATTCCATTTTCTTCTCTGTTGTCCTAAACACTCTGATCAACGTAAAAAATATTCCCTCAGCCAATCATGGCCAACTATAAATAAGTTTAATGTTATAATGAGTACGCATAATGAACGAAAACTAGTACAACTTATGAAATTTATACACAGCGCGATGAAAAACAGAACAGTTATTACGACATAAAAACCAATTTAGATATTTCTTCTACCATATAAATCTACAAAAGAAACTATTACTACTTTAAATTTTCTGGGAACTCGATATCCACGTAAGAAATCTTTTTGACTAATATTGAATGTATTGTATTGTCACACTGTATATGTATATATGTTTTGTCATATTTATGTATTTGTTATGGCCAAAGGCAATTAACTTTGCCGAATTTTGCCAATAAATAAAGTTCAAAGTTATTTTTCGTACACTTTCCAGGCCTTCAGCACTTTCAGCACTTTGATTATTGCTGAAGTTAAAGAATATTTAAACTTTCTCATACCAATAATCTGCATGTGTTCAAATTCTTCAAGGCCTTCAGCGCTTTCAGCGCTTTGATTATTCCTTCTTATTTTTTTAATGAGCTACAAACGTATAACTTTTTTCCCCAAACGTCAGATATCTAGATTGTTCGGATTTAAACCGAGTTGCTGACGACAAAAACACGTCAAAAATACATGTAGAATAGGATCTACGGGCATGCTGTAGCCTAGAAGATATTGAGGGAAAATGAGAAATTAGTATTTATACTAAGTTTACTAGGGACGTCAAAACCAGATTTTGGGATATGTTTTAAAGTCAATCAATTAAGGTAGTTAATGGAGATTCACGAGACCTCTTGTATTTTTTATGTGACGTCTTGAACATTCGTTACGTTTCCGAACATAGACGGGCGACGTCGTTAACATTCGACGGTGGAACGTTCCACCGCCGAATGTTTACGACGTCGCCTAATTAATTCCGACGTCGCGTGAATCTCATCAAGGATGGACTGCCTTAACTAGACGTTAAGGATCTGGGGAGCCTAGACCATGTAATATAGATGAATGTCTGTTTGATATTTCTAACGTTTAACGCTTTTTAATACAAATTGGTATAAAAACAAACGGAAAACTTTAAAGGAAAGACAATGCTGATAATCAGCCTATCTTTTGTCACAATATTTCCTGCGTTAGATTTGATTTTATTTTCCCAACCATACATATGGTCATCTGCAGCAGCTTCGAATTTGACGTTAAATCATTTTCAGAAGGAAAAGAATGAAAAATTATAAAGACATAAACGAAAATATCGCTGCTTTTCTTCCAAAACATCGTACCTACATCTTAAACAATATATAGCTACGAGGTTTTCAAAGAGAGCGACATTATACATTATATTTCTTACCATTACAAGAATAAACCAGATTTTGATATCCATTGCTCAACTTTTATATAAAAGTGTAAACTAAAACAACCAGATGGTCCAAGGACGAATAATCGTGACCCGTCACACAAATAGGGACCATCGAGCGGGTGAGAGTGAATAGCTTTCACAATGTTATGTCACTAATAGTTCATCAAACCCTATGCTGTGGGCACTCATTGCAATCGTCTCGATGAGACGATTTCAATGAGTACCCACAACATAGGGTTTGGATTTTAAATAACATATTTAGTATGCTTTCACGTCCTATTATCTGTTGCACAGGGGTGGGCATACAGGAATTGGACAAAAGATCTAGTCTGCACAGACCGCCGAAACGATTTGAATACGTACGCACAACATAGGGTTTGGATTTTAAATAACAGATTTAGAATGCTTTCACACCTTCTTATCTGTTGCACTTTGGGTCATCCAGGAATAAGGAGTATGCACGGACCGCACCCAACAACTAGGGTCGAAACTGTCCACATAATGATTATTTTCCGGAGCTGGGATGTTTTCTTTGTAAAGCACTCTTCGAGCATATGCTCACTTTTGTAATTCGATATTTGGTTGACCTTTGGGGAGCCTAGTCGTTTTCATGTTTCTTTTTTTTTTACTGACTTCCTATATTTATGGTTCGTTTTTGTGTGACAGGTCACAATTGTTTCGTAAAGTCCTTCTTTGTCTTAAGGCTTACATATATTACTGTAAATCATGAACCGAATCTTGAAAAAAGGACCTTTAGCCTATACCATTTGGCGCGATCGTGTTTTTTCTAGACCTGTCTGCGTTTTCGTGTAATGTTATCAGGATCAATACTAAACTCATACAGTTGTTATAATCAATGAAAAAACCTTTGGAGAACAATATGGATCATGATCAGACTGTGTGTATAGGCAGTCTGATCTGGGTCCATATTTTGGTCTCAAATGCCATACGAGACCTTTCTCAAGATTTTACTCCGTATGTTTATTCCCGGGTTTATACATCCATACATTTATGGAGATAAACCGGGCTTAAGGTAGTCTGGTATACCTGCCCCTAATACTGCGTTCTTGGGTCAGGCGCATTCCAACAATGGCGACGCCCACTGGGATGATTTCACTACAAAGATAAAGAACAAAGTTTTTTAACTTTGTGAGCAAAGAAGGGTCATTAGATGAGTAGATAGTTTTCGGTATAACTTTAACACTAGCAGTAACAGTTTTACACGACCATCACGCTAATCCGAAATAAATCGGTTTTGAATTATGAACATGTAAACTTTATTGTGACAATTTAATTGGGTACAATCGTTATCATAAATATTATGTCTGATAAGCTCAGTGGTAGTCGCCATTGTTTGAGTGTGCCTGACGTACTAAAATACATAGTACGACATGGAATCAGACTAGGCTTTTAGGTAGTATATCCCTAATGAGATTCGCACGATTTCGGAATTATTCGCGCGACGCCGAAAACATTCGGCGGTGGAACTTATGAACTCGAAATGGCTTCATTACGGGTATTCTACCTTAAAATGTGAGGACATACACGTGTTATGTCAATTAACGTTTTTTGTTGTTTTTTTTTTTGTCTCAATATTCCGAAGCCTTTTCTAACCGATACGTTAAATCCATGTCTTGTTTGGGAAAGGACGAAAAAGTAAGGCTTTTAATAAATGTCTAATTTAACGCCTCCATTCTAAATCAAGAACAGTAAAAACGTTCACTATATTCATGATGGTTTGTCATGATTTTGTCCCTTTATTTTGCGAGAAACGTTTTATGAATGCATTTAAATTATAGTGGGCCGAAGCAGGCATACGTCTTGGTATACCGGCACAAATATCTGAAAGGCTTTCCCAAACAGTGAACTTTAAATGTAGTCCAATTTGAGAGTCTTTGCAGATAACAAAATGGGTGTGGATAAAGACTGAATATGTTTGCAATATAGCTTGGAAAATATTGAGACAAAAGGAGAAAATGCTGATTATCAGCATTTTCTTCTTTTTGCTCAATGTTTTTTAATCTATTTTTTATAGAGACGTAAAAACATGTCTTTTTTTGTGAACAGAATAATCCATTCACATATTTTGACTTTTTGAAAAATAACGTAAATAATGGAGTAAAGTAGGTTAAAAACAAAACAATTAACACCGAATGATTCTTCTATTAAAAGCATCAGATCATCGTGTCATTTTTCCACAAATCTTTATGATAGATGGTTAACCCATTCCCAAACGATAAAAATTTAGGGTGTTCCAAATTCAAAGACATCGCAGACGACAAATTCAAGTGAATGAAATTCAAAATTTGTTGATCATTTTGGGAAGTAAACATTGTGGGAAATGAAGAAACTGCATGTTACATGCAATTTCTTCATTTTCCACAATATTTTCCAAAGCCATTATCTTGTGGGGAGTCAAAAAGAGTCAGTGTGTGGTAATGGGTTAAGGGCAAAAAAGAAGAATGTTCCAAGACAATATGAATGTTCATAACCATTATATAGTTTGTGTGCAATATGGCAGAAAATATTAAGTTAAATGGAGCAAAGTTCTTGTTTTCAGTATTTTCTTCTTTTGTCTCAGTGCTTTCGAAAAATATTTCTATTACTGACACCGAAATATGGTTTGCATCGGAAAAGCCTTAAGTTGACCATGAATTATTTTTCATGTGATATTAAACAGGCATAATTCACAAATTTCCAAAATTTTCAAAGCCTTTTAATCAGGATTCATAATTCATTGTCATGGTGTTGCGGAACAAATAAGCGTCAGAGTCTTTCCATTCATGTAATAAAGGTAAACACGCTAAAGAATCCATTTTTGTGACATTTAAAAAAACATATTTCGATTTGAAAACTATACTAAGACAAAAAAGATACGCAACCCCAATTTTTCATATAATATTTTCAACAAAATATGTTTTCAATGGCTATTGAGTACATTTTTAATATACCTGCATCCATACGCATAAATACAGTGCCATTTTCTTCAGATGTTGTACATTCATCACGTGATACATGGTAAACTGTTCAAAAATGATTATCCCCTGTCGTGTTTTCTGGATGACTACTATCAAAACAAATTTTCATCAAACACAAGCTAGAACATAGACAAAGAAGACGACAAAGCGTTCACATACTTTTCACTACGCTACGCATAGCAACAAGGCTAGGCCTAAACCAGCGCCTTACTGCAGTACAGATGTTGTTGGTGGAAAAGGTTCAAAATTTTGTCGTAAGACATTGATGGGGCAAAAAATCGTAACATTTTTTACTGTATACGTTGTTGGCTCTCAAATGGACCACAACCGATTAAGCACGAGACGGACGTGCAAGAGATATGACGTCAAGGCTGGACCGTATAATCACGTTAACCCCAACTACGGGATAGGTTTAAGACTGCAACGGAAACCGCTAATAACTCGTATGGACTTCACAACATTCGAATATCGGACCAAATTGAACGAAACAGATTGTGTTTTTCGACCTACGTCCAATTTTTTTGTCATATTGTGTTGACGCCCGGCTTAAACTGGATGTTTTGTTACTAATGAAATTGACTACCAACAAGATTTTGTGAACTTTACAAGGTGAAATGTTATTGCTTTAAATTTATTAAGTTTTGTTTAAATCTGATTTGATATCTTTGCGTAAGAAGGAATTGAAAATGAAGTTGCGTTTCTTTTTGTTTTAGTATATAAAAGAGACCGATTTCAGACAGCTCAAGAAATTTTGCGGAAAATAATGAATATGTTGATAACCAGCATTTCCACATTTCTCTTAATGTTTTTCATACTTCAAAACCAAGGTTTGATTGAGAAGTGTTTAAAGAATGCTTATGACGGTTATAGTGTTTTTCAAAGTAGGCGCTTTGTCTGTGTGGAAAACGTAGAGTTTGTCATTATGCCAATGTAAACCGCTCGTTTCTTCCATTTTTGCATCATTCAATAACCTCCGATGCTCACTTAAATCATGTCGTACTTGATACAACAACCCTTCCTCCATAGAACACCCATAGATCTTATTGATCTTATCTCCTGTAATACCATAGAGACCTTTAAAAATAGTGACCATCATTCTTTTTTCATAAGACCAACCGAATCGGTCTACTAATTTTAATTTCATGTCATGGTAATCATTTACACAAATCCAGCTAGAAAACACAGCCATACGAGGCAAAATATAGTCACCGATTCCAGTTCTTATTTCTCTTAATTTCACGCCGGAGGTCGTTAGTAACAACACTGAATGATTACTCACAAACATAGCAGGGTCTTCTCTGAAGACAGCGAAAAGAAGACAACCAAGGTTTTCTATAGCCCAACATGACCTGTTGACTTCGATTCGCCCGTACATACGTACATCACCTTCTAGTATTACATACAGCAGAAAATGCATGTACGGCAAAGTTATGAAACACCGATATATATCGGTATCCGTCTCGTCTTTGCCTCTTGTCCTAGTCCCGACTGTCGTAACATCATATGGGTTGGTTCGAAGTTCTATGCAAAATTGTAATTTCGTGTTGCCTGAATCTATTCTTTTCACAGTACAATTTTTATAATCACATATGAGCCAAGATTTATTATCAATGACACTGAATCCTGTTATATCACATTCATGTTTATCTTGACTGTCCTTAATGCAAACACGATCTTGAACCCGGATACTTTCTTTTTCAATCTGCTTGTCTCTGTCAGTTTCAAGCATCATATTATCTATAACATTCAGAACACGCATGTCCATCTCCTTGTCAGTACAGTTTTCGTTTATTAAGTGATGTAAATTATGATCATCAGAACAATCCGAACAGAGATAACTTTCGCACGTGTAGCAAAGAAAACTACCTTTGCATACCTTTCCTGACTTTTCAAGGCAAGTGTTACATTTTACGTAATTTTCAGTGAAAGAATGTGTTAATTGTCTTACTCCATAAACTGGTATTGGACTCTTTTTCGGTTTTGTGGGATTCTCAGAACCCCTGTTCAGAGCACTTGCTTTTCTTTCCGGTCTGGCCGTTTCGTTGTTTTCTTCTCCTGATAAACAGTTTTCTTCTTTCATTTTTTCAATGATATCACATGTATGTTCTTTTTCCTCTTCATCTTTTCCATGTTCCCCAAATTGTTGTTCGTTCATTACCAGATCAGGGCATTCGTTAACCTGCATCTTGTCTTTTTGTTGTTTATCTAACTTATTTGCTTCGTCTTGATAGCTTTCTGTCGTATTTTCAGTAGGTGTTGTGTTATCTGATGATTTCCTTGTTTCATCGACAGCGCTTCTGTTGTATTCAACAGTTCCTGTTTCGCTCAGCTCATTTATTTGTTTATTCCGCCGATATATTACCTTTTCATTGCCATGACTCATATTTCCACATTCCGAATCATCACTGTCGATCTGATCGATATATAAATTTAATGGTTCAACCCCCGGCTCTTGCAAATCTTGATTTGATTTTATCAATCGGTTGCCAGATTTTCCTTCGAGTGTATCTTTGCATATTTCCAATGTATGTTGATTGACTTTTATCTTACTATCCGACATTGCGTGAGGCGCGATTGAAATCTCTTCATGTTTATTCAGTTCCTTGTATTCATCTCTTGCTATTTCTGCTCGATCATCCAGACCTTTGGCCGTTGTTTCTTCGTTTGGTCTCTTTATGATTTGCTCATCTTTTTCGGAAGTACTATTGTGTCTATCTGACATTGTCTTGATTTGAGGAGTTGAGTCTTTACAAGTGTGGACGTTTTCGTTAGTATTATCGCTGTTTTCTTCATCTTGAAGAGTTTCTTTATCAACTTCTTGGACATTTTCTATCTTCTGCTCGTTAGTTCCGTTGTTTCCTTTTATATCAAAGTTATACGGCGGGATATTTGTTGCCATATTTTAGAACCTACGAACAGAAATACATGTATATAGAAATCATTGACAACTCTTTCTTACGCATATAAATTGTGTTTGGTAAAGAACATGAAAACTTTGAAAAAGAAAATGTGTATTTTTTTCATCTAAATGGTTTCAAAATTGTTAATCGTGGAAGATTTTAACCATTTTCTAAACGACAGAATTTTTTATTTTTTCAATATGAAATCTGTTGGAGACGACAACATGGACGACAAAATGGAAGTAAAAATAGAGATAGAATTTGAGTACAATATAGCGTATGAAATATTGCGGCAAAATTATCAGCAGTTTCTTCTTTTGCCTCAATGTTTTCTCAAGCTTTAAATGTACTGGACGTCAACACAAGGTCTTTTTTGGGAGGGGTCAACTGTTGACTACTGCTGGAAAGTTTAATGGCTATGCGAGTGTATTTTTGACGTAGGTTGAATCTTATTTTTGCGAAAGTTTTAAATGTAATAATGTATTTATCTCATTTTATTCCTGTAGTCGATCTATGTTAATGTCCAAGACTTATGTTTTACAGAAAGTTTCATTCACTGATGCCTACTACCAATACCTTTAACTTTTAGTTAGAATGTGAAAAACAAGAGCACTACCTCATTTAGAAAGTGAAATACTTGAACTCTACCTTAGCTAGAAAGTGCAAAACTTGAGCTCTACCATAGCTAGAAAGTACAAAACTTGAGCTCTACCTTATTTAGAAAGAGCAAAACTTGAGCTCTACCTTATTTAGAAAGTGCAAAACTTGAGCTCTACCTTATTCAGAAAGTGCAAAACTTGAGCTCTACCTTATTTAGAAAGTGCAAAACTTGAGCTCTACCTTATTTAGAAAGTGGAAACCTTGAGCTCTACCTTATTTAGAAAGTGCAAAACTTGAGCTCTACCTTATTCAGAAAGTGCAAAACTTGAGCTCTACCTTATTCAGAAAGTGCAAAACTTGAGCTCTACCTTATTTAGAAAGTGCAAAACTTGAGCTACACCTAATTTAGAAAGTGCAAAACTTGAGCTATACCTTAATTAGAAAGTGCAAAACTTGAGCTCTACCTTATTCAGAAAGTGCAAAACTTGAGCTACACCTAATTTAGAAAGTGCAAAACTTGAGCTACACCTTATTCAGAAAGTGCAAAACTTGAGCTACACCTAATTTAGAAAGTGCAAAACTTGAGCTCTATCTAATTTAGAAAGTGCAAAACTTGAGCTCTACCTTATTCAGAAAGTGCAAAACTTGAGCTCTACCTTATTTAGAAAGTGCAAAACTTGAGCTCTACCTTATTTAGAAAGTGCAAAACTTGAGCTCTACCTTATTTAGAAAGTGCAAAACTAGAGCTACACCTTATTTAGAAAGTGCAAAACTTGAGCTAGATCTAATTTAGAAAGTGCATAACTTGAGCTACACCTTATTTAGAAAGTGCAAAACTTGAGCTACATCTAATTTAGAAAGTGCAAAACTTGAGCTACACCTAATTTAGAAATTGCAAAACTTGAGCTACACCTAATTTAGAAATTACAAAACTTGAGCTCTACCTTATTTAGAAAGTGGAAACCTTGAGCTCTACCTTATTTAGAAAGTGCAAAACTTGAGCTACACTAATTTAGAAAGTGCAAAACTTGAGCTACACCTAATTTAGAAAGTGCAAAACTTGAGCTACACCTAATTTAGAAAGTGCATAACTTGAGCTCTACCTTATTCAGAAAGTGGAAACCTTGAGCTCTACCTTATTTAGAAAGTGCAAAACTTGAGCTCTACCTTAGCTAGAAAGTGCAAAACTAGAGCTCTACCTTATTTAGAAAGTGCAAAACCTAAGCTCTACCTTATTTAGAAAGTGCAAAACTTGAGCTCTACCTTATTCAGAAAGTGCAAAACTTGAGCTCTACCTTATTTAGAAAGTGCAAAACTTGAGCTACACTTAATCTAGAAAGTGCAAAACTTGAGCTACACCTTATTTAGAAAGTGCAAAACATGAGCTCTACCTTATTCAGAAAGTGCAAAACTTGAGCTACACCTAATCTAGAAAGTGCAAAACTTGAGGTCTACCGTATTTAGAAAGTGCAAAACTTGAGCTCTACCTTATTCAGAAAGTGCTAAACTTGAGCTACACCTAATTTAGAAAGTGCAAAACTTGAGCTCTACCTTATTTAGAAAGTGCAAAAACTTGAGCTGCACCTAATTTAGAAAGTGCAAAACTTGAGCTACACCTTAATTAGAAAGTGCAAAACTTGAGCTCTACCTTATTCAGAAAGTGCAAAACCTGAGCTCTACCTTATTCAGAAAGTGCAAAACTTGAGCTCTACCTTATTTAGAAAGTGCAAAACTTGAGCTACATCTAATTTAGAAAGTGCAAAACTTGAGCTACACCTAATTTAGAAATTGCAAAACTTAAGCTACATCTAATTTAGAAATTACAAAACTTGAGCTCTACCTTATTTAGAAAGTGGAAACCTTGAGCTCTACCTTATTTAGAAAGTGCAAAACTTGAGCTACACCTAATTTAGAAAGTGCAAAACTTGAGCTACACCTAATTTAGAAAGTGCATAACTTGAGCACTACCTTATTCAGAAAGTGGAAACCTTGAGCTCTACCTTATTTAGAAAGTGCAAAACTTGAGCTCTACCTTAGCTAGAAAGTGCAAAACTAGAGCTCTACCTTATTTAGAAAGTGCAAAACCTAAGCTCTACCTTATTTAGAAAGTGCAAAACATGAGCTCTACCTTATTCAGAAAGTGCAAAACTTGAGCTACACCTAATCTAGAAAGTGCAAAACTTGAGCTCTACCTTATTTAGAAAGTGCAAAACTTGAGCTCTACCTTATTCAGAAAGTGCAAAACTTGAGCTACACCTACTTTAGAAAGTGCAAAACTTGAGCTCTACCTTATTTAGAAAGTGCAAAAACTTGAGCTGCACCTTATTTAGAAAGTGCAAAACTTGAGCTCTACCTTATTCAGAAAGTGTAAAACTTGAGCTACACCTTATTTAGAAAGTGCAAAACTTGAGCTACACCTTATTCAGAAAGTGCAAAACTTGAGCTCTACCTTATTTAGAAAGTGCAAAACTTGATCTCTACCTTATATAGAAAGTGCAAAACTTGAGCTACACCTTATTTAGAAAGTGCAAAACTTGAGCTACATCTAATTTAGAAAGTGCAAAACTTGAGCAACACCTAATTTAGAAAGTGCAAAACTTGAGCTACACCTAATTTAGAAAGTGCAAAACTTGAGCTACACCTAATTTAGAAAGTGCATAACTTGAGCTACACCTAATTTAGAAAGTGCAAAACTTGAGCTACGCCTAATTTAGAAAGTGCAAAACTTGAGCTACACCTTATTTAGAAAGTGGAAACCTTGAGCTCTACCTTATTTAGAAAGTGCAAAACTTGAGCTACACCTAATTTAGAAAGTGCAAAACTTGAGCTACACCTAATTTAGAAAGTGCATAACTTGAGCTACACCTAATTTAGAAAGTGCAAAACTTGAGCTACGCCTAATTTAGAAAGTGCAAAACTTGAGCTACACCTTATTTAGAAAGTGCAAAACTTGAGCTACACCTTATTTAGAAAGTGCAAAACTTGAGCTACACCTTATTTAGATAGTGCAAAACTTGAGCTACACCTAATTCAGAAAGTGCATAACTTGAGCTCTACCTAATTTAGAAAGTGCAAAACTTGAGCTCTATCTTATTCAGAAAGTGGAAATCTTGAGCTCTACCTTATTTAGAAAGTGCAAAACTTGAGCTCTACCTTAGCTAGAAAGTGCAAAACTTGAGCTCTACCTTATTTAGAAAGTGCAAAACCTGAGCTCTACCTTATTTAGAAAGTGCAAAACTTGAGCACTACCTTATTCAGAAAGTGCAAAACTTGAGCTCTACCTTATTTAGTAGGTGCAAAACTTGAGCTACACCTAATCTAGAACGTGCAAAACTTGAGCTACACCTTATTTAGAAAGTGTAAAACATGAGCTCTACCTTATTCAGAAAGTGCAAAACTTAAGCTACACCTAATTAAGAAAGTGCAAAACTTGAGCTCTACCTTATTTAGAAAGTACAAAACTTGAGCTACACCTTATTTAGAAAGTGCAAAACTTGAGCTCTACCGTATTCAGAAACTGCAAAACTTGAGCTCTACCTTATTTAGAAAGTGCAAAACTTGAGCTCTACCTTATTTAGAAAGTGCAAAAACTCGAGCTCTACCTTATTTAGAAAGTGCAAAAACTTGAGCTACACCTTATTTAGAAAGTGCAAAACTTGAGCTACACCTAATTTAGAAATTGCAAAACTTGAGCTACACCTAATTTAGAAAGTGCAAAACTTGAGCTCTGCCTTATTTAGAAAGTGGAAACCTTGAGCTCTACCTTATTTAGAAAGTGCAAAACTTGAGCTACACCTAATTTAGAAAGTGCAAAACTTGAGCTACACCTAATTTAGAAAGTACAAAACTTGAGCTACACCTAATTTAGAAAGTACAAAACTTGAGCTACACCTAATTTAGAAAGTGCAAAACTTGCGCTACACCTAATTTAGAAATTGCAAAACTTGAACTACATCTAATTTAGAAAGTGCAAAACTTGAGCTACACCTAATTTAGAAATTGCAAAACTTGAGCTACATCTAATTTAGAAAGTGCAAAACTTGAGCTACACCTAATTTAGAAAGTGCAAAACTTGAGCTACACCTAATTTAGAAAGTGCAAAACTTGAGCTACACCTAATTTAGAAATTGCAAAACTTGAGCTACACCTAATTTAGAAAGTGCAAAACTTGAGCTCTACCTTATTTAGAATGTGGAAACCTTGAGCTCTACCTAATTTAGAAAGTGCAAAACTTGAGCTACACCTAATTTAGAAAGAGCAAAACCTGAGCTACACCTAATTTAGAAAGTGCAAAACTTGAGCTACACCTAATTTAGAAAGTGCAAAACTCGAGCTACACCTTATTTAGAAGGTGCAAAACTTGAGCTACACCTAATTCAGAAAGTGCATAACTTGAGCTCTACCTTATTCAGAAAGTGGAAACCTTGAGCTCTACCTTATTTAGAAAGTGCAAAACTTGAGCTCTACCTTAGCTAGAAAGTGCAAAACTTGAGCTCTACCTTATTCAGAAAGTGCAAAACCTGAGCTCTACCTTATTTAGAAAGTGCAAAACTTGAGCTCTACCTTATTCAGAAAGTGGAAACCTTGAGCTCTACCTTATTTAGAAAGTGCAAAACTTGAGCTACACCTAATCTAGAAAGTGCAAAACTTGAGCTACACCTTATTTAGAAAGTGCAAAACATGAGCTCTACCTTATTCAGAAAGTGCAAAACATGAGCTACACCTAATTTAGAAAGTGCAAAACTTGAGCTACACCTTATTCAGAAAGTGCAAAACTTGAGCTCTACCTTATTCAGAAAGTGCAAAATTTGAGCTACACCTTATTAAGAAAGTGCAAAACTTGAGCTACACCTAATTTAGAAAGTGCAAAACTTGAGCTACACCTTATTTAGAAAGTGCAAAACTTGAGCTCTACCTTATTCAGAAAGTGCAAAACTTGAGCTCTACCTTATTCAGAAAGTGCAAAACTTGAGCTCTACCTTATTTAGAAAGTGCAAGACTTGAGCTCTACCTTATTTAGAAAGTGCAAACCTTGAGCTCTACCTTATTTAGAAAGTGCAAAACTTGAGCTACACCTTATTTAGAAAGTGCAAAACTTGAGCTCTGCCTTATTTAGAATGTGCAAAACTTGAGCTACACCTAATTTAGAAAGTGCAAAACTTGAGCTACACCTAATTTAGAAAGTGCAAAACTTGAGCTCTACCTTATTCAAACGTGGAAAACTTGAGCACTACCTTATTTAGAAAGTGGAAAACACGAGCACTTCCTATGCTAAAATTCCTTTCTTATTGATACTAGTGAATGTGATCCACCCGACAACTACGCAAGCTATTACAGTCCCCCATGTTTTAATGCCTGAATATCTAGCATGGACTGCTTTTCATCTATGATTATCTCTGCGTGTGAAATAGTTCCCCGTAAAATCATATATATGTGCATATATATCATGACTTGTATTCATTATACGATAACCAAGCGCGAAACGGTTGTAACTGCCTATTTGTTTATAGGCAGTTACAACCGTTTCGCGCTGAGCCATCGATATATCATTTGAATAAATGGTCCCGAACAAAAAGGTTAACCAAAAAATTGGTACACGCCCAGCCAACACCCTCTAAACCATCCAACACACAAAACTTGAATACACAGCTTTCAACTCTGTTGAAAATCTGGTTATAAAGACGTTTTTTTTTTCTTTTCTTTAAGTTGAACCTGCAATTAAATAATTATAATTCGTAAGTATTTACCTGCATTATGTACTAATACTTCGTAACCAAGTGCGTTGTTTTCTTTTATGAATTAATGGCCCGTGTTCAAATATATCATATGAACACTTTTAAACCTGATCCTTTTCCAAACAAAACACTGTACCTAGCAGTAATAGTTTGGGATAAACTGTGGGAGAAAAGATCTTATTTGTCATTTTCTGTCATTATTTCCAATGCTATGCAACACACATCTTCTATCTGTTGACAACAGTTATTTTATCGTACGTGCTGCATTTCAGTTTTAACGCTATTTGAAAAAAAGGTTAAAATCGTTTTCTATTGAAAAAGATCTCCAAAATTAGATAATTTGCTTTTCAATAGATGTATTGAACTTCAAATAAAATGACAGTTATTTTCTTTTACAAAACATGTGTATTGAACAAAAGTCTCATTATTCTCATACAACGTAAATTTGTCGTTCACCTTTTACCCAAAGCTAACTCCGGATGGCTCAATCTGTATTTTTGGAGACTATAAAGCAGTGGCAGATCCGGGGGGTCGGGGGTTCGAACGAACCCCTCTCTTTAGCTTAAAAGTATTTCATTTTCATGCAGAAATTCAGTGACAATGACAACTAATTTTGTACTAAAGATAGACAGAGTTTGCCGTTATACGATCGTATTTTGATAAACCGTCTATGTTGTTATCAAATCTCGTGACTACGGCTTGAATCAAGCCGGCCGTATGATAGTTACGAGATTTTATAACAACACCCACGAAATACTACTTGTTTGTCCGAAATTACGTCACAGTTTACTTGATATTATCGTCCCCTATTGTGTAATACTAGGAAAGTGAACCCCTTATATGTATATTCGACCACCCCCACCCCTCACAGAAATCCTGTAAAGCCATGGTATGGGTGATGGGTGGGGGATCTAACTCTCTCCCAAACGACAAAAGTTTAGAGTGATCCACTTCAAAAACTGTCACAAATGAAAAATAGATGTTATTAAAGATAGAATATTGAGACAAAAGAAGAAACTGCTGGTTATCATCAGTTTCTTCTTTTGTTTCAATGTTTTCCTAAACCTTTTCTATTAGGGACGTCAAAACGAGATCTTGTTTGAGAAAGGTTTAAAAAGACACAGCTAATAACATTTTTGTACAACACGATGTGTATTTATTCTATATTTTGCTATAAACATTTACAAATATCTAATGATATACATATATTTTGATTAAGACACTTATAACAAAAATGATAATTATGTAAGAAAGTGATCGTGAAAATTGTAACTTTCTTGAGTAAAGTACGAAAATCAGGGGCCTGTTTCATCAACATATTTAAGACGTATTTTTGACTTACCGATGTCTTACGACACATTTAGAGGAAGAATCACGTATCTCCAATCAACCAAAAACTATGTCATGCGATTGTTGTTTTAGCCGCTTTTAAGTCGTCGGTAAGTCAAAAATACGTATTAAATATTTTGATGAAACAGTCCCCAATTAACCCATTACCACAAACTGACTCTTTTTGACTCTTCACGAGATAATAGATTTTAGAAAACATTATGGAAAATGAAGAAATTGGTTGTTACAAGCAATATCTTCATTTCCCACAGTGTTTTCTACCTTAAAAGACAACAAAAATACAAATTTAATTAATTTGAAATTGTCGTCTGCAAAATTCTTGAATTCGGATCAACCTAAAATTCTGTCGGTTGGTAATGGGTTAAGGCACCACAAGGCAGGAACAAGGCACACTTCTCTTTCAAAAACAGTCGGACTGTTCCATTTTGAAAGCTTTTGTACAGTGCAGACAACATACATGTATAATATGTTGATAAAGATGGAACTTATCGACAATACAGCACAGAAAACATTGAGGCAAAATATGAAAATGCTGATCATCAGCATTTTCTTCTTCTGTCTCAGTGTTTTCACGATACTTTTTATCAGGGACGTCAAAACTAGATATTCTTTAGGAAATGAATAATATTTTTTTTTTTCTGATCAAGAGAAGTTTTAAACTATAAGTTGGACTGGTTTACTCTGCTGTAGCCTTTAGCCCTTACCCAAAACCACCACATTCTGGACTGGTCCAATTGAACAGTCTCAGAGGACAACGCAAACATTACCGAAAATAGGAATATTGCGTTTTATGGCAAAGACATCCATGAGGAAAGGAGAAAATAGAAAACTTGTTACCAGCTTTCTTTTTTATCATCGATGGTTTCTAGACCGACAACCTGTAGGACCGTAAGGGCGTTTAAATCTTGACTCGTTTGGGAAAGGGTAAGCATGAACAAAGATATCTATCAGATACTGTATATATGAGTATGTATAAGTACGTAACATTTATGCAAACTTTAAATGAAATAGCTTAAGAATTGTTTATCCCCCCCCCCCGTTAAAATTAAACAAGAAAAACTAAGGCAAAAATATTCCTGGAATTTTGAATTCGTCCAACTTACATCAATCTTAACACAGTTGTTTTAAAAAATGCTCTTAATTAACGGAAACGTTCCATCATTAACTCCGAGGCACCTCGTGTAATATCGAGACACTTCGGGTAATTCCGGTCCGCGTTCCGTTTAAAAGGAATTAGAGGATTTAATATAGGACCATTGAAAGTGTATCATAAAGTTACTTTCATATTTTTGCGCTTAAATACAAAATATGAAAAACAAATTTAAGCAATGAAGCCTGTATGATAGCGCATATAGCTTTGCTTATGGAGTTTCTGGCTAAAATATGAAAATGGTATTATTCGCATGAAGATCAAAAGTGTGCTAAATGAAAATGAAAAGTACGGTAACCGAAATATTTTTAAGATAGAATTGTCTGGGAAATGAGCCCTTAAAGCATTTAAGACACCGACTTTCCTTGATGAGCATGTACCTGAGTGTATTCTAATCAAGATCTATGATACGCTGTTGTAGTTGCAACATAACACCAAGAAGCTATCAGAGAATAACAGGGATCTCGATCAGACTGCATGTATACGCAGGCTGATCAAGATCTTCGTTGTTCTAAAATGCCAGGAAGGTATTTTTTCCAGATCCCGGCTAAAATGTATTTTACAAAGTTACAAAGTTATAATTGATGAGAAATACAAAACTGGCATAAGTTGTGAATGAAGTTCTATTATGAAAATACTTATTTAAAAAAATCAGATCTAGCTAGCAGATAAGTATATGGCCGCTCATTACTTAATGTAGTCCACTCCCTAATGAGAGTCGCGTGACGTCGGAATTATTCGGGCGACGTCGTAAACATTCGGCGGTGGAACATTCCACAGCCGAATGTTTACGATGTCACCCAAATAGGTTCGGATACATAAAAAATGTTAACGACGTCGAACTCAAATTTTCAACGTCGCGTGGATCTCATTAGGGGTGGACTACCTTAAACCTTTTCAAAACAACAAATGTCGACACATTTATGTTACTTAAAGGATGATAGAGAGGTTTAGAAAACGCAATGGTTCGCATAAATTTCCATATCCTTCGCAGTGTTTTTAAACGGGGGACCGTCAAAACAGACAATGTTTGGGGAAAGGTTAATATACAAATGTTTAAAGTGGTCGAAACATATTGATGACGAAAAATGGCTTCAGGTCCTATATTCACCTAAAAACTTTTATGTATTTTATCTGAATTTTAAATACAATTACAAGCAATCCGATTGGATGAGACATATATCTCGACCAATCCGATTGATTGGTATGTTTTATGAGAATTAGACTGGAAATTAATCTTCTTGGTGAATATTATCCCTGTTTTGTCTTCAGATAGCATGTCTCCCAGTCTATCCCTCCTTACGAATGGCACTCAAAACACAGCAGGCGAACACTAAACAGATCAACTGAAATAAACAAAAACATATCTGTCTTTATTTATGAAAAATATATAGATATTTAATATGTATTTCAAAACATGCAACGTCAGAGTTAGTTACACAACAGCAATGATTTTAATCACAATGGCACTTTTAAAAAAGACAGCAGAATAAAAATATCCAAGATGAGTAATAAAGGTGTTTTGTGCCTAAAGACGGAACTTTACTTAACATTTCTGACAAATTAACAGCAGCAATACTGTTCACAAACATTTGACGATCCTGTCTTGTAGTAATCTATTGGTTTTGTATACACATTTTGATAATTAGATTTGAAAGAAAGAAACAAACATTTTAGGCGGTGTTTGGGTGAAAAAGGCTTCCTAAATGCCTTCCAGGCCAATGTGAATCTTGTGTCAAGACTGACCTCTGATAATCAGTATTAATCAGCATTTTCTCCATTTGCTCCAATGCTTTCTGAGATATTATATTCACAAAGTCTACTCTAATTGACATATAATTTTATTTGTCGCTTTCAGCTGCTTTCAAATCGGACCACCCAAATTTTGTTGTATGGTAAAAGGTTAAGAAAAACGTATTATACTGACCTCTAAAGCCACAATAGCTGCAGCGATACCGATAACAATGGCGATCCTATCTTGTAGGTAGTTGTAGATTTCATCCCAACATGGCTGAAAGAAATTAACATATATATGTAAAATACTATAAGATTAGGATTAAGATAAGATTATTTTCTTAAAATTGTTACTTTGATATTTGGCAATGACCTTCAGGGATGACCTAAGGATTGGAACTAAAAAGTGTATGTCTAATACTTACAAGTGTATAAAATACAAATGTTTAAGATTGTGTTTAAAATTTAGTTTTCGTGGTCTTCATAAAGGTCATATTGCATGATGCCGATATACATTATTGGAAGAAAGTTTTGTTTATGAAGTACTTGGGGAGCATATAAATGACAGACGGACAGCGGTAAAACAATATGCCCCCGATTTTTCAATACAGGGGAATATAAATATGTCAGTAGAAAAAAACACTGTTAGCAATGTTTGGTAAACTTTAAATTGTATCAATTTTGTTATTCAACAATCTACACTTAATCAGTCTTGATACATGCTGATTTTATATAAAACAGAAAAACGGACAGGACTTTTGGCGATAAGTATACGTATGGTCAATTCTTTAACAAGTATGGATTGGAAAGCAATTAATATTATGCGCAGCATCCAGTCGGCGACATAACTTACCTTATTTTGGGTAGAGGTAGCTTTTGTGGGGTTAATCGGGCAGTTATCATCTAGCTGGGCGGAATTGGGTTCAGAGAAATAATCGTCTTTATTCTAACCTACCTTATTTTGGTTAGAGTTGGTCGTTGTGGGGCTAGTGGGGCAGTTATCATCTTCAAGCTTGGCGGAACTGGGTTCTGCGAAATAATCGTCTTTATTCTAACCTACCTTATTTTGGTTAGAGTTGGTCGTTGTGGGGTTAGTGGGGCAGTTATCATCTTCAAGTTTAGCGGAGCTGGGTTCAGAGAAATAGTCGTCTTTATTACTCAGCTTACAACAGGTGGGTGGGATAACCATCTCGCCGCTAGATGTCGTCCTGTTCCACTTGGTGGCGCCCTCAAAATCCGTGTACGAGTCAATACCGCAGCATTGGAACTGCGGATTTAAAAAAAGAAATCATACATTGACCCTTTCCCAAACAAGACCTGGTTTTGACGTCACTGACAAAATTGGCCCAGGAAGATATTGGGACAAATGTCGCCGCTAGATGTCGTCTTGTGTCACTTGGTGGCGCCCTCAAAATCCGTGTACGGGTCAATACCGCAACATTGGAACTAGGGATGAAAAATAAATCAGTAATTAACGCTTTCCTACTCAAGACCTGGTTTTGACGTCCCTGACAGAATTGGCTCAGGAAGATATTGGGACAAATATCTCCGCTAGATGTCGTCCTGTTCCACTTGGTGGCGCCCTCAAAATCCGTGTACGAGTCAATTCCGCAACATCGGAACTGCGGATTTAAAAAATAAATCATTAATTACCCGTTTCCTAAATAAGACCTCTGACGTATGTGACAGAATGGCTCAGGAAGACATTGGGACAAATATCTCCGCTAGATGTCGTCCTGTTTCACTTTGTGGCGCCCTCAAAATACGTGTACGAGTCAATACCGCAACATTGGAACTGCGGATTTAAAAAAAAAAAGAAATCATTAATTAACCATTTCCCAAACAAGACCTGGTTGTGACGTCCCTGACAGAATTGGCTCAGGAAGGTATTGGGACAAATGTCTCCGCTAGATGTAGTCTTGTTGCACTTGGTGGCGCCCTCAAAATCCGTGTACGAGTCAATACCGCAGCATTGGAACTGCGGATTTAAAAAAAGAAATCATACATTGACCCTTTCCCAAACAAGACCTGGTTGTGACGTGCTTGACAGAATTGGCTCAGGAAGGTATTGGGACAAATGTCTCCGCTAGATGTAGTCTTGTTGCACTTGGTGGCGCCCTCAAAATCCGTGTACGAGTCAATACCGCAACATTGGAACTATGGGGTGAAAGGGAAAATTACCAGATAGAATGACAAAAGGTATATGGATTATGAATTAAAAATAACACCAAAAGACCAAAGAACTTTGATTTCCGTTCACTTCGACCGTGTATATACAATATAAGCAATATTTAAAGAAATCCAAAGTTGAAATAACGATTGTTGAATACAACAAATAGACTTACATAAACTTGAGCATAATCCAATCCCAGTGAAAATTCCTCGGCTGTGCCAATACGACATAAGCAGTATTTCGTCGACAGGCCCTTAGGAACAGGGGAGTGGGTACTATGATGTTTAGCCAAACGTTGGCCAAAAATGCTGAACTTTCCTTATTTTAACACATAAAATTTAGGGAAAATCCAATTTAGCCCCTCCATTATTCAGACACTGGCCCAGATAGGGGCTTGAGCCCCCCCCCCCCCCCCCCACACACACACACACACACCTCCCTATAAAATTGCTTCCTACAGGCCTGTTCGATGTGAAAATTATAAAGTTTATATTTAAAGTCTATTTTCACTTGCGTGTTCAACCGACTTTACACTTTAACCCACGATCACTGAGTCTCAAGTCGGCTGTTAACAGTCGGCGCCTTCGGCAGCCACAGCTCTTTGGCTTTAAAGTCTCCCGTGTACCCATTTATACACCTGGGTGAAGAGGAGCAACGTGGGGTAAATTTTTTGCTCAGAAAAAAATTATAATTTAAAACTTACATAAACTTGAGCATAATCCAGTCCCAGTGAAAACTCCTCGGCTGTATCTATACGTCCCTCATATGTACTGTTGATTGTCTTCTTTAGGAAATCTTTGAGTTCGTCCTCGACCTAAAATAGTAGTCAAAGAGGATTCTCAGTAGTTCATATGGGTTTTTTGTGGAAATTATTTACTCTTTCCTAAACGACCAAATCTTAGCGTGATTCAATTCAGAAGGTGAATCAGAGTCTGGCGACAAAATGAATGTTAATAGACATTGGAATTGTGTATAATATAGTCAAGAAAATATTGGGGAGAAAGAAGAAAATGCTGATTATCAGCATTTTCTTTTTTTGCATAAATTTTTCCCAGCCTTTTCTACTCGGGGAAACAGTTAATAGTGTTTATTCTATCAGTAATTGAGATAAAATCTGAAAACGGGGTTTTAATAACTAGTATACGACCAATGTAATGGCGAGAGTGAACTTACAAATATCAAAAAGGATATTAACTGGATAATGACGAACGAATAAGTCGGGTTTCCAAACAACGTCCCCCGGCTTGATAGACTCCGATGTTGGTTACAAAGCCAGCCCGTATGAAAGATATATTTCTCTTTAGTGTGAAAGGTTACCTTTTATATTTACAAAGATCGTTATTCTTAGGAATCATAAGTGACCCATCACAGTAAGAGGGACCTTGTGGGAAATTTGAAAAATATCGATCAAAGTCAGTCTGTGCGAATTACACAGACTGATAAGGATCGAAACTTTATCATACTTTTGACATTTTCTTAAAGGGACATTTCATTCCAATTTCAATTTTTTAAAGTAGGCCTATGTCTTGATGCAAGGATTGGTTATTCTAATGCGTAGAAATGCTATCAGTTTTTTTGAAGTTGTTACTCATAAGCGAAAAATATGCCTTTAAAGTTGAGACGGAAATGAAAATTTCTATATAAATCTTAACTGTTGTCCACAATCTGTTTAAGTTTAGCACATAAATAAATATTTCTCGTAAACGGTTCAATATTTTGGCTTGAAATTTTCAAAATTTTCATAAGAAAACATTCTCTTTCAGATAGAATAAAGGTAAAATTTATGTAAAAATAATCGTGAAATGTCACTTTAACCCTTTCCCAAAACAACACCTGCTTTTGACGTCCCTAATTGAAAAGGCTTGGGAAAACATTGAGACAAAGGAAGAAACGGCTGATAACCAGCAGTTTCTCCTTTTGTCTCAATATTTTCCATACAATATATGACACAAATTCTATCTTTAATTACTTCCATTTTGTCATTTGTGGCAGTTTTAGAAGAGGATCACGGATATGTCGATGTATTTTGGCTGTCCCTCTGACTTCGACACAACGAGTGTCGACTGTATATCGTCACTTATCATTAAAACCTTGTAACTACAGCTTTGAACAAGCTATAGTTACGCGGTTTTGATGAAAAGCGACTAAATTATAGAACAATTTAGAGCTAGCTACTTACCCTAGTTCTAAATACAGCAGCAATAATGATGGCGGCCAGCTCAATCACCAGAATGATGCCGAGTAGTATACCGTACTGAAATATAGTAAAAGTAAATTAGCTACACGTACATTTAACCCTTTCCCAAACGACAAAATTTTAGGGTGATCCACTTCAACAACTGCCACAAATGACAAAATGGATGTTAATAAAGATAGGATTTATGTAAAATATGACATAGAAAATATTGAGACAAAAGGAGAAGCTGCTGGTTATCAGCAGTTTCTTCTTTTGTTTCAATGTTTTTCCAAGCCTTTTCTTTAAGGGACGTCAAAACCGGGCCTTGTTTGGGAAAGGGTTAACTGATTTCATTTGACATGACACTGGTCTAAATGCACAACATGTTCATGTTTTGCAAATAGCCTAATATACATCAAAAAGACTTACGTCCATAGTACACAGATATAAAAAGAATACAAGAAAATATTGCTGAACTATTTTTAGGAAAAGCTCAGGTGTAAAGTTCATGTTTATTAAAGCTAAAATTGTAATTTGCTAAATGAAACCAGTAATATCCACAAGCAAAATTCATAATCGATTGGGAAAACATTGAAGCAAAAGAAGCAAATAGACATATAAAAGACAATTTTGATAATCACTTCCTCCTATAGCCTCAATACTATCTCTGTCTTTGTTAACACCCATGTTGTCTTCTGCATCACCTCATAAATTAGAGCAGTCCATATTTTTGTTTCATGGCATGGAGTTCGAATAATCGACAGTGATTACGCCCCTTTGAAAAAATAATATTTTCCCACTCTTAATGTCTAGGTATGTACCGGGAATTCGTTGGACATCATTTATCCGAAAAAAGGTTGCTTCTAACTTGAATGATTCGATGCAATTGAAGAAAAAACATCGTAAGTGTTATTTGAAAGCATCGGTTTTGACATTGATATTTAAGACAAAAGGTGCGAGTCTAAAAGATTTTTGTCAAAATTCAGATCAGACTTTTGTCAAACCTTATATGTATCAAAGTCTATGTCCATTATGCAATAGTATCATTTTGTGATTTTCCTTGTCGTCGTCGTCGTCGTTGTTGTTGTTGTTGTTGTTGTTGTACTTACCAGACAGAGAAGACACGTGCTCTCCTTCATGGCACCACAACATCCGAGGAATCCGATTATCAAAATGGCGATACCGCCTACCATCAAAACAATGGCCGCCGACTCAAGGAGACCTAAATCATAAACAATATGTTTCGTTAGTGGGAGGTCAAAACCTCGTAACTACAGGTTGAATAAGCTGTAGTTACTAGGTTTTACCTACCACCAAAGATATATACAAAATGTAATAAGCAACGTTAATCGCTTCAGACTAGTGGTATGATGCGTGTATGAATATCAAAATGGTGATATTTCACACCATCAAAACAATGGCCGCTGACTCTGTACAAAAGAACGTGTGATGGGAATAGCCCCCGCCACATTTTATGGATAGAGACCTTGTCGAAAAAGTCAAACACATTTTGCACAAATTTGGCATTGGTAAATAATTTAGATTTGGACAGATAATGTGCTTATTCGTGACCAGAGCAGAAATGTATACAATATAGCATTGGGAGGCACAAATTCTACATGAAATCCAAAATCTTCCAAAACCTTGTTCATGTAGCCAATTTGAGTAGAGTACATACCCACGACGTTAAAGTCAGAGTTTTCTGCTCCTACTTTAGTCAGAACGTTCATTTTGTTTTTGTCCACTAGCGCCCATATTCCGAGACCGAAGGCAGCCGCTCCGAGGATCTGTAGAAATTAAGGAAGTAAGTAAGGATCTGAGGCGCGTTCTTTAGAGCAAGATTCTTTAAAATTTCTTAAAGTGTTTTGGATAAGGCGTTTGTAAGACCGAGACTTTGACCGAGCTGTTCCGAATGCTCCATATTTATACAAATGACGTCATCATGACGTCATTTGTATAAAGTATGGAGCATTTGGAACAACGCGGTTTGTGAATTATGGAGTGTTCTGAACAACTCGGCCAAATCTCTTTTATATTGTTTGTACAGAGTTGACCGAGGGGTTCCGCACGAAGTATGGGGTAATGGCGCCTCCCATTGGGCGTCTTAAAAATCTTGCTCTAAAGAACGCTTTATCCCAAAATATCTTAAGAAATCTCAAGATATCTCAAGAAATCTCGCTCTAAAGAACGCACCTCTGGAAAAAGGAACCTTATGGCTTATATTATGGCTTATATGACCGACATGAATCTAGACCAGCCTGCGTATGCACGCAGTCTGATCAAGATCCACGTTGTTCTCGATAAGCTCATTTACGATCTGTAGGAACTAAAAGACAGCGAAATGAATCCTGATTACGAACAGGCTAAATTTTGAAATGTTTCAAATGTTAAAAGGTCATTCCATTTCTTTCAAG
Organism: Fragum sueziense; assembly: GCA_963680895.1. Taxonomy (NCBI): domain Eukaryota; kingdom Metazoa; phylum Mollusca; class Bivalvia; order Cardiida; family Cardiidae; genus Fragum; species Fragum sueziense. The sequence continues at coordinate 40,226,840 of OY804608.1, read as the reverse complement.
ATCCTGGCTCAAATAAATACATGTAATATTATTTGGGTACCCGTGGATGATTGATTGGTTGGAGTTTAACGCCTCTTTCAACTGCTATGGTCGTATAGGTACCCATGGACAGTGAAACGTATTTTAAATCAGATTAAATTAATTTACCAAACTCCAATCGACAGATCGCTCCGCCCAACTTAGAATCTAAAGACAAATAATGGTTAATTCGCATGTCGATTGTTTTGATTGTCAGTCAATAGATCAATACAATATCACGTGCAACGAAGAATTTAAGACAAATAATGGGCGTGTGGCATTTTTGTGATCGTCCATTGGCTTATCGAAATTTTGATTGACAGTCGGCGTTTGGTCAATTGTGTTTTAAGTGTCATGCTGGATTTAGACAAGCAAGTAATGTAGGATTATAAATTTAACCCATTACCAAACGGCAAAATTTTGGGTTGGTCCAAATTCAAAGATGTTGCAGACGACAATTTCAAGTGAATGAAATTTATATTATTTTGGCCTTTTAGGGTAGAAAACATTGTGGGAAATGAAGAAATTGCTTGTCACAAGCAATTTCTTCATTTTCCACAATGTTTTCCCATGCCCTTTGCTTTAGGGGAGTCAAAAAGAGTCACTGTGTGATAATGGGTTAATGGTTTTCAGAAGAGCGATTATTTTGTTTTTGTCCATTAACGTACAACTGCAACCCCTTTTAATTTGGACAGGTTAATAATTGTGTCGTTTGGAAAGAGGTGGGTGTGTCCAACGATTGTCAATTACTGCAGAACCAATTCGTCCCAATGTTTCAGTGCAAAGTAAATATACACACGGGCAATAATCAATTAACATTCCTACTTCACCGAGGTCGATTTCTGGACTTGTTTGGCCAATAGTTCAAATAGTTCACCCATTACCAGACGGCAAAATTTTAGACTGTCCAAAATTCAAAGATGTTGCAGACTACAATTTCAAGTGAAATAATTTTTACTCTTTCTGGTCTTTCTGGGTAGAAAACATTCTAGGAAATGAAGAAATTGCTTGTCACAAGCAATTTCTTCATTTTCCACACTGTTTTCCAAGCCATTGACGTGTACGGCGTTAAAATACGTGGGAATGGATTAACCCTTTCCAGAAGACCCATAAATCGTAGTCTCCTGTAGAAAAAAGACTCGAAAATATCTAAGTCAAAGAAGAAAATGCTGATAATCAGCATTTCGCCCCACTACGTCATTGTTTACATTTCAACTGATTATCGATGATTTTCAACAAAAAATTGCAACTGCAGCTTGTTAAAAAAGCTACAGTTACGAGATTTTTGTTGAACAATAGACTTAATGTTCCGTCTGAGAAAGGGTAACAGACTAACAATGTAAACAACAAGATTGACCGCCCCCGTAAGAAGAAAACTGACGGATCTTGTCATTTTCGCAATCTTGACATAACCAAGTTAAAGCCCGGTCACATACGTTTCTGCGTCCACGTCGTGTCCAAATCATGTCCAAAAATACTACATAGATCCCCCTAAATTAGATGTGCTCCGGCCGTGATGTAGGCGCGGAATGGTGTATGGGACCAGGTGATAAAAAGTGCTCCGAGTATATATCACGAAATAGGGACAAAAAAGGATTTATAAATGTGACCCGTCGTGCTAAAATGGACCTTATAGGAAGTGTGAAAAATATCGACCCTAGTCAGTCTGCGCAGTCCGCGCAGCCAGTCTAGGGCCGATACTTTTAACTTTTTTGTAATTTTCTGAATATGGACAGTTTTCCCCATCTTACTACATGTTCATTTTTCGCATACAGTATATGGTTGACCTGTGCTGAGTCTGACAAGTTTGCCAAAGTTTGGATCTTTGGACTTCGGGGTCCCTTTTAGCGTGACGGGTCACAAATGTAAAGAATACTTACAAAGAATATAAAGTTGATCACAAATAAGATGTATTTCATACAAGTTTTACCGCAGCTCAGTTCTGCCATCTTGATTTGGATATGTTATGTTTAATTCTGAAACAAGAAACAATGGTAATAGTTATGTAAATGGTAAAAATATTCTTAAACAACTGCGCAAAACTATTATATCGTCGCTTTCTTCGAATACCTCGTAACCGCATGAAACTACTCTCCAAAGCAACACAGGCATTTGACACAATATGTCCATGTATGATGTATCGCAATAAGAGCGTGATTATTACTGTTCTATCACACTATACATCATAATAGACATACTGTGTCAAATACCTGTGCAAAGCAGACTTCATTGAAGACAAAAAAATCAAATAAAAACAATCTAATTGTTTCGTAGTAAAACGTAGTAAACGATGGACTCTGTTTTAAGAGGATAATTTAAAACTAGCTGCAGTCACGAGAACTTTTAAAGAAAATCGACGATCTAAATTTTGCATTTGAGTCGGGATTGGGAAAAGGGTCCCTTCTGGCATTTTAAACCGCCATAATTCCAGATTAGTATGTTACCTTGGTGCAATGTGAGAATGCGTCGTGCTTCTGGAGAGACATGCAACTGCTTTTTGACGAATCTATTAAAGAACATCGTGGATCTTGATCAGACTGTAAGTATGTACATGATGCTGATCTTGATCTATGGTGGTCTTGAAGCTACTAGCTACTGGAATCGAAGCAATGTTGCAGTTTTGTGCAGTTTTTGGTTGGTCTGGGAATCTTCCCACACTTTGTTCCATTCGAAAGGAACATTAGAGTTAACGCAGAATCTTTAACGCTGCTTATGTCTGTGCATTGATATAATAATTATGCAACTTGGTAGTACATTGTATTTATTAGAATTGCAATTTGATAAAGAAAAAAATAACTGACTCACTTACCAAAGAAATAAAAAATAGATAAACACTAGCAAGTAATCCAAATCCAAAGCAGACGTATGTATTTCTAGGTCAATAGAGAACGATTTTATTTAGTTAACCATGACGTAATTTCGGACAAAAATATTATTTCGTAGGGGCTGTTATAAAATATCGTAACTACGGCTTAATTCAAGCCGTAGTTACGAGATTTTATAACAACACCTGCGGTTTATCAATATTTAACACAAACCCAGTCTATTTTTAGCACAAAATTCCTCGCAATTAGTAAATAGTAAGATTTTTTATTCACATCCGTATGACAGTCACATCGCCAGAGGGCAAAAACTACATTATGGTTATTAGATACTATCATTTTGCCAGGTCTACATGTTTTTATTTTACCTTTTTCCAAAACAATTCATGGATGTTATGTCCATAGAACATATTTAGATAATTGGAAATACATGTATATGGAAGAATGAAACATGCTAATTGGAAGTGCATGTATTTTACTCCATTCATCACGGTGTTTTCTTCGCCTAAACCTACGTAGGCCTACGCGTAAGACTTGTTTTTCTTCTCTATGTATACTTTTGGTCATTTGACTAAACTTTTGCCGTCTGGGAAATGGTAAACAAGAGTCTAACCTAGAGATATTTGCCACACGACTGAGTATTTTCAGTACATACCATTACGTAATCACTACAAGGTCATTACGACAAAAATTATGTATGGTATCATTCAAACACAATGTCATACAATTAACTTCAAATTATTAATCCATTTTATTAAGTAATAGATACAAAAAAAAACTTTTTTCTTTGAAAATTATAAGTTTTCCCCTTTTCTGTCATAACTGTTTACGTTGCTTTGGACATGTTCCATGCTCAAAATTATATTAATCTTCTCGTTTGCAGCTTACCAGTAGCCTAGATTTTTTGTTAATTCGGAAATGCCACATTCTGATCCGAATGTGATCACAAGAGCCCAGTATTTTTTTTTTAAATATTCTCTTCAAAGTTTACGCACGCTTCATTTACATTGTATGTTGTATCTTACGAAACATTTTAATACAATTATATTTTATACCACACTTATTGTAAAAGTTTAATGGTGAAAAAAGACATAATTTGTAACAAGAAAACCACTTATGGATATATTTCATCGCTCGAGCGGTTTATGCATGAAATGAAATATAGAAATTAATAGAACATGAGTTAGCTGACGATAAAAGGACCGTTTTTACCCTTTCCGAAATGGCAAATTTCTGTAATGTATTTTAAATGCAATGAAAAGTACAACTTCGCAAATCGGATAAATACCCGTGACATTGACCTTTCACTTAAGTGACCCCCCAAAAATAAGGCATCTCATTGTGTCAACGACAACAACTGTGTAAAACGTTTCAAAATCTAGGTCAAAAGATTCTCGAGATAGAGCCCGGAAATGGATTTTAAACAAAGTCCAACTGTGGCCATGACCTTTGACTACCGTGACTCAAAAACTGCTTGTATCTCCATGGGTCAACTACTATGTATAGTTTCATGGTCCCAAGTCAACTGGCTCTCGTCAACTGGCTCTCATAGAGAACAATAAAGGATTTTGAACATAACCCAAAATATGCAACTTTGACCTTTGACCTTCTTGACCCAACAGCAATGTGATACTTCCTTGGGTTAAGGGCAATTAGGAGATGGAACCAATGTGTACAGTTTCGTGGTCCTAGGTCAAACTGGTATATAATAAGATAAAGAGGAAAATAATAAAATGGAAAAACAACAATTCGGTGTTCATGAAACAGCTAGGGATGTCTCGAACGACAACGCCTATTAAAGAAGGTCCCATTATTCATGCGAGAAACCGGCATTGTTTACCGCATAACAACCAACACTGTGTTGTAAGTTGTACGTTAGGTTTGTGCAGTCATTCAAAGATGGCGACAACGATACAGTATGAGAGGTAGGTGTCATAGTTTTTCATTGATAAATTTCTTAAACGGTCGTGCCTTGCCTTGATACTGATATCATTATACAGGGGAAATGTATACCTATCAACGATTCTATATATCAAATTACCAATGTTGTCCTATCGTACTCAGTCGTTGTGCAAAGACAGCCCAACACGGAAAAAAATTTTCGAAGCGAGAAAGTTGCCCTTTTAAGGATGATTACATAGTAATCCGCGAACTAGGGAACAAACTATTGCTCTAACTTGGATGTTTTTAACATGCTCTTTTCTATGGTTACCGTTATCTTACACAAAAATGTCCAGAATGTCCACAAACACCGTGTTTACTAAATGGCCAAACAACGGTGTAGTCCCAGTGAAAATATGCAGACACAGCGGTGCAGTTTCTGTGTTTTATGTACGGTGTGGTTATATTTTCATAACAAATTGTGAACGATGTAGACATAATGCAATAGTGAACGGTGTAGACTTGAAGCAATACAGAACGTATTATTTCTCGAATGATAATATATTAATGTTTAATGATAACGTTTTCACGGCTGAGAATCATGTTTTACAATTAATACCGAAATTCTTCAACAATTATGTAGATATGTGACTGGCTTGTAACTGCTTTGCAGCAAAGGTGACAATATGTCTACAAAATATACTTTAATCAGAATATAGAAAGAATATAGAGTCTGCCGGCGTCTGTTTTCTTTTTTCTTTTTTTTTTTCAGTTCCATGCTGTTGACTTGTTACTATTGTCATTTCGAAGGAAGTTTCGAAAAGGTTGTGAAGCATTCGGAACAGGACCATTCCAGCCAGATATTAAAAGTGCGCAGGAGGGAGATCAATGATCAGACACATCAAACAGGTTTGAAAACTCTGAACTTCAGTATAATTCCGAATATTATCAAGAAGTCAGAATAGGACGTCATCCCCATTTGCGAGCATAGAATACACAAGATAGACCTCATCAACGTAGAAAAAGGGATTTTGGGGTTAACAATCTTTCTATCGATGATATCCCGGATTTTAAATGCATGAGTCCAGTACATAAAAAATTACGAAGTTCAACACCCCATAAATTCGTTCAAAAAGCTCCGACCTTAATTCCTGATAATTCCATTGGACGTAGGCTACTGAAACAGATGATACGGATAGGACTCTTCTCTTTCCCCACGAGACATAAAAACACTGGCTGAAATCAACAGTTTGTTCCCAGGTGTGATTAAGTCATTGAGAAGCGTTGATAAACTTGGTAATTGTTTATCTTGGTCAATGAAGGTCGGTTATCGATGGAAAACATTGCATTTCATTTATTTATGGATGTAAGTTCTACTCTCTTGGAAGTACTTCAATGCGTTTTACTCCAATAGTCAAACGGTTTTGGCGAATAGAATATTGTCTTTTTCATTGCAAATGGTTACATTTTATGAGTGGGCCCAAAAAATCTTGGTCAGAAAATTGTCAATCCTGAAGAAGAGGTTAATTAGGTATGAAAATTCCTAAATGAATTTTGCAGTTCCGTAATTCTATTTTCAAGACTTAATTACTTAATTACTCGAACAAGACGAAAAAAGGCCCAAATGTTTATGAAACAAATTTATAATTTATGTTTTGTTATTTATATTTTTTTGTTGATGGAATGAATCCTTTATTTTTGATAAAATCAGACTTTTCAATGAGGGGTCAATTTGAAAACTAGATACATGTCGATCAATAATTATCATACTCATTGAGTTGAAATCATTTCATTAATCACAAGAATTAATTGTAATAACCAATTAAAACAGTTACAAAGAAAAATTCAAAGCCAGAACCGAAATTTTGAATCTACAAATCAAATGAACGGATGAACAAGAAACTGGCCATTGCACCCACATCTTAGGGTAAGTCACTAAACATGGCTCTAAAATGACTGTTACCGTATGACTTGTTTAATATTTTGTGATGGTATTCCTTGTGATTATCATGTCCGGCAGATGTTTTTTTTTCAATAACAAATAACAAAAAAATGTCTTCTGAAAATCAAATTAAACATACATTGAACTGTTTTAGGCTTATGTGAATGAAGAAAAGAGAAAACGGCATATTTCCTTAACTTTTGTTTTCGTTTACTTTGAGGATGTCGGCGTTTTTATCAAGGGAAAGAACTGCGTTTTAAAGACCAAAGTATTTGAGGGAGATAAATCAGATGTGCAGATGATCTGCTAGCGGTTAGAGCCAGTTTGCCCTATACAACATACCAAGTCTACACCGTTCACAACTTGTTGTGAAAATAATAACTACACCGTACATAAAACACAGAAACTGCACCGTTGTGTCTGCATATTTTCACTGGGACTACACCGTTGTTTGGCCATTTAGTAAACACAGCGTTTGTGGTCATTCTGGACATTTTTGTGTACAATAACGGTAACCATTGAAAAGAGCATGTTAAAAACATCCAAGTTAGAGCAATAGTTTGTTCCCTAGTTCGCTGTGTACTATGTAATCATCCTTAAAAGGGCAACTTTCTCGCTTCGAAAAAAGTTTTCCGTGTTGGGCTGTCTTTGCACAACGACTGAGTACGATAGGACAACACTGGTATTTGGCTATATAGCACCGTTAATAGGTATACATTTCTCCTGTACGATGATATCAGTATCAAGACAAGATACGGCCATTTAAGAAAATCATCGACGAAAAACTAAGACACCCACCTCTAACGATTTTCCACGGACGCCATCTTTGATTGACCACTCAAAACTTCCGTACAAACTACACAAATCTAACGTACAACTTACAACACAGTGAACCAAGTTGTGGGTTTATTATTCATTTGATCCTTATATCAAATCTCAGGATGAATTTCATTGAACTACGAAGCTATTGGAAATATATTGAGAAGAAATAAGAAAAATAATAATAATCTGTATTCTTCTTCTCCCTAATGTTTTTTTCAAACCTTATGGGTTTGATGACGTTTATATCATTGTCTGTAACTTCTTTTATTTGGATTCGGAGTTGTCAAGATTTTTGTCATTTGGGAAACGGTTAACTGCCCATTTTGTATACATGTACATTATTTATTTAATGCTTATCCAAAACAAACCTTGTTTTGATGTTCATAACAGAAAAGTGCGTTGGAAAACATTTTACATTTTCTACGACTATCTAAACTCCTTTTGTCTGAATAGTTATGTACTACAATGTTCACAAATCCAATTGCCAAAGAAGTCCATTTTATCGTCTGCAACATCTTTTAAGTTTGAACCCATTACTGCACAGTGACGCCTTTTGACTCCCTCACAAGAAAAGGCTTGGGAAAACATTGTGGAAAATGAAGAAATTGCTTGTGACAAGCAATTTCTTCATTTTTCACAATGTTTTCTAAACTAAAATGTAAAGATTTACTAAATTTCATCAATTTGAGATTGTCGTCTGCATCACCTTTCAAATTGGAACTGTCCAAAATTTTGTCGTCTTGTAATGGGCTAAAATAGGAGTAGTCTAAATTATTGCTGTGTGGGAAAGGGTTAATGTGACACCAAAAATATGTCAAGAATTTACTACTATTTTCTCATAAATAAATTATGTGTAGGTCGCTTTTGAACAAAAACCTCGTAACTGCAGCTTGTTTTAAGCTGCGGTTACGAAGTTCTCGTTCAAAAGAAGCCATACGTATATCACTTTCATCTTGATTGTTATTATTTTTGTGTGTGTGTGGTTGTTGTTCTAATGTTTTGTTTTGGGCTGTTTTTGTTGTTGTTGTTGTTGTTGTTGTTGTTGTTGTTGTTGTTGTTGTTGTTGTTGTTGTTTAATTTCACATTTATGGTCATTTCACATCTGTGGTACAAATAATTTTTATAAAATCTAACATTGAGAGAAAAGAGGAAAATGCTTATAACTAGCATTTTCACCTTTTCTTTCATTATTGTCTTCTCTGTCAAACATAGCACCACATCATTTTTGTTTTTAAAAATAAAAAAAGGTGGCTTATTTTCAAAATGGTTCAAAATGCTAGACTGTAAGTTAAATTCGCCCACTTAATCAAGTTATAATCGTTTTTCATTGTTCACCCACTTGTAGCTTGTTTGTAGTTTTTGGTGTATTAGGAGTAAAAAAACAAAAAGAAGACTTGGTAATGTTTATTCAAAGGGCTGCGGTGGCGGAGGGAACGCGTTTGCTATCCTAAGCTTTGGAATTTAGTGCGTTCCCACTGCATGAATTCTTCTCTAATTCTGTTTTAGAAGTGGGGTTTCTATTTCACAGCGGTTAATGCTACTTCCTTGACATCATGGCTTAATACGCTTTGTTGCATGATAATGACACAGCTTGACCGCCATAGATAGGCCTAAACATTTTTCCGCCAAAACATGACACATAATGACCATCATATACAAAGAAAAAATACACTTTTACAGCATTATAATGGCACCGTTTGATCGCCCTAGATAAATAACATTACCGCATGATGATAATGATGACACGATGACATGATATTATTGGCACATACTGGCTATCGTAGCTAAAATACATTTTATCTACGTATTCGGCCACAGTAGGTGCAAATATCTTTTATCACCTAAAATTGGCATATTTGTTACTGTACATTCAAACGCCTTTCATCACGTAATAAAGACACAAATTAGCCACACCGTATGCGAAAACCTTTAATCACTTAATATCATGGCACATATTGGCTACCGTAGATATATACGCCTTTATCACGTAATATTATGATACATTTTGGCCACCATAGTTAAATAAGTGCCAATCATTTCTGTTTATCAGGAGATAATTTTAACTAGGATCTAGGTCAGTGACAAAATCAATAACACATCCAGGTGATAAACATTCCATAGACCTTAACTTAGAAATGAAAAAATGTGTCTGCGATAAAATATTGATTAACCCTTTTCCAGATGGAAAAATTAATAACGCTCAACTTTAAAGCGATGGCAAACAACATCTATTATTGCCACACAGAAGCGTTTAAGTTTAAAAAGAGTATTAAAAAAATAAAAAAATAAAAATAAAACCATGTCTTTTCAACATTTTCATCTTTTTGTCGGTATTTAATGTTTTCAAAGCCATTATTCAAAAGGGTCGAAGAAATCAGTCACGACACATGTGTATGGGAGATAGTTGAATATGAGCCATTGTCTGGAAGAGGGTCTTTCTATGCCTAGTGTGACTGGTATGTTTCCAGGAAGGCCTGTGTCTTTAAGAAGTGCATACCGATCAGGTGTCATGTTGCTATCTTAAAGTTTCTACAGTTTATGGATAGCTATTAAACTGTGCGAACGCACAGACTGATCTGGGCCGCCGCGATATGACCCTGGTAGTTGAAAACGGCGTAAAACCCCAATAAACTCAAACTCAGACTGATCTGGATCCGACCAAGTCGGTTTTAAATGTCATGAGAGACCTTTACAAGATACTGGCCGATATGTATCAGGTTCTCAGCAGAATAGCAGAATAATTTGAATTTGTAGATGCAAATTATATAAGTATCCGAAAACCTTGAAATATTGCTAGTGGTTTTATGCAAATGCCAGTAATTGTGAGAAAAACATAATGGGAAAAGAAGAATTTGCTAATCTCGATCAATGCTATATTTTGCCTTAATGTTTTTATGAGCAATTATTACATTCAAAATTATAGAAATGCATTATTTACTAGTTATTTGTCATATTGGCATGGAATACATAAAAATTCCTCCGTTTGGTGACAATTTTCGAGAAATGAAGCTGCAGTGTACTTTTGAAGCTGTAAGTGACAAGGTGCTCCAGCATCCGTAATATGATCATAGCAGTTGAAAGAGGCGTTGAAACCAAATCTACCAATCTCCTTCTTCTACATATCGTCGCTTTTCAACAAAAACCTCGTAACTGCAGCTTGTTTTAAGCTGCAGTTACGAGGTTTTTGTTGAAAAACGACGATATGGGGTCCTTTTTCTACACCCCAGTTCGATTTAAAAGTTGAGGAACCCGGATATGTTTAACCCTTCAGGACAAAAGTGGGAACAAAAATCAAAATCGTGTCATAATTTTTCTGGTTGGTGTAGTCTAGGCGGGGTTCTGCCCATATTACAACATATTGCATTTTAGCCTTAATAATTAATCCTTTCTCATATATAAACCATTTTAGTCTTATTCAATAAAGTTTATGGTTTGATGTGGGAATTATATAAAGTCAACAGTCACATACTTCTAATAGATCTACTTAACAGAAAAGAAGAAAATGTCGATGACGAGCCGAACTTCTCATTTTCTCCCTTCTGTACCAAACGGGTGAATGAAGTTTGTTAAATGTGGTATGAAACGCCTTTCTATTTGAATTAGATCTAGATAGTCTTAGATATCAATATTGTCACTCGTATGAGAAAGCGTTGTAATATGGTACTTGAATGATCGATTCATCAACAATGTAAACACTAATGTAAAATGAATGTCATGATATTGTAAATAATCATAATAACTGACACTTATTGCAATTTACCCTTGTAGTTCACTATAAATGACCTCGCCGAGTATCTCTAGTTAATTGATAAGGATGATCTGCCAGGTCATGTATCGTGAGATATACCCTTACCAAATAATTCCTGGATTGAGATCGTCTCTATAGTCCAGTCACAATAGTTCGGTACATGTGTACATTTTACCTATGTTATAGCGGATTGACCTGGCAGAGCACTCCATTCGATTAGCATGGGCTGCTCTGCCAGGTCATTTATCGTAAGGTATAACAATGGAAAATGCGTTTATATAAATGATCCAGGAACAATTTTGCATGTGTATGTTCGAATCTTGCAGGTGTGAGACACCTGTAAGATTCGACTCATCATATGCAAATTTAAGTATAATAGATTCACTATTAAACGAGAATAATTTCAGTTGTTTTGATAAAGCAGTTCAACTGAAATTATTCTCGTTTAATAGTGAATCGATTATAGTTTGGACTTGGATATTATGTTGTTTACATAAGTAAATATTGTAAACATGTTTCATAATATCGAATCCGGGCTATTCTTTTACAAAACAATCCTTGGTTTTGACGTCCCTATAGTATATTGAATGGGTCTTTTCCCAACACAGCAGCTAAGTGCTTATGACGACGGGACTTTCTCATACGATCCCTAAATAGTCTTACAGAAATCTTTGGAAAACTGGTCACATAAAATACCGCGTGCACATAACGCCTAAAAATAAGCTGTACCAGTACCACTGACCGTGATATGGACGCGGATTTGTGTGTGAGAATGCCATATTTCGACTTTGGACAAGTCGAAAGTTTTGTAGTCGCCAAAAGGGCTATACAATGTGTAGATTACGTAAACACTCTGAAATAATCTTATTCATCACCACATAATCATTTGTTAATTAATGTTGAATACACTGTGAGAAAATAAGAAATTATGACAGAAAAACACTGACAGAAACACATAAAGGAGTCAAATCGAGTGTTAATTTCTTTTCAAAACAACTTCTCGTTTTAACTCTCTAATAGTTGTCTAAATGTTGGGGAAAATTGAGACAGAATAAGAAAATTTTGATATCATAATTATCATTTTCTCCAATTGCTTCGGTGTTTTCTGTGCTAAAATTATATGGTGAACTAAAACAAGTTTCGCTACAACAAGGTATAGATGTTTTGCGTTTAAATGTGAGTTTATAGATTTTTTTCTAATGACAATGAACTTGTTCTAAAAACAGACCGGGTTAACAGTTTTGTATTGGCAAACTGTCGGTGTTATTATAAAATCTTGTAACTACGGCTTCGATAAAGCCGTAGTTACGATATTTTATAACAACACAGACGGAATACATTGATCGCGAAAAAACATCTCTCGCTTTGGCCGAGTTCACCACCAGTGCTAATGTTTTCTTCATAAACACCCATTTTGTCGTCTGCAGCTGGTTTCAGCTTTCAAATAAGTAGACCTACAATTTAAATTTGGCGTTTTGGAAAAGGTTAATTTCCTGATCACTTCAAAAGAATAACCGATTTTCCACAAAGAGTTCCTTTTGTTAACGTTTCTATAGCAACAAGTAGATAATTCTTGCATCACACGAAAACGGACAAATACCTTTATTTACGTCCGTACTTTTGAAAGAAAATATGATGATTGCACAAGGGAATATAAATTTCAAAGTACGACTATCTGATCAAACTAGCGGATCCATGGAATAAGGGATTCGTTTGAATCCCATTATCCTATTTCTTCGATATTTGCCAAAGTGAAAAAATATGTACAAATTACAAACCATTCTTGTGTACGCGGGGTTGTACGCGCGGGGGGTATACATCTGGTAATTCTAATGGGCGAGCACTCGAGGAAGTAATTCAATGCATTTTGGGTTAGGTGTTGCTTTTGTTTAAACTAAAAAGAAAACTTAAAATCGTGATTTAAAAACCCATCTTAACTGATCAAATTACAAGTTTTAAAACACTTAGCAAAATAAGTTCTCCTTCTTTCTACCAAACAGTCATAATTGCAGACGACATAATAAGGAATCAAGTGGTTCCAAAACTTTTAGAGAAGAGGGGATGTATTGCCTATCAGCATTTTCCTCTTTTCTCTATATATTCTCCATATACATGTATATTATCCTATGCTATTTGAACAAAGACGTTAGAACCAGGCCATGGTTTCTCGAAAAAAAACCTTAAGTATATACTTATGAGTACATGCTCAACTTCAATGGAATACTCTCCAACGTTGAAGGGTATTCGATTGAAGTTCACGTGGATTTCGTGTAATTTGAGCACGGTGCTCAGATTTGAGTCTGAGAACGTACTTAAGTTTTTTTTCGAGAAACCGGGGCCTGGTAGGCCTATTGATCGACGATTGGGCCAGGGTGTTGCCATGTTGTATGATATGTTGTCTTTTGTGATCTCTAGGTACCAGTAACCGCTCGTGGTGTAATGTAATTCGAAAATTGTTGAAAACTTTGTTAAATGTTACTAACAGGATATGTCACGGATTTTGGCAAAGTTTTCCGGTATTTAAATGTATAATCACGAATGTTAAATACTGACTCATTTAGGACTATATAATTACACCCGTAAATATCAATGCTAGGTAAATATAGGTCTAACCCATGACAAGCCCAAAAAGCTTTATCCCCTAAAATGTGTTGGTCTGCTTATCCTTTTGCCCGAGCGACAAAATTAGACTGTCCAAAAATGAAACAGGCTACAGACGACAAAATGGACGTGGAAAGATAAATGTACGTACAGGGTATTTAGTCCGATGTACACTAAATCCAAGAGAATATTGAAGGCAAAGGAGAAGGGGTTTTCTGGTCCGTTCTCATATTTCATCGCTAGATAGCTAATGTCCACCAAGATCAAAATATGTCTTAACCCTTTCCAAAATAACAAAATCATTGGGTATTCCGATAGGAAAGCCGAGTACAGCAGACGACAAAAACTAATGTTGACCAGAATGTGGCCTATATGAACAAAATAGCGCTGAAAAATTGAGACAAAAGGAGAAAATGCTGTTAACAATCATAATCAGCATTTTCTCTTTTTGTCTCAATATTGTCCCAAACTGTTTCTATTAGGGACGTCAAAACAAGGTCTTGTTTTGGAAAGGGATAAAAGTGTCTGATCAGGATCCATAATCAAGCTCTCATGCAGTCTTGTGGAATATGGATCGTGATCAGAATGTTAAACATGCGCTCGTGGTATGATCTGAATCCAATTGTCTAAACCCATTAATTACCAAACAATAAAATTTTAGGGCAGTCCAAATTGAATGATCCTGCAGACGACAATTTCATGTGCATGGAATTTTACATTTTTTTTGTCTTTTTTTTTTTGTACAAAATATTGTGGTAAATGAAGAAATTGCTTGTCACAAGCAATTTCTTCATTTTCCACAATGTTTTCCAAAGCAATTATCTTGTAGGGAGTCAAAAAGAGTTACTGTGTGGTAATGGGTTAATGTTCGCAAATTTTACGAATTGCTTTGTAAATCTAAAACGAGATTAGTTTAATATTTCCTTGCTCTCTTTTACTATATTATTTTTCGACATTTATACTATAAAAACTACACCAAGCTGTCATTTTATACATTGCCATCATGTATATAGGTCGAATTAAATAGGTGAACAATTTTACACAATCTTGACGGGAAAAAATAAAATCGCTTCAAATTCCCCACACAGAATAAAAAAGATAAAATCATTGCGAGAAAAGAAGTAAAAAGTATAAATAACTTACTCAAACGAGCTAAAATCCCTCTCCTGTTTGTTCGATAAGTCCCCTTGTTCTGTCAACCTATTTCACCTGTCTATTTACCTTATTTCAGCACGCTCGATTAATCACATACATATATGGGGAAACTCCACTATTTACGGCTTCTGTCATTGTCCTTATTGGTTGAGTCCGTGACGTCATTGTGTGCTATTTTTAGTAACACTAGATGTCACGTATTTATGACGCCTTTTGTGTAGAAAAGGACAAGATTTATTCGGACAGTAAGATCACACAAAGACTTTTAACATGTAAAATCATTTAAAATTAGATTAGAGAAAAAAACAAGACGAGATTCAGTTAAAGTGACATTTCACAATTATTTTTATATAAATTTTACTTTTATTTTAATTGAAAGAGCATCTTTTCTTATGGAGATTCTGAAAATTTCAAGTCAAAATATTAAACCGTTTATGAGAAATATATTTTTTTCTGCTAAAATTAGACAAATTGTTGTGGACAACAGTTCAGATTTATATAGAATTTGTCATTTCTGTCTCAACTTTAAAGGCGCATTTTCGCTTATAAATAACAACTTCAAAAAACTGATGACATTTCTACGCATTTGAATAAACAATCTTTGCATTAAGATAGGCCTACTTTAAAAAAATTAAATAAATGTGAAATGTCACTTTAAAAGAGCACTAGATCTAGTTAAGATTATAGGCTTACACAATATCAACTGTAAGCTAAATCTGCACATTTAAATTTAAAAAAAAAACTTTAAAATTTTGAAATGTGGGCAAGCTATGTAGACTCTTTGCTTCGTACAAATTTGTGACCCGTCACTCTAAAAGGGACCTTATAGGAAGTGTGAAAAATATCGACCCTTGTCAGTCTGCGCAGTCCGCGCAGCCAGACTAGTGTCAACACTTTTATGTAGGCTAATTTTCTAAATCCGGAATGTTTCCCTATCTTACTATTATGTTCATTTCTTGCATACAGTAACTGGTTGACGTGTGCTTAATCTGAAGCCCCCCTAATGTTGGCCAAAATGCCAGATTTTCCTTATGTTTACACTAAAAATTTAGGGAAAATCCAATTAAGCCCCCCCCCTCTCCAAATATTCAGACACATGGGCTTCAGCCACCCTAATAATTATGAAATTGGTTCGTACGGGCCTGAGTCGTCAAAACGGTTAACCTAATAGACCTTTCTGTCCAAGAGATAGGAAAACTGGCAATAGCCCTCCAGGAACGATTTTACCCAACTTATCGTTACGCAATTTCGGACAAACAAAATTTAATAGTATTTCGAGGGTGGTGATAGGCCTATATAATCTCAAAACTACAGTTTGATTCTAGCCGTGGTTACGAGATTTTATAACAACACCGGCGGTAAACCCATTCTATTTTAGCACAAAATTGTTTGCTATTATAACGATACTGATAAAGCATGGTCTGATTTTAAAATATAGAAGGCGTTTCCATTAATAGATCTACTCCCTCGTTATCTTACAATGATTCAGTAATGTCAGATTGAATTTCGAAACTTCAATGTGTTATATAGTCACTTGATTCTGAATCACTGGGCGATTACCAAACGGCAAAATTTTAGTCTGATCCAAATTCAGAGATTGTGCAGACGACAATTTCAAAGTAAACGCAATTCAAAAGTCTTTACATTCCTGTCTTTTGGGGTAGAATATATTGTGGGAAATGAAGGAATCGCTAGTCACAAGTAATTTCTGCATTTACCATAATGTTTTGCAAAGTATTTCTATTCCAGTGTGTCAATGTGTATTAATGGATTAAACGATAATCCCATAAAAATTGCGTCGTATCTGGAAAAGAGATCCCTTATAGCAATTTGAGACATTCGTGATAATTATGGATCAAAATCAGTCCGTGTATGCGCAAAGTCTGGTCAAAATCCATTTTGTTCTCTCATGACCTCTTCGTTGTCAGCAGAAAAAAAGTATTTTTTCAACTAAGTAAAATTGGGCAATGAGCTTAAAGCTACTATTTCCCAGATTTGGACTCAAAAATTGTCAAATACAAACGAAATGTACACTTTTTAAGCTTTATATGACCTGATTAAATGATTACGACAAACTATTGAAGCAACGACTCATTTTTTCGCAATTTGATACCAAATTCATGAAGCGATATCGAAAGTAGGTCAAAACAGTAGGACATGCGACTTTCTTAAATGACGTCACAACATACATGATGACGTCATATTGAAATTCAAGTATGAATCTCGTTTGAATCATGGTCCGCGCTGTATGCGCATGCGCAACAATTTCAAAATAATTCTAACCCCATCAGTGATGGGGTTGAATTTAGGTTTGGATTCTCCCTAAATTCAGCTATCTGTCTTGTAATTTCGGCTCATTCTCTGTCTGAATCGCATATTATTAACCATCCCGAGGTTGCAGGGTGGATAATCACGTGACCGGGAAGGATACACTGTATTAGAAAATGGCGGCTCGAACTCCCGCCTGGGATCAGTTTTCAGGTAATTATTCATGTTTTACCAATTTTCTCTTGAAGAGACATAGCATATCATATGCGCATTTTCATTATTCGAGCTACGCCACCAACAATTACACACAAAAACATGCATTTTTGTCAAACATCGTGGCAGTTTGCGTCCACTCGCAACCGGCCACATGTTTTTGGGTGGATACAACGGACGAGTTCAAGCTTATTTTGTACTAAATTACATTTAAATGCCATATACTTCAACAAATTCCGTATGAAATCGTAGGCTTTTGTCAAACACACTCAGTGGCTAAGTAAGAACTACAGGGAATGATGCGCTTTTCTAAAAATCAAGGTTTTGGCTGATGGATACCTCGCATCATTCATCTTGTTTGGGATACATCGTACTCTGGCATAATGTACGTTTCATATGGAATGCACAATTGAGCTCTAGATAGTAAATACAGCGAAAGCAACTCTGTATTGTATGTCAATAATGAATAATTGAATTATCTCACTGTAATGACGTAAATCGAGCATACAAATATATTTATATTTCTGTCAATCCAGCATAGTCGTATGTTGAAATCACTTTCAAATAAATTTCAATCTAATTTTATACGAGTAGCGGAGTACCCACCCATTTTATTCTACTGAGACTTGAATTTTCCGTTGGAAGAAAATAAAATAAAAACAATTCTTGTTGATACTTTTCAACCGAATTTGTGACATGGAATATTATGTTTTTGTGGAATTTACAATTGAATAGATATGTTGGTATTTAGAAATTTATGCAAGAAAATGTGTTTTCCCAGTTTTTTGTCTTGCTCCAAAGAAGGAAGAGGGTGGACTCGTAGCCACAAACCAATACCCGTCATCAAGTTTGTGGCTACGATATCGCAGCTACTGTCATTTCGCCTACAAATCAGTTTTGGTCACTCTATATTTCGATTTTAGGGCGAAAGATTAATCAATATTACACTGTTTAAACTAAATTAAAGTTAAATCATCTCAATAGTGTTTGAAAACAAAACCACTCGTTCATCGTAATTCCAACCAAGTAGACCAAGTAGATCGATAATCAATATCCTGAGGTGGGTGGGGTAAGATTTAAATATTTCGATTGACAGCTACAAGAAAATAACTCGCAAATGGAGGCCGTCATCGCTGGTATGAGATGTAAACGTTGCCAATGTGTAGGGATTTTATCAGTGAATAGATAAATAAACGATCGCTTTCATGGAAAAGTACACTAGCTTTCAATATTTGATATTTCATTTGTCAACTACAAACGGCTAAAGCAAGGTATTTGGCATACAAGTGTCTCACTAGATTAACCCACCCTTCTAGCTTTCTTGGCATGAAATAAGATTCCAATATCAAGAATTCATTACTTGAATCATTAAAATTTATGTGTGAATGACTTTTGCAGCCATTAGTGAAAAGAATCTAAACTTGCGTTAAAATACAAAATTGATCTGATTTTTTTTAATCAGATATTTGGCTGCATTTTTATTTTTGTAGTGTCCGGAACAATTTACAGTGCAATAAAAAGTCCTGAGCTTATGTTAACATGAAACAGATTATTTCATTTAGGCTACCATATTGAAAGCTGTAATATTCAGACTATTGGAGCTTTGTTATAAATGGATCCTTAGAAAAATCACCATTGTAACAATTTGTTACGGATACTAAATATTGAAGCTTTGGTCTATAAATGTCCAATTTTCTAAGACACAACTCTAAAAATATGGGTACAATAGACTACCAAAATTTACCGTAGGAACTGTTTTATCAAATCAAAATAAAGTTGTTTGGAAATAATCAAATATAATTCATCACATGTACCTTGAATTCTAAAATGGCCATTTTTGGCATGTGAATAATGAAATAATTAAAAAAACGAAGCTACGTATCGCCCCAAAATTTGGTAGTCAATGAAAATAACTATAATTACAAATCTTGAATCAAAAAGGTTGATTGCAAATGCTATAGTTTTTTGATAAAGTGCATATTATAACATCATACATTTTGAAAGTGGAAAAATACCGTGTTTTAACCGAAAGTTCATACAGGTTTTGATAATCTTGGTTATTATTTCATAGTAATGTAAAAACGTCGGTGTAAATGCAAAACCTCGTATGTCGATTCTTGCAATTTTCAAAGTACAAACGTGAATGCCCAAATTAAGACGATTCACGCAGGTTTTTGAATGTTTTCAATTATCATTGTTAAAGACATATTCTTCGTGAACAATATGTCCGAATTTCAAGAAAAACCCTTCAGTTTCAGAAAAATTATAAAATTCTTTTTCATCCCTCTACAATTTTCCAAAAACGAGATACGAGGTTTTGCATTTACACCGACGAAATGTAGTTTTAAAGCCTTATGGGGTAGTGCCATGTAAATCATGTTATTTCCAAATCAAACCCTTTGTTGTTGATACCCAGTAGAAACTGAATCCAATTGATTGGAAATTTCAATTGTGTACCAACAGCATAGTTTTTAACCCATTACCACTCAGTGACTCATTTTGACTCCTCACAATATAATGGCTTTGGAAAACATTGTGGAAAATGAAGAAATTGCTTGTGACAAGCAATTTCTTCATTTCCCACAATGTTTTCTACCCAAAAAGCTGTAAAATTTCGAAATTTCATCACATTGAAATGTTGTATGCAACTTCTTTCAAATTGGAAAAGTCCAAAATTTTGTCGTTTGGTAATGGGTTAAAGGTTTTACATTATTCATTCTAATCTAAGCCTTTGCATTTCAGTATTTCTCCCACATGACCGGAAACCCGACTGACAGAGACAACTAATCTAAACGGATCAAACATGTCAAGGCCTAGATAGATCCTACAACAACAGTAAACAATGGTAAATGACAAGTTTTGCACTAATTTGTTCAAACCTTCGCTCGGCTCTGATGATCTGGTTCCACAAGCGTGCTAGAATTCCAGGGTCAATCTCTTTTCTAGCTAAATCAGATATTTTAGTTAGTGGGTAACTACGGATACCATCAATTCAACGAAAGTAGGTTCAAACCCTGGCTCTGCCAATATCCTTGCTAACATTTGACAAAATTATATCTTCATCACCAAATGATATGAACATGTGGTTGTTCGGATTGTATTTTCATTGTGTTAATTGTTGGTACAGGTTCGAGAAAAACTAGAAACACATGGTTAGGTTAACAAGTCACACTATATGACTGGAAAAAATGTTGAACGCAGCCGCTGTGCTAAAGTTTCATTGAATCACTAACTATTTTTGGTCCAATAGAATTATAAATTTTATATTTGCCGAACAGTGTTTGATTTAAATTGTATGCCGTGTTTGTAATAAAGAAAGAATTGCAGAGAACACACTGTTAGGTGCTGCAAATTTTGAAATAAAATGACCATTTCCCAAACAAGACACAGTTTTGATGTCCCTACTGTTTAGGCCTGGGAAAACATTGCGACAAAAGAAGAAAATTCTAATAGCCAGCATTTTCTCTCTACCTCGATACTGTTTGGCAAGAGCATTGAGATTTCTTTCTTTTGGCATGAAAGGCTGTCAGATGGCTAGGATTGGTTGTTTTAGTATAATTGTATTGAGTGTAAAAATTAAACCAGGGAACACATTGTAAGATGACAAGCTAATGCAGCCCTAACTCCACGAAAGCAGACTTTATCTACAAAAACAAACTTGATTTGTTGTATCTATATTTCCAGGGAATGGCTGAATTTGACCATTAACGAAACAGCTGAATACAAAATCATGATATTTTACTGGTGTTTTCATCTGTGGAACATAGGTTGAAGGAACTTATTTTTAAAAGTGAGTCAAAGAGAGAGAAAAAAGATGACAATGATGATGTAGACTGAGGAAGGCTGGTTAGGATACAAAGACGTTGATTGCTATAGATCGAGCATCAGTGATTGGCAAACTTAACCCTTTCCAAAACAAGATCTTGTTTTGATGTCTGTAATAGAAGAGGCTTGTGAAAACTTTGAGGTAATAGAAGAAAATGCTGATAATCTGCATTTTCTCCTGTTGCCTCATTATTTTCTGTTGTTTTGTTCACAGATCCTGTCTTAGTTTACACACATTTTGTCATCTGAAGCCCCTTTCTAATTGGAAAACCCTGATCTTTTGCTGTTTGGGAAAGCGTTTATGGAATAAGTGTTTTGAATTGGAAGATGACTATGTTTGAAAATAAAGTAGTTTTAATCTGACTATCTGACTCTTTCTATATAATGAAACGTTATTTATACCCCTTTATGCATGGCGGCTGGCGCAATTATTAAATCAGACTTACATCTATAACTTGGTGGAAAAAGATGAAACTGTTAATACATCCTTTCCCAAATTGATGCTTTCAAAGGCTTTTTTCTTGAATACCCAACTGGTCAATGGTTCCTCCTTTTCCCACTGCGGTATTTCTGATGATATTTTAGACTCTATTTGACATATTTCTATGGAAAACCTGTAGTAAAATTTAACCAATTGCCACACAATGACTCTTTTTGACTCCCTACTAAAAGATAATGGCTTTAAAAACATTGTCGGAAATGAAGAAAATGCCAGTGACAAGCAAATAAAGCATTTACCACAATGTTTTCTACCCAGAACGACCAAAATTATGCCAAATTTCATTCATTCATTAATATTGTTGCCTGCAATATCTTTGGATTTGGATCAGTCCACTTTTTGCCGTTTGATAACGGCTTAACTCTTTCCCACACAAAACCTTGTTTTGACTCTCCAATAGAAAAGGCTTGGGAAAACGTTGAGACAAAAGAAGAAAATGCCGATATTCAGCACATTCAGCATTTTCTCCTTTTTCCTCAATATTTTCCAGGCTACATTGCATACACATTCTATATTTATCAACATCCATTTTGTGGACTGCAGCAGCATTTGAAATAAGACCACCCAAACGTTTGCTGTTTGGTAAAGGGTAAAGTCAACAAAGAAATTATCCTGTGAGTGACTGGAGCTGCTATTTTTTAATTGGACGTCCGAAAGGACGTACAATTCTTATAACCACTTTTGGACAGGCGAAATGGGTTTTCATTACCAAAAAACCCTTTCTCAGACTCAATTGCCAGTTGACCAAAATTCAAAATAGATTTTGCGACCATACAGGAAAACTGTCGTATCTTTTCCTACTTTCTATGTGTTCTCTAACAAATACTATAAGATTCATTGGCCGATTCAATTCATGCCACGTCTTAACCGACTTTACGATCTTTTTTCGATTTTATCATTTTCTTGTAGTTTTTTTACTTTCGTAATATTTATTGTGTAAAGGGTAAGATCTTTAGAAAGCGATACATGCATACACTATGGTTATAATGTAAACAGACACCCTATATCATCAGCAGCAGCGATAGCTCAAACGGGAAAGGATTAACCTCGCAACCTTCTTTCAGTTTGAAATTTGGAACGCCGTTGGTTCAAAACCAGTTCGGATTATTTCTTCTGTAAAACGTTTGTTTTTCTTGATGTGTTTACTGAAAACACACATTTTAGAATGATTGCCCAATTTAATGCACGTATTGTGTATGATAGGTTCCTTTTCTTTGATCATTGTTGTTTTTGACATATTTAAAGGAACGGGGTTTCCACGAGACGTACTTTGGAACCAGGGTTTTGAAATTGATTATCGGGGAGTGAGTTCATTTCGCAACTCGGGTTCGACTCGATGACAAATCGGGGTTCCATCTGAACAGCCTCAGATGAGACACTAGTGAAATCCACCTATTCAGAAAAATAGTTGCTCTTACGAGTTTTTTTTCTCCAGCATCTGTATCACTGATATTCGACAGTATCATGACCTATTTACATACTGATCGATGATCATGACAACAATGATTATTACTAGTGTAAGACTAAGTATTTACTTCGTTTAAGAGACCCGTTTACGTGTATTGAGCTAAGAAGATGAAGCAATGGGTCTGCAACAGATGGTACCTGGATGATCGTATGAATATGTTTACAGATAGGGACATTGCTATTCTCAAATTTTCGTTGATAATGATATGAAGATTTAAATTGCTTATTGTACTCCACTGCCATTTTCCCGACGGCACGTTCCCAATTTCTTCTTTTTATGCACATCTGTAGATGTAAGGATGCTGCGGTAGTACTTGTATGAGGAATCCATGGTTAGGTGCTCCAATTCATCTGGTATTTTGTTTCAGGAAAAGTATGTATTGAATTTGTTTTGTAACCACAACCAGGGAAAACTGCTACCGTGTTTTTTTCTTTTTTTACCTCTAAACAGGAATAAAAATCAAAGTGCTTGGAGCACTATATTTAGACGCCTCTCATTGATTGAGCGGAATTGTATGTAAACGATCGGCGTTTCATTACTTTATTTCGTTGAATTTGTGTTAAGATCGATTCTAAATCACTGCGGTCGTTTTCTCGCCAACGATGGTGGAGATAGAAGTCGAACAAGAGTGCCATGGTCACAATATACGCCGCCACTTATAAAACTTGAGACAAAAAAAAAATGACATTGACAAGGATTTATAAATATTCACACAAAAACCTGTAAAAAGTTGTGTTCACAAAAAGGTTTTTATAAATATCCAGTCAAAAACCTGGAAGGAATTGCATTCACGAGACTGAAATATCATTAAGCCCTAGAGACTAAGATTGAAGGGGGCATAACTCAGGCAAAAATCAATGAACCATAAAATCCTTACTTCATGCACATCTACCAATTAAGGTAATAACATCCACCAAGTTTCATAAGGATCCAGTCAGAATCTTAGAAGAAGTTGTGTTGACAAGGCTGCAATTTCAAGCAGCCCCAGAGTCTAAGTTTTAAGGGGGCATAACTCTAGAAAAAAATCAATGAACCATAAAATCCATCCTTCATGCAAATCTACCAATTGAGGTGATTGACCAAGTGTCATTAATATCCAGCCATAAACGTAGGAGGACTTGCGTTGACAAGGCTGCAATTTCAATAAGCCCCACATACTAAGTTTTAAGGGGGCATAACTCTGGCAAAAATCAATGAACCATAAAATTCTTCCTTCATGCACATCTACCAATTGAGGTGATAACATTGACCAAGTTTCATTAAGATCTAGCCAGAAACTTAGGAGGAGTTGTGTTGACAAGGCTGCAATTTCAATAAGCCCCAGAGACTAAGTTTTTAAGGGGCATAACTCAGGCAAAAATCAACAAACCATAAAATCCTTCCTTCATGCACATCTACCAATTGAGGTGATAACATTGACCAAGTTTCATTAAGATCCAGCTAGAAACTTAGGAGGAGTTGCGTTGACAAGGCTGCAATTTCAATAAGCCCCAGATACTAAGTTTTTAAGGGGCATAACTCTGGCAAAAATCAACGAACCATAAAATCCTTCCTTCGTGCACATCTACCAATTGAGGTGATAACATTGACCAAGTTTCAAGAAGATCCAGCCAGAAACTTAGGAGGAGTTGCGTTGACAAGAAAAGTGGACGGACGGACGGATTGACGGACGGACGGATGGACGGACGGACAGACGGAGAAGATGACGCCAATATACGTCCGCCTCCGGCGGCGTATAAAAAAAGATGATTAAAAAGAACAATGTCTGAGTAGAATTCGAACCCAGGGCCTTCCGGATATAACATGTGTAAAGAGTACAAGGTGAGTGCTCTGCTAAGTGAGCTATCGCGGCTTTCATTTATGTAGCGCGTTGGCTTACATTTTGAATAAATTGCTTTGTAGCGTACTTTATAAAATCAATGAAAAGTATAACTGACGACAATACTCATAGTAAACCGAAACAAGAAGACAAAAGTGCTAATCGCATGGCCTTAATTGAATTTGGTAATCAAATTAATAGTGATTATTCATAGCGACAAATCAGTTGTCTTGAAACGGCAATCAAATCAATTTGAAGCCTGAGAAGGGTTTTCTGGTATTAAAGCCGATTTCGTATGTCCGAAACCGATCTTATAGAATTAAACACAGAAGAATGAATAAAATAGCTTTCGTTCATGTACAATCCCGCTCAATCAATCAGAGACGTCCAATTACAGTGCTCTCAGCACTTTGATTATATTCAAGTCGCCACGCTGTCGTTCCGGCTGTCTGTTCATACTTCCATCCGTCCGTCAGTCATTTACCCCTTTCACCTTTTTATTTTCTACCATATCAAATTAAGATTTCATATTATACTCCAGGTTTGCATTATTGTCAACAATCATTTTCAACTTTGACCAGTCTAGCTGAAAGGATTAATCCATGACCACACCATGATACTTTGAAATTGATGACCCTCGAGATAAAGGATTATGAATATAAATTATGATAGCATTGTGAAGAAATGAAGAAATTGCCTGTGACAAGCAAGCAATAATTTCATCTTCCACAATGATATTTTCAATCAAGAAATTTTTGAAAGATCAAAACATAAAAAATTATTCGATTAAAATTGTCGTCTGCAACATCTTTGAATTTGGACCAAACTAAAATTTTGTAGTTTTACAAAGGGTAAAATAATATCATATTGTACAAATGGCAATACTTTATTCTATATAAGAATACCAAGTAGTATCAGATTCACAACGATTGAACAACTTTAAAAGCTGTAGGTCTGGTCATGGCAAGACTTGGAACCATTATCCATGAAGACAACTTGAAGCTTGACTGTAGTCTTCATCATCATGTATGGCGGGGTCGTAGTCAGGAATTTTGTTATGTTGACAGAAGCCCAAGGTGTAGGTCTATAGTCTAGTCCATTTGACGCATTTTGACGCCCCTAAACAGAAAAGCTTCGGAAAATATTGTGGAAAATGCTGAAATTTCCTCATTCCCACTAATGGTTTCTACCCAGGGAGACCACAAATATAAAATTACGTTCACTTAGAATTGTCATCTGTATTAACATGATTGATTTTGGAAGAGTCAAAATTATTGTAATATGTTACATTGTATTATGGTTTGTAGGGGTTCCGGGGCATCTAGTGTTCTGTTTCCACAAATTGTCTTGGAATGGGCACACTTTCAAAAATAACTATGTTGAAGCCTAGGCTTCCACGCCTCCGCCTAGATACACATCAGTATGAAACATCACTAAATCAACACCATCCATGTTTATAGAGTTCAAACATGCATAAAAATGTTCAGAATAACAGATTTGACCGAAATATTTTGACACATCTTTTATGCCATTTTATCATGTTGATGAAGTCTTCAGTCATGCATTCATATTGATATATTTCTGGCATGTGGCCCTCCATGAATTCAGACATGTCCGCTCTTTCTAGGAATTCACCTGGGCCAAGAATACTGATCTACCTGCTATGTTAAAGTGTCTTGTTAGAGAAGATTAACAACACCTGAAAAATACATACAAGATTTATTCAAACAAACAGCATTATAAGGATGATATTTATGAATATAACCATTTCCCAAACAATTAATAATACAAGTAAAATGTTGACGCAACAAAACCTTAAACCTCCAGTAAATATCGAAGAAAAGGGAGAAAGAAATTAACATCATCTTCTTTTTCCTCAATATTTACAAATTTTGTGCATATTTCATACAAATCCCTTCCTTTTAGTTTTGAACACAAATTTGTAGACAACAGCATCTTCCAAACTAGACGATACTTAACCCATTTATGCCTGAATTTTTATTTTAGGGAAAAAATCAGGGAAAACAATGAAAACCATGTGAAAACAACATGTTAGGCTTTAATTTTGTGAAATTTCAATGGAAAAGTATGATTTTGTACAAAAACATTTTTGTCCATTAAAGTGGACGCTAGGCACGAATGGGTACATGTAAGTTAATTTATATTTTCCGCTAAAACTGTAGTTTCCATCTTGAAATTTGCAAATATACGAGCACAATCTGTTAATTATGTCCCACCTACGAAGTAGCAGGTGTATATTGGTTTCACCAAGTCTGTTTGTCTGTCCGTCCATCCGTCCATCCATATACTTTGTTTTGTTTCCGTACTCTAAATCGAGAACCATTTGACCTAGGATCATGAAACTTTACTCAGTTGTTGTCCATGGCCCAAGGAGGTGCCTAACGTTTTTGGGTCACAAAGGTCAAAGGTCAAGGTCACAATTGGACCTTGATTAAAATCCGTGTCCGTGCCCTAAGTCAAGAACCGATTGACCTTGGACCATAAAACTTAACACAGTTGCTGCCTATGACCAAAAGAGATGCCTATTGTTTTGGGGTCACAAAGGTCAAAGGTTAAGTTCACAATTAGACTTTGTTTGAAATTCATTTCCGCGCTCTAAGTCAAGAACCGGTTGACCTAGGATCATGAAAATTTACTCAGTTGTTGTCCTTGGCCAAAGGAGGTGCCCTATTGTTTTGGGTCACAAAGGCCAAGGTCACAATTAGGCTAATATATCTTCCTTCATCTTCCAGCATAGATACAACCACGTTTTCTGCATAAAATTAAAGATATGTTGTTACTATATAAAGAATTTACAGGCAGCCTCCCAGTCCTAGCGTCACAATATTCACTTTTACTGATATTTTTATTGCTAATGAGCACTTGGATTAGCATTCCCCTACTTATCGATGGATAATCAATACAAACAAATGATGAGAACCAGAGATAAACATATACGTTAGCACCTACTTACAGATAAAGTCCAGTGTCGTCTTAAGTGGACGCTAGGCACAAATGGGTTAAACTTTGTCATTTGGGAAAGGATTAAAAAAGTTTTCTGGTAGAAAACGTAATGGGAAATGAAAACATGTCTTGTCACAAGCAATTTCTTCATTTTCCACAATGTTTTCCTAAGGCTTTATCTTCCGATGAGTCAAAAAGAGTTAATCTGTGGGAATGAATTAATATTTATTTTGTCTGTTAAAATTCTTCACAATTCAACAAGTTGTTTTTTAGCTTCTTTCAATTATCGTCCTTACCATAACCTCTGGATAAAGTGGCGATTGATTATGCATTAATGCAGACTATACCACTTCATCCACAGAGGGAACACAATCAAGCCATTCATACATGTAGCTTACTTTCACACGATTACAAGATCGAAAATTCCCCATATCTACCTTGTTGGTCATTATAACAAATTGTCTTCTAAATTTCAATCGGTAGCGTGCAAATTATTAAACTTTCGGTTGATCTAATAGTTTTTCATTTTGGAATTGGTCAATCCAAAAAATTGTCTTCTGCTAAATTTAAGTCCGTATTTCTACAGATTTCAACCTTCATAGACATTGATTATTAAATGAGATTATGTTATCATATATATTTGTGTGCTCGATTAACGTCATTACAGTGAGATAATTGACATACAATACAAAGTTGTTTTCGCTGTATTTACTATCTAGAGCTCAATTGTGCATTCCATATGAAACATACATTATGCCAGAGTACGATGTATCCCAAACAAGATGAATGATGCGAGGTATCCATCAGCCAAAACCTTGATTTTTAGAAAAGCGCATCATTCCCTGTAGTTCTTACTTAGCCACTGAGTGTGTTTGACTAAAGCCTACGATTTCATACGGATTTTGTGGCATTTAGAGGTAATTTTGTCCAAAATAGGCTTGAACTCGTCCGTTTTATCCACCCAAAAACATGAAGCCGTTTGCTAGTGGACGCAAACTGCCACGATGTTTGACAAAAATGCATGTTTTTGTGTGTAGTTGTTGGTGGCGGAGCTCGAATAATGAAAATGCGCATATGATAGGCTATGTCTCTTCACCAGAAACTTGATAAAACGAGGAAAATTACCTGAAAACTGATCCCAGGCGGGAGTTCAAGCCGCCATTTTCTAATACAGTGTATCCTTCCCGGTCACGTGATTATCCACCCTGAGACTGCACTTAGTTAGGAGCTAGTCTAACTCCATGTTTATCCGAATGAGAAAAATACGCACATGTTTTTGAGGTTTTTTCCGTTTTTTTTCTTTTCCACATTTTCGGGTTAGACATTTCTTAACTGGACAAAATTCAAACGTGATACAGGCGACAAAATCAGTGTAAGAACATGCTGGTAATCATAAGATGTAAGATAAAAAAAAAGCATTAGGAAAATGATAAATTGTCGTTGTTGTAGCATTTTCTCTCCTTTTCGCGTAGCGTTTCAACTGTCCATTGATTTAGGGACGTCAATACCATTAAATATTTTGTTGTCTGTGTTATTGCTTACCCTCAACGATAAAAAATAGGTTGGTCCAATTTCAAGTATTTGAAAGCTGTTGCAGACGACAAAATGAATACAACTAAAGGCAAAAGTTGCGAATATTATATCACAGAAAACATTGAGACAAAAGAAGAAAAATGCTGATAATCAGCATTTTCTTCTTTTGTCTCAATGTTTTCCCAAGCCTTTCCTATTAGGGACGCCACGTTCAGGTCTTATTGGAGGAATGGTTAATATTAATAAGTGGGCAGCGTTGATTGTTTTATAGATCGGGGCGGACAGGTATTGCATTAAACCGCGGACATCGCCTTACAATAATGCTATAGCTCACGAGTAATGACCTGGCAGAGCATCCCAGTCTTTGGCTAGGGCTGCTCTGCCAGCTCAATTATTGTGAGCTATAATGTATTTTAAAGACAAAGGCTTTGTTATTGTGGTCGTTCAACGTCCGTCGTATGTCCATCCGTCCGTCCTTAATCTTCTACCCCTAAACCATTAGGTCAATCTATACC
The DNA here is from genome assembly GCA_963680895.1 of Fragum sueziense. Taxonomy (NCBI): domain Eukaryota; kingdom Metazoa; phylum Mollusca; class Bivalvia; order Cardiida; family Cardiidae; genus Fragum; species Fragum sueziense. The sequence goes on along the minus strand of OY804608.1, from coordinate 40,196,747 downwards.
AAATTTAATAGGAACGGTCCTCGGGCGATCCCTTTCGAAAACGTAAGAGAAATTTTTGTATTCGCCAAATAGCGGGGGCGTGGCAGGGTAGGGTTTATTTGACCCAAAATAATTCTTTCAAAAACTCTTCGCCCTAACCATAATTGGCCGAATTTAGACAAAATAATGTTACTAGTGTGATTCTTCAATACATTGAATTCTTACTATGTTGTTTGAATTCCAATCCTTACGTTGTGGGTATTCATTTGAATCGAGACGATTCCAAATAGAACCCGCAACATAGGGATGTGTGAACAATAAAAGAAATATTGCATTTGAAAAGCAACCAATGTCGCTTATCCACGGTGGTTAATCACATGACTCAGAATTTCGGAAAATCGTCTATATCTTTGTTAATACTTGACCAATTTGAATTCGGTTTGAAGCAGAGAAGGCGGAAAATGCCAGGAATAAGTTGGGCGTAGTGGATTTCTGAAATATCAACTGATAAAAAAGTTATTGAAGATCAACCAAAATTTTGGTTGATCTTCAATAACTTTTTTATCATTTGATTTTTCAAAAATCCACCACGTCCATCTAATGCGTGACGTTTGTCCACCTTCTCTGCTTCAAACTGAATTGAAATCATTCCCATATTAAGAATGTTATTGAAGATTTTCTGAAATTGTTGTATCACGTGATTATACACCGTGTTATCTGTTGCTATGCATGACAATAGAAATATGACTGGAAAGTAATCAAATAGCCTAGCTATGAATGGGTACACTTATGTAGAAGAGCGGAGGGGGGTCGGAAAGAATGCTGAGTACTGTTCAAACAAGCGACAAGAATCGGTGGCTATGTGCCCCAGGGTTGCGATATGACTGATACTGTTTGATCCGCGCAAACTGACTAGAGTCAATACTTTTCAAGCTTCCCAGTACGTACTTTTAGCGCGACGGGTCACATAATATTATCATCATGATTGGGTCAACGTCCCTATTAATTCTTTCCCAAACAGGGCCTGGTTTTGGCGTCATAAATTGAAAAGGCTTTGGGAAACATTGAGACAAAAGAAGAACAGCAGTTTCTCCCCCTTTGTCTCAATATTTTCTGTGCTATATTTTGCACAAATTTCATCTTTATCAACAACACTTATTTTGTTATTATCTGCAGCAGCTTTTCAATTCGTCCATCCTAAGATTTTGTATTTGGGAAAGGATTAATGTGAATCATTGACCTTTGATTGATGTTTGATGCATTTTTTATTTGACCAATAGTCCTCTTGGTTATACTTATCCTTTTCCCAAACAGTTCCTGGTTCTGGCGACCATGATCAATAAAGGCTAACAAAAGAAAAAGAGATAAGAAAATGGAAAGGAAAGAAATAAGTGTACCCATTGTCACACAGTGACGCCTTTTGACGTCTCACAAGAGTTTGGGAAAACATTGTGGAAAATGAAGAAATCAATTGTTACATGCAAATTCTTCATTGTACATACGCTTTCTAACCAAAACAACATTTTTTCTTAGAGTTTCATCAAGTTGAAATTGGTGTCTGCAGCATCTTTGAATTTGGACCAGTCTAAAATTGTGCCGTTTGGTGAAGGCTTAGGTGGCTATTCTGCTATTTAAAGCCTATGTGGCACGTCAAATACTGACATAGAAAACGGTTGATTATCACGCGACTCACAGTGTCTGAAAATCTTTGATTTTTTTTTTTTTTTTTTTTTTTTTTTTTTTTTTTTTTTTTTTATGCTTTACCAATTTGAATTTGGTTTGAAGCAGAGAATGTTGGAAAAATGCCAGGAATAAGCTGGACATTGGAATTTTTTTTAAAGCTCATAAATATTATTGAAGATCTTCAATACCTTTTTAGCAGCTGATTTTTCAAGCGTTTTGTGAAGCCTTTATTTGATTGGTCAGGAGAAAGGGTCATAGAAGATGACCCCTTACTCTAGCCTTCTAAAAATCAACAATTGACTGAATTTCTGCATAAAAACGAAATGATCAGGCTACAGAGGGTCTGAATTCCATCTGGATCCGCCACTGAGCTTAGCTAGGTTATATGAAGACGGGACCTGGGTTTAAAGTCTCATCCGAAAGACTGGAGGGACTGGGGATCAAACTTGTAAGATGTATTACAAATAATACTACACAAAGGCATTCAATCTTATTCCTTGAGAATGTGACCCGTCAAGCTAAAAGGAATCTTATGGAAATTGTGAAAAAGTATCGACCTAGTCAGTCTGCGCAGCCTGACTTGGATCGAAACCTTTCGAAACCTCCTGATATCATTTTTTTTAATCTAGAATGTTTCCCACATAGATCTTGCTAGATCTATATGTTCATTTTGCACATTTGGTTGACCCAACATTGTATTCTATGTCTCTGATTGACCTCAGCTGAGTCTGATCAATTTCCTCAAATTTTTCGTGTTTTTTTTTTTTTTTTTTTTTTTTTTTTTTTTTTTTCCCGCTCCCTGTAAGATTCATCTTAGCGTAACGGGTCACAAATATACACACGTGCGAACTTCTGGTATTGTGAAACTGTTCGTGTTTGGGAAAATATACTAGTGATACAAAAAAGTAATTTAACCCATTAGATCTACCACACAATGGCTCTTTTTGACTCTCCACAAAATAATGGCCCGGGAAAACATCGGGGGAAATGAAGAAATTGCTTGTGACAAGCAATTTCTTCATTTTCCACAATGTTTTCCATACAAAAAGTCCTAAAAATCAAGAATTTCATTCATCTGAAATTGTCGTCTGCAGGATCTTTCAATTTAGACCACCCTGAAATTTTATCGTTTGGTAATGGGTTAAACATCTTCGCAAGCCAAGGGTGACATCTACGACGTAACGTCGTTTCTGTATTCACAAACGTAGGTGGGTTCAACCTTGGCTAGCGAAGATGTGGGTTAAAGGGCCCATCGTACAAAGGTATAAGGGGAGTAACTAGTGATGTCTTTGTGCAAGGAGAGAGGAGAGAGTTTATGTTCTTGGCTAATTGTTTTTCCGATAGGTGGCGATAGAATCGATATTCGGAAGTTCTCTGAGATATTCGTTGACAATCCATCGTCGCTGTCCGATTGGTCGCCATATTGAGAAAAATCTACAGAAAATCCTAGAGAAAGTGGTCTTTTACGGACCTGTTCCGTTTGTTGACACGACAACAGACCATTTAAAATGTTCCCGATCCCACCAGGTATATATCTAACCCCATTCGGATACGAACCGATCGTTCATAAGACTAAAATCCTTGTCGATTTAGTGCGAGCTTGCATGCTTTTTGTTCAAGACGAGCCTTCGAATTTATTTTCTCTTATCCAAGATCAAAACTTCTCTACAGTACTGAAAATTGCAGATTTAAGTAACTTGAACATTTATACTTAAGAATGATGGTATGTAGTACGCGGGTAGCAATTTGAAGAGGTCAGACAGTATCCGAATAGACATACCATCCGAATATATGTGCATATGTCACAAAGCTTTTAGCTGAAGGTTTGTAGCTGTTTTGTACCTAGCTTTTGCTTAAACCGCATGCTCGCTTCATTTAATAACTAAGCATATTGTTGTAATTGTGACTTTAAAGCAAATAAATAAATGAAAGAGACCCATTAAGAATTTGTGAGTTGATTTTTCATTTTGTGAGATTTTTTGTTTTGATACAAAATAAGGTTATTTCTTTATTGTCATGCTTTGAATACAATAGATACTGAGAGTAGTTTCTATGTTACTGTCCAACAAAATTTAAGCTATGACGTTATTAATCCGAGTCTTCTCTGATGAAAATTCGCTTTTTGATATTCTGTTGACACTCATTTACATCAGAGCCGAGTCCTATTCAAAAACCGGAGAAAAGTTATGTCAGCATTTCATCGTCCGATTGTTTAATTATCTTAAACGCTATCCCCAAAAAGCCTTATGATACCGATCAATGTACTATTTATTGGCGTGTATGATAAAAAATTCAAGACCAAAAAGTATTTCAAAAAGGTTTATAGGCAATGTTTTGCAACAACCCTCACCTGAGCAGCCTTTGTTTACCATGACCTTCCATTTAAAACCACGTGATCAACGCGAAATCTCGCACATGGAATGCGGGTTTTCCCAGATTATGACGTAACGGTAGAATTTGAAAGAAAAAAGAAATAAGATTATTTTATTTTTCAAATTGACGGCCCTTCTGAAATAATATAACAATAACGAGTTTAAAAAAAACTGATAACATGAATAAATAAATAAATGAAATATATCAGAAACGTCCGGCAAACGTTTTAAAGCTAGTATTCGCACCAATAATGTTTGCTACTATGTTGGGTCAATTCCATAACTTATGAGCATGGAGAACGAAATAAACGGAATTTCTCAGGAAAAGCAATACCATTCAAGTTGCAAGCTGAACAGATCGACATAAATTGATTTCCACAACAAGAACACTCCATAATTTCTGAACAAAGGCTGTCACGTGACTTGAGAAAAATTCGTAATCAAAGGCGATCACGTGATAGTCACGTGGCGGTAAATTCCGCTCTATTTTTGAACGAGACCTGGTCACGTGATCTGCAATAACAATGGCGACGAAATGGAGTGGAAATAGGGGGTTGTTGAGTTTCGAAAGGTTATACTCTTCCAGCAGGCCGATTTGAAATGAAATTTTTGGTCAAGTATGACAAAAAATGATTGATTGATCTATACCCTATAGAATTTTACCGAGTGTTGGATATAATACACATAAACAGACGATGAAATGCCGCCTAACTTTAGGCGCTGTTTTCTTGCCTTTTCAAATAGGACCTAGTTCTGATCAAAATGAGCGTTATCCGAATGTCAAAAAGCGATTTTTGATCAGATATGATTCGGATTATGACGTTATATTATTGAAATATGATTCGGATTTATAATCATATTTTAAAGTCTTAAAAATTTGTCACAGAAAAGTTTATTGCCACCAGCATTTGAGGTTTGAGAACTCACAGAGTGAAAAATAAAATGTATACACAAGTACACAAGTTAAAATCTTAAAATGTGTTTGGACTGTTTTTTTTTTCCCCAATTTTTCTTAAATAAAAAAGATTTTGAACTAACAACAGTTTTATTAACAATTCCATTTAAAGCTTCTTAACATTGAATTTTAATTAATTAAGAAGTTTGAGCAACTTTTGCGATGCCTGTTGATATACTTACGATGCATTATCTAAACTTATTTTTAAGACATGGTATGGTTACCTTATTATTACTATAAAGCAATTTGAAAGATGTTTAATTGTATCTGAAGCTTTAACAAGAACCTGCCCTTAAGTTAATCATGAAATGAAATTTTATATATATTTCTTGAGTTTCGGATATTAAAGAAAGAAAAGCTGAGCTCCAAACTAAAAGCAGATGTTAATGGCATGCACTTGTTAGCTAACACGGAATATAACAGACAAGATTAATAAAAGTCAGACTGCACACACATGACAGCTGACCATGTTCTATGCTGTCTGCAAATTGTTTGGAATACTCAGATCTGTACGATAAACATTATCTTTTGACCCTATTTTCTGGCTAAACAGACGTACAGTTCTTGTTAATGCTTGCTGATATTTAGAAATTATGGGCTGTCACAGATAGGCAATATATATTATATGTTGACATGTGTGGATGCCCTAGAAGGTTCAAACCAACACATTCTTTTTATTCCTCATTTTGAAGGAAATAACAAGTTTTCAGGGACTTTTCAGGCTGAGATCAAGCAAATTCGAAAGGAGGCAGCAAATGGCGTAAGGCTGTATGGAGTGTATGCAAGTCTTGAAGAGTCATTTGTTTAGCATAGTTTCCACAGAAATTGTATTGATACAGGTCTATCATGTATGTCTCATGTCAACTATGCTACACCAATTATTCTCCACCTTATGTGGGAGAAATACTTCATCAGTCTTCCTTTCTACTAACAGTGGCTTTCAGGGGCATTTAGAATGACAAATCTGCAGTGGTGAAAAAGTTTTGCCCCTCTTATGCTGCCCATTTTGCCTTGACTTAACGCTGGTTTGTACCTTCTATGGGCTGGATTTTGGCGGAGGAGGGGTATGGGATTTTGTTTATCTCTTTCCCAAACAACAAAATTTTAGGGTGGTACAATAGATGTTGACAATGATAAGATTTGTGTATAAATTAGTCAAGAAAATATTGAGTCAAAAGAAGAAAATGCTGATCATCAGCATTCTTTTCTTTTGGCTCAATGTTTTCTCAAGCATCTTCTATTAGGGACAATGGGACATCAAAACCAAGTCTTGTTTGGGAAAGGGTTAAGTTAAATAACTTGGGCATGTTTTGTTTTATTGAAGGTTTACAAACTGGTAGTAACATCAGCAAGCAGCTGAATGGTGCTGTTGGTACGTAAGGTACTCGTTTTGGGGTCCTGAACCGGGAAAAAATACAGCAGGGTTTTCCGTGATGCACAAATTGTTCATTATTGCCGCAATTTCAAAACCAACCGCTGAAAAATTCAGCTGAGGGTCATTATGGGACGCAAGCTTTGAAGTGCAGATTTTTTATATGAAACTTGAGTCATAAGATGTTAATAAAATTTGACCCACAAATTTGGTGAAATGACCCCTAACTTAGAATGCAAAGGGTCACAATGAACCCCTCTTCCTTATGCCCAGGGAAAACCCTGATACAGAATAAATGAATAAGGTTACAATTCCCTAAGAGTCAAAGACATTCACACTGCAGGTAGAAAAGGCTGGAAGTGACTTTATGGCACAGTTTCATGAACAAAATTACAGGATTGAGATCGGGGAAAGAATCCAAACATATCGGAAACAAAGACTTATTGTGTACAAATGGGCATATTTTGTCGTTCAAATTGTTATTGCAAGCCAATGTCATGCATCAGTATGGGTTCTAGTTTTATAGATGCAGGTTATTATTATTGATTGACCAGTTATTATTTTTCCTTGATACAAAATATAGCATTTTGTTTACAAGTTTGCACTATTGGCAGTTTCAGGATATGAAAAGGAAGCTTTTAATCTTTTAATGATTATAATCAGTTATATCCTGCTACGGATATTTAGGTACAGTCATTAATTAACATGCAGGAAATCAACTTCGTTTTCACCATTTATAATTTACAAATTATTTAAGAAAAAAGAGATTACTTATAAAAGCATTGTTTTAATGTAGTCTTGTTATTTCCTTCAACGTTTTGACTTTAGTATAGTTTTGTGATCACATGACATTGTAATTGAAACGTCTTTGATTTGTATTGTTATTTATATCATACGCCTGTCTTAACTACGGTTGCGAATCACATGACATACAATTGCGGAAAATCTTCAATAATTCTTTCAGTGCGTGACCAATTTGAATTTGATTTGAAGCAAAGATGTAAAAATGTCTAGGATTTGCTGGATGTCATGAATTTTCAAGCAGCACCATTTGATATAGTTATTAATGGAATTATTGAAGATTTTCTGCAATTTTTGTGTCACATGATTCCTCTCCATGACTTTATTCAAGATTTTATACATGTATGTTGTTTTGAAACCTGTTATCCCTGACCTATTCTGTCTGTGGTTTGGGGTTATGTGAAAGACTGTCAATAGAAATCTATCATATTGTCGCTTTTCTACAAAAACCTCGTAACCACAGCTTGTTTTAAGCTGCAGTCACAAGGTTTTCAATGAAAAACAGCGATATATTTGATGTAAATTGACAAATAAAGCTTTTAAACCTTTCCCAAACAATATTGGGTTTTCATGTCTAATGGAAAGGGCTGTAAAAATTGACGCAAAAGAAGAAAGTGCTGTAAAAATTGAGGCAAAAGAAGAAAATGCTGATGATCAGCATTTTCCCCTTTTTGCCTTAAAGGGCGACGAGCTAGGCTGTCGAAAATGCAAATGGCACAATAATTACAAACCAGAAATAACGTATGAAATTACCAACCTGAAGGGGTAGATCATGTATGTCCATTGTAACCACTCGTCGAGCTTTATTAAGTATTAAAATCCAAGTCAATTAATAACATGCTGGTCGTCCTTTTTTTTGTTTTGTAACGTCTACATATGCCCAACCTTCAAAAATCAATTACGTCAGAGATACGTCATATGTGCTCAGCGAGATTTCACACATCGTACAACCGGCTGCGTAGAAAGTCAGCGAAGACAGATTCGGCATCTGATGTCATGTGCATGGTAGGTCAAATGAATTTACTTTTATAAATAAACGAAAGGATCTTTGGTATTCTATAGTTGATAAATACGCGTATAAATGTTCAGTGCTTGTACAAAATAAACCTTTTCACGTATTCCTCGCAAAGAAGGGCACAGTCATCCACACAGCCGGTTGTACGGTGTGTTAATATCGCGGAGGTGTGTCTCGTTGACCTTGACCTTGTCTTGTTTTGAAGTAAAAATAGAATGTGTAAACACGCTTGTAAGGGATTGATCTATAGCAAAGGAAAAATGTTTTTTCGCCGAGATTGAGGTTTTTATCCATTGCTAATTGTTTTTCCATGCACAAATATGAGTTCCCAAACAGTTCGGAAGCATAAAAACATAGAACGAGCCCCTTTAATATTTCCTGTGCTCTTACATACCTATTACAAAAATCATATTTTCACTGGTGTTTATTTTCAGTTCAATTTCTTGTCGACAGCAGCTTTCAAATTAGAAGAATCCAAATATTTGTTATTTGGGAAAGGGTTAAATAATCATCTAGAGATTCGTGAGGAGAATAGTTACTCTTTTCTTTTTTCTCACCATTGTTTATCAAAATATAATATGCATGCAACCTGTGAAAGGGTCCTTATTGTGCCCCTGTATCGAAAGATTAGGAGGCATATTGTTTTACTTCTGTCTGTTTGTCCTTCTGTCCAAAAAGTAAACATTGGCCATTTAGTGGCATTTTAGTTTCACAAACACATCTTGTTTGTATTCAATTTTGAACTACGAAAAATAGCTCTTGTCTTCTTTGCACAGAAAAGCTCAGCTGTCTTTGGGAAATTTTTCATTTTTGACAGTGCAAAAGCTCAGCTGTCTTTGGGAAATTTTTCATTTTTGACAAAGATGTGTGTGTATTTTGTTGTAGTTCTAGCATTGACTATTAACCTTTTCCCAAGCAGCAAATTTGAGGATGGTCTAGTCTAATAGGGAACAATTTTATCTGGTTAACCCATTACCAAACGACAAGATTTTAGACTGGTCCAAATTCAAAGATGTTGCAGACGACAATTTCAAGTGAATGAAATTAAACATTTTTTGGTCCTTTTACATAGAAAACATTGTGGGAAAAGAAGAAATTGCTTGTCACAAGCAATTTCTTCATTTTCCACAATGTTTTCCAAAGCCATTATCTAAAAGGGTGTCAAAAGGCGTCAATGTGTGGGAAAGGGTTAACCATGATGTAATTTCGGACAAACAATAGTACTTTGTGTGTGTTGTTTTAAAATCTTGTAATTATGGCTCAATTCAAGCTGTAGTTACGAGATTTTATAACAAGATCGAAGGTTTATCGAAACATAACAGTTAACAATCTATTTTTCGCACAAAATTCATTGCCTTTCAAAAGCATCTGCAGATGTCAATATTGATGTTAATAAAACAAGAATTTGCAAACAATATAGCCATGAAAATATTGTGGCAAAAGGAGAAAATGCTCATTATCAGCATTTTTTTCTTTTGCCTGAATGTTTTCCAGAGCCTTTTCTATTGGCTTCATCAAAACCAGGTCTTGTTTGGGAAAGGGTTAAAATGTTTGTAAACTCCCAGAAAATACCTTATTGGGTGATGGGTCACACTACGTCTATCTTTAGTTGTTTGTACACATGTAACTATCATTTCTCTGTACATAACTCCTTCCCAAGCAATCCTATGTTTTGATGCCCCTGGTAAAAAAATTCGGAAAAGATTCTAACAAAAAAAAAAGAAAATTTTGGTAACCAGCATTTTGTTCTTTTGCTTCATTTTATTCTTTGCTATTTTGTACTCAAATTCTGTCTTTATCAATCTCCATTTTTCAACTGCAGCATTTTCCTGATTGGACCAATTTGAATTGTTGTGGTTTGGGAAAGGGTTAACTTAAGATTATTTCTGTAGATACTTGTAAATGTAGTGAATAGTACCTCTAATATAGAATCTAGTATTTCTCACTTTAACCCATTACCATACATTGACTCTTTTTGACTCCTTACAAGATGATGGCTTTGGAAAACATTGTCGAAAATGAAGAAATTGCTTGTGACAAGCAATTTCTTCATTTCCTACAATGTTTTCTACCGCAAAAGAGCAACAAATTTTAAATTTTATGCACTTGGAAGTGTCGTTTGCAACATTTTTTTTAATTTGGACAATTTTGTCGTTTGGTAATGGGTTAAGAATCTATAGATTAAAACCCTTTCCCAAGCCAGACATGATTCTGTTTGCCCTAGTCAGGGTAAAACGACAAGGAAAATAATTTAGAAATAGAAGAAAAAGTTTAAAGCTGATAAACAGCATTTTCGCTTTTTCCTCGATATTTTTGGTGCTATAATGGTATAACATTGCTTTGGAAAATTTTAATAGGGTGGTAGCCTTTTCATAAGTAACTCAAGAACTTTGAAGCATTTCCAAATGTGTTTAGGATGGCCCAAATACAGACCAAAAATATCGGTTGCAAACAATGGACAGTTTGTATAGTATAGCTCAGGAAATATTTGGGGAAAATAGAAACTGCTTTTCTCCTTTTCCTTCAAGAATAAGATTTTCTATGCTTTAGTGTGGAAATTTTATGAATAAGTCAGTGGCTGCGTTTTGTCATCCACAACTCCATTGCCATTTTCAGATTGGGAAACAAATCAAAGCATATTAACCCATCCATTATCAAATGACACAATTTTAGACTTATCTAAATCCAAAGATGTTGCAGACAATTTCAACAAGTGAATGAAATTTGAAATGTGGAGAAATAGGAAATTGCTTGTCACAAGCAACTCTGTAATTTTCCTCAATGTTTTCCAAACCTTTATCTTGTGGGGCGTCAAAAATGTCAGTATGGGGGGAATGGGTTAATGAATTTTTTTCGAATTACAGAAATTCCTAAATGTTATAATCGTGTATGTAAAAATGTTGTTATTTGGATACTTGCAGGTCAGTCTCCATTCCAGTTCCCGACAGTGCAATCAGATGGTAAGTCTGTTTATGATGAAGGGTTTTTTGTCAGGGTTCAAAATGAGCTCTTGTTTTCTTCTGTTAACCCTGTTACCACTCAGTGACACCTTTTGAAGCCCCGCAAGATAAAGGCTTTGGAAAACATGTAGACAAGCAATTTCTTCATTTTCCAAAATGTTTTCTTTGCAGAAAGACTTAAAAATGTACAATTGTAGTCGCTGGAAATTGTCGCAACACCTTTAATTTTAGACCAGTTTGGTTGTTTGTCCAGAGCCTACTGGTATGTCTGAAAGTATGATCATGAAACTTCATACAATTGGACAGATTTCATTTATAGGAAGTAAAATACTGTATGAGGGCATGCCAATTTGACACTCTTGTTACCAAGCTGAAAATGACCTAAGAAATATTTGCATCAGTCATACTGATCTAAAACTTATTAAAAAGAATATTGTATTACAATGAACCCCAAATAGTCTCGGGGTTTTCCATGACGCAATTCAAAACAAATGACCCCTAATAAGTTTACAAGAAAGTCATTAACTATGCATGTTTAGAAATCCAGAATTTTGTATGATACTTGAGTCTTAAGGCGTTGTCGTTTATAAAATTTAAATCACAAAATTGGAGAAATGACCCCACCCCCAACTTTGAAGGCAAGGGAGTCACAATGAACACCAAATTTTTATGCCCAGGGAAAACCTTGTATTACTTCATCAATTAAATAATTAATCTATTACAGTTCCCCCACCCACTTTACAATCAATTATTTAATCAATTAGTAAATCAATTACTGTATGTGTAGATATTTTCGCGGATCGAAATTTTCGCGGTAGGGCCCCAATTTCCAGTTTTACAAATTTTCGCGCAACTTTGAATTCGCGGAGAGACAAAATAAGAATTCTTAATTTCGTGCACAGCAAAATGAATGTAAGAGCTGGGTAAATACTCTTTCTTATTTGCAGTATCTTAAACACTCAGGGGTAGGATAAGCGGAAATTGCTCCACTGTAAATAATTATTTTCTTTATGCATTCTAATAAAGGGTTTGTTACATGTATTTCAGCCAAGTAATGCCAAACAATACATTGTCCGATAAAGTGTTAAATGGTTATTCACAGTTTTATTGTTCAATTAGCTTGATGCATGCATCTTGTCACCTTCTTTATTCAACATATTTAGTCAATGAAACATAATTATGCATGTACAAACTGGATGTATATTCATGTAATGTTTAAAATAAGCACCCTGGCATAAATTTCAACTTACGCGAAAATTAAACTTTTCAGGAAAAATAGATAATACAATTATTTGCGCAATCATGAATTCGCGGGCCGATGGTCTAGCGTGAATATAGCGAAAATTAGAAGCCCGCGAATATTTCTACACATACAGTAAATAATCAATTAATCTATTACAGTTCCCCCACCCACATTACCCTATCCACCAGTACAGACCGGGGTCCCGAGTGTACCTACAAGCTTTCTGCCACAACCACCGCTACCAGCGCCCGTCGAGTTTGTATGCCCGCCAAGACCAAACAACGGCACCGAGGGACGACCCATTCTCCTGCGAGCAAACCACTTTCAAGTTCGAATCCCGAAAGGAACGATACACCATTATGATATATCCATCTCACCAGATAAATGTCCACGAAGGGTCAACAGGTAGGATGATTTGTTATTAACCCTTTCCCAAACGGCAAATTTTAGGGTGATCCACTTCAAAAACTGCCACAAATGACAAAATGGATATTATGAAAGATAGGATTTGTTTAAAAATATGGCACACAAAATATTGCAACAAAAGGAGAAACTGCTGGTTATCAGCAGTTTCTTCTTTTGTCTCAATGTTTTCCCAAGCTGTTTCTAATAGGGACGTCAAAACCAGGTCTTGTTTAGACAGGGTTAAAGGGGGGCCAATTAGTAGAGTCGTGGTTGATAATCATGTGATACACAAATTTCAGAAAATCTTCAATAATTTTGTTAATACAGGACCAATTTGATTTCGGTTTGAAGCATAGAAAGCAGAAAAATGTCAGAAATTAGCTGGACGAAGTGGATTGTTGAAAAATCAGCTGATAAAAGTAATTGAAGATCAACCAAAATTTTGGTTGATCTTCTATAACTTTTTTTATCAGATTATTTTTTAAAAATCAAATGCGTCCATCTAATGCATGACGCTTGTCCACCTTCTCTGCTTCAAAAAGAATTCAAATCAGTCCAGTATTTACAAAATTATTGAAGATTTTCTGAAAATATTGTATCACATGATTATCCATCGTGTATTAGTAGAGTAGGAGGGCTATTCCGGTCAGCCAGTAGTTGGTGTTACACTTTGGTCAAGGTTTTACGAATAACAGTAAACTGTCATATCTCTGTTTCTACTCATGCTATCGCTCTGAAACTTTGCACATGCTTCTGTGACCACAATTTCATCTTCTGGGCAAAGATTTATAAATAATATATTCATATGGCATAGTTTAGTCGAATTTTAAGCCTTTGCATACTTAGAAAATTTTCACAAGCAATTCATTCATTTTCCACAATGTTTTTCAAAGCAATTCCCTCGAAAGGCTTCAAAAAGCCTAAAAGTGTCACTGTGTGGGTATGGGTCAAAATTTGTACATAGAAACATGATTAAGGGTCTTTGTTGTCAACTCTTTTCTATTGTTTACAATAACACAGGGGTAGCAGGTTTGATCCCCCGCCTCTCTAGTATTGCGAAAGAGACTAAATCGTGGTCCTGTCTCCATATGACCTTATCTGTAGAGTGGGACGTTTAACTCCAATCAATCTATCATTTACAGAGAGATCATAGAAACCATGGTAAACTGCAGTCAGAAAATATTCCAGGGAAGCAAGCCTGTGTTCGATGGAAGGAAGAATCTGTACACACGAGATCCATTACCTATTGGTAAAGACAGGGTGAGTCTATTATTAATTGTAAACAAATGTTCTAGGGCAGCAAGCCTGTGTGTGATGAAAGGAAGAATCTGTACACAAGAGATCCATTACCTATTGGTAAAGACAGGGTGAGTCTATTATTAATTGTAAACAAATGTTCTAGGGAAGCAAGCCTGTGTTGGATGGAAGGAAAAACCTGTATACTAGAGATCCATTACCTATTGGTAAAGACAGGGTGAGTCTTCCAACTTTGCTTTAGCTTAGAAAGAAACGAGCCTGGATGTGGTAAAGGGTCCCTTAAAGCGGTGTTACACAATTAGCCTGTGCCTAAGTGCTGTCTGGTCGGATGGGTCAGATCCATGCTGCGGTCTTACAGTGGCTACAGGTCACTAAGAAGTTATTAGAGACCAACATAGTTAATGATCAGACTGCATGTATGATTTAAAAAAAATGGGCAAAAAGAGATGCTTGTCAACAACATTTCCTTCTCTCTGGAAATTCTCAAAATTTTCACAGATAAATACACCAAGAAGATGCACTGTTTGGGAAACATAGGCTTTAGTTTTACCCCATATGTTATCTTATTTTCTTAACACACACCTTTAAAATTCTCCTTGCTTGGTTAATAGAATTTGACCCATATTGCCAGGATGTCATGGCTTGCAAATTCTGTGCCATTGACACAACTTACATCCATATGATTAATTGAACAACTGCTGAATGTGGCATTAAGATCCATTCAATCCATGAACTCTTTGTTTCTTATAGGTTGAAGTAGAAGTGACACTACCTGGTGAAGGCAAAGATAGAGTGTTTAAAGTTCACATCAAATGGCTAGCCCAGGTATCTCTCTATGCCCTTGAAGAAGTGTTAGAGGGTCGTGGACGACAGATACCGTTTGAATCTGTACAAGCACTTGATGTTATCATGCGACACCTACCTAGTTTAACGTGAGTATATAAACATAGTGCATGTAAAGTTTGCTATATTAAGTGATATATCAAGCTTGAGAAAGTACTACGTGGTCGCAGACGACATACCATTTTAGTCTGTACAGGCACTTGATGTTATTATGTGACAGTGACCTAGTTTAAAATGAGTAAAAAAGCACAGTGTGTTACAAGTACATGTTCATGTAATACATTAATAATCTATGTTACACCTTTCCCAAATAAGACCTGGCTTTGACGTCCCTATTAGACATGGCTAGGGAAAATATTGAGACAAAAGAAGAAACTGCTGATCATCAGCAGTTTCTTCTTTTGTCTCAACATTTTTCGAGCTCTTTTTAGCTCGACTTTTCGAAGAAAATGACAGCTTATACTGTCACCCGGGCGTTGGCGTCGGCGTTGCAACAAAGGTTAAAGTTTTTTCAAACATCAAAAACTTCCATACTATCGAAGGGATTCAACCCAAACTTGGAATACTTATTCACCATCACACCCTCTACCTTACTATCAGGGTCCATGACCTTGGGACCACTCTATTTGGAGTTATGCCCCCTTTATACTAAGCACTTAGAAAGTCGAGCGCACTGTCTTCGGACAGCTCTTGTATTCTTAAATTCTACCTTTAACAATATCCCTTTTGTCGTCTACAGCAGCTTTCGATTTGGACCACCCTAAATTTTGTAATTTGGGAAAGGGTTATTCTGATAATCTTCTTGTTCACAAACATGTGATCCCAGATAGCTCATACGGTTGCATCCTAGTCTATCAGTCAAACGTTGAATATGCATATAATGACTTACACACAGTGCAGTTTTGGGTTTGATGAACATTTAATAAAAGCTTGCAAATGTAATTAACCCTCCTATCAGTAAATCTACAAGCTATTGTATAATAGCATTAAATCTTTAGCTAAAAATAGACTGGTTGAATCAGTTTTAGCTGATAAATCTTCAGTTTGTCATAAAATCTCGTAAGTGAGGCTTCAATCAAGCAGTAGTATCCAGGTTTTAGGATCACACCAACAAAATACTAAATTGTTTCACTATGTCCAAAATCACATTATGGTTTACTTGATAAAATCTATTCCTATTGCAGATATATACCTGTAGGTTGATCATTTTTCTCACCACCATCCAAGCCCAAATAGCTCATACAGTAATGTCCTAGTCTATATCAGTCAAGGGTTAAATATGCATCTAATTACTTGTATGTCGCTGCTTTTCAACAAAAAACTCGTAACTGCAGCTTGAACAAGCTGCAGTTACAACGTTTTTGTTGAAAAGCGACGATATATTGTATCTTAGGTTTGATTAACGTGTTAATAAATTGTTGCATGAATTTTAAACACCCTCAGCCCCTTTACTTGTAGATTTATAAGCTACTGTATATTCTTTAATGCTTTTCGGTGGATTTTCGGGAAATAACGGTAGATTATCATTTTGATAAACTCACCGCCTATCCAGTGATATTATCAAAAACTTGTGCCCCGTATTTGTTCACTTCACCCTATCTGGCGTTATATAAGCCGGGCAAAATAAGTGACATCATCATAAGCGTTGCATAGCAGTCACATGCAAAATGACGCGCTTTACAAAAATCTGTCAAAAAAATTGTTGTATTTTGTCTAATTTTTGCATTAAAGAAATAGAATAATCATTTGTTTTTCGTGTAAGATCGAATGATATTTCATTTCGTGAACAACGAAAGCTACATTTTCACTCATGGCTTCACCATGTGAAGCCATGAGTGAAATAAAGCTTCTGTAGTTCACTCAATGAAATATAAATTGATCTTACACTGAAACAAATGATTATCCTCTATATATTGCAGATATACACCAGTAGGTCGATCATTTTTCTCACCACCGGAAGGTTACGATCATCCACTAGGCGGGGGACGTGAAGTCTGGTTTGGTTTTCATCAGAGTGTACGACCTTCACACTGGAAAATGATGCTTAATATAGATGGTAAGAATGATTGACTCTTTCCAAACAGTGACGCCTTTTGATGCCCTACCAGACAATGGCTCTGGAAAACATTGTGAAAAATGAAGAAATTGCTTTTGACAAGCAATTTCTTCATTTTTTACAGTTTTCTAACCCAAAATGGAAATACTTAAAAGTGTATGAATCTGAAATTAATGTCTGGTTTGGTTTTCATCAGAGTGTACGACCCTCACACTGGAAAATGATGCTAAATATAGATGGTAAGAATGGTTAACTCTTTCTTTTAATTTATTTCCAAAGGAAGTTTTAGGTAGGTTTAATTTGAAAGCTGATTCAGACAGCAAAATGGGAATTGTGGGCAATATCATAAAATAGAATATTTATAATTTAATATTCATTCACATTCCGGCCTCCCTTTTTCGATTTCTAGGCGCGGCGGCTATGTCGCAATTGGTAGTGCATCTGCCTCTCATTCGAGAGGTCCCGGGTTCGATACCCGGCCGCGGCAAATACCCTTACTGACAAAAATTGTCACCCATCAATGGTTTGATATCGTGAACCTATGTGGGGGAGCAGCTGGAGGCTCGGTAAGGGTGTTGTGGTAGTACTGGTATGAGAAACGACAGGAATTCATGGTTAGTTACTCCAGCCGTCGCGATATGACCTTAGTAGTTTAAAACGGCGTAAAACCCCAATAAACCTCGATTTCTAGGCCTCTCATAGGAAATAACCACCGGTCTATAAGACATTTATTCTGTATTTTCCGTCAATATTTCTGCTCATTATATATTGTTCAATTTTAAATATATTCTTTTGTCCCTATCTCATCTGGTGCTCTTCATCAGATTCTACTTTTCTGTTGTATTACAGTATCTGCGACTGCGTTTTACAAAGCCCAGCTAGTGATAGAGTTTACTGGTATGTGCGAGGTACTGTATATGAAAGATGTCACGGAACAAAAACATCCACTCATCGATTCAAAATTCTCCTTTTGCCTCAATATTTTACTATTTCTCTATTCCAGTATCTGCAACTGCGTTTTACAAAGCCCAACCAGTGATAGAGTTTATGTGTGAAGTACTGGATGTGAAAGATGTCACGGAACAAAAACGACCACTCACTGATTCACAACGAGTTAAATTCACCAAAGAAATCAAAGGTAGGCAGAGCTCCAGAGTCTCAATGGGACGATTCTTATGAGAGCCCACAACATTGAGTTTGATGAAATTTTAGTGAAATATTTCTTTTTGAAAAGTCATCACCCCATCTTAACTGGAGCTTTGGTCTTCCTTATCAAGCTGACCCCAGATAGCTCAGTCCGCAGGATCAGAGTGTATCAATCCTGGCGTTGTCAGTTGGAACCCCGAATCATCGACCTCCAACAAATGGTTTGATAAGTGTTAACCCATGTGGGCGAGCAGCTGGAGGCTTTGCTGGGATGGTGTGGTTGTACTGATATGAGGAATGACCGGAATCCATGGTTAAATGCTCCAGCTGTCGCGATATGACCATAGCAGTTGAAATAGATGTTGAACCTCAATTCAATCAATCAATTACAGAGGAAAGATAAGATTATAATAGAAAATCAAAATAAGGTCAAAATACCTAGCAATTGATGGTACTTCTGATATTCTCAGAGTGAACAGTTAATATGATATGCTAGATCAAGATTTTAGTTTTCATAGATTGTTCTCCTATATTGTAAGTTTCTTGTTATTGCAGGTTTAAAAGTAGAAATAACCCACTGTGGAACAATGAGAAGAAAATACAGAGTGTGCAATGTAACTAGAAGACCTGCTCAAACACAGTCGTAAGTAAAAATTGATGCTGATAAATAACTGTTTTACAACAAATTTTTAGCGTGACTTTTCGTTGAATAGGAGGGCTGTTCTGGTCACTGGGTTGGTGTCAGTGTCAGCATAAACTATGGTTTGGGTCAAGGTTTTATGTGCACATGTTGTATTTCTGTTTCTACTAATGCTATTGCTCTGAAATTTTTCACATGCTTCTGTGACCATAATATCAACCTCTGGGTAAAGATTCATTACTTTTACATTTAATTTATTGGAATTTAGACTCAGACATTCTTAATTAAGTTTCTATCTGCAACTGTCATATATCTGTCATGACTTTGTTTCTGCTAGAGCTGTTGCTTTCAAACTTTGCATATGCTTCCTGTGACTTTAAAATTAGCAAAAAATTCATTAATGTGACAATCATTTTTAGTGGAATTTTAAGGATTTACGGGCTTATAAATTGTTAATTATCGGTCACAAGATAGTCACACTTTGTCCTCTTTGTCTTTGTATGCCCCCGTATCAAAAGATAGGGGGCATATTGTTTTATTTCCGTCTTTCTGTCCGTCTGTCTGTCCGAAAACTGAACATTGATCATTTCTGGGGCATTGTTGTTTCACAAATACATCTTGTTCACTTGACAAAGTTGTTAAGATAATTTTGCACTAAAATAGAATTTTATTATCTTTATGTTGCATATAACTTACAAATTTTTCTCCAGATTCCTGTTACAACTTGACTCCGGCCAGACAGTGGAGTGTACAGTAGGGAGATATTTTCTAGAACGATATAAGATGAAATTAGCCTACCCGCATCAACATACCAGTGTACCTTAATATAGCACAAAATAAATGACTTGGTAGAGCATCTCAGTTAATATCTAGAATTGCTCTGCCAGTTCATTTATTGTTAGTTATTCTTTATGATACTTGACTCTTGTTTGTTTTTCAGATTCCCACTACAACTAGATTCAGGCCAGACAGTGGAGTGTACAGTAGCGAGATATTTTCTAGAACGATATAAGATGAAATTGGCGTACCCGCATCTACCATGTTTACAAGTAGGCCAAGAACAAAAACATACATATCTACCATTGGAAGTAAGTATTGTCCAGCTATGTTATATTATGACATGTTTACCAATTTTAACTATGTAAACAAGGTAAATACAAGATGAAATTAGCCTACCCTCATCTACCATGTTTACAAGTAGGCCAAGAACAAAAACATACATATCTACCATTGGAAGTAAGTATAGTCCAGCTATGTTATATTATGACATGTTTACAAATTTTAACTATGTAAACAAGCTAAATACACATATAAATTCCCTCACATACCATGTTTACTAGTAGGACAAGAACAAAAACATGCATATCTACCATTTGAAGTAATTTCTCCTTTTGTCTTAACATTTTCTGAGCTATGTCATAAAAATTAACTTTATCAACATTCATTTTGTCGCTTGCAGCTGTTTATAGCCCTGCAAACAAAGGTAGTGCGGCTAGGGGTATAAGTCAGCACGGCGACAAGTCATGTTCTACTAGAAATGTTGAATTACATGATTGTTTGGGAAATGGTTTGGTGTTCAACTTTAACACTTTCCCAAACCACCAAATTCTTCAGCAGTTCAACTTGAAAGCCGCTATAGACGACAAAATTGGAGTTAAAGAAGATAAGAATGGGGTACAATATAGCTTAGAAAATATTGAGGCAAAAGGAGAAAGTGCTGATTATCAGCACTTTCTTCTTTTGCCTCAATGTTTTCTCAAAACCATCTCTATTAGGGACGTCAAAATCAGGTCTTGTTTGGGAAAGGGCTAACCCAGATGTATTTTGTTTATTTACAGGTGTGCAATATAGTTGGGGGACAGAGATGTATCAAGAAACTGACAGATAACCAGACTTCAACCATGATCAAGGTGTCTCAAATAAGTTACCCATTAACCACTCCACACTCTCTGTCTGTCCATCTGTCTGTTAACCTCATAGTCTGCCCCTTACAGTTACACTCTCATGATCAGGTTAAGAAAATGGAAAAAAATCATATGCTATTAGATATATGGTTCACTAGATTCAACCATGGTGCAGTGGTAACATACTGGACTTGAAACACAGGGGTCGCTGGTTCGATTCCCCGCTTCTCCAGTCTTTCATCTCCATATGACCTTAGCTGTTGAGTAGGACGTAAAACTCCATACAATCCAATCAAATTAGTTTGATTCCCATAATCTCAGTGCAGTATATGTCCATTTGTCTTTGAGTCCTGTTAGAAGTCTTCTGATAGCTTAGATGGGTCATAGATTTTCAGTCCACACATTTGGTACAAGTACTTTTGAAGTTTCCAGGAAGCAGAATCGGGATGGATTTGGGTGAAAGCACTACTAGTTTCCCAATTATTGTAAAATAAACATGAGGACCAACCAAAATCAGGTAAGGTCCTAAACATAATGCTGTCAGATTATTGATTTGAAACATGTGAATGGATGAGTCTGTAAACAGCATATGTTAATAGTGGTCACTCCCGTTTGTTGAACATAGTGTTTGATAATTAGTTTGTTGGTTTTTGGATATTTACTTGGTTCATTCTTGAGTATGGTTGGGTCATGTATAAGTTTACTTCTTACAGGTATTGGGTGATGCTTAGATAGGCTACAGGCTAAAATTTGGGTGTTCTTCAATAAATAGGAGGCTAAAGCTAAATTAGTTGGTGTGTAAATATGCTACAGAATTGAGATTTGGGTGTACTTTTAAAATTGATGGCCAGATGGCCCAGATTTGTATTGGTTTGTTTGTAAATATGTTACGGCATACAGCTATGTCCGTGAATATGCTACAGAATTGAGATTTGAGTGTACTTTAGTAGATTAGAGATAAAATGTATTGATTGATGAATAAATGTGCTATAGAATTGTTTGTTGAAATTCTGTGTGTCTTCTCACAAAGGCTGTTGATTTCTGATTAGATCTGCTACAGAATTGAGATTTTGACATATAACAGAACTGAAGATAGATTTATATTGCTGTATGAATATGCTATAGAATAATTTGGTGTGTCTTTTCACTGAAGTAGTGGTTGATGCTTGCTTAGATTGGCCACAGAATTGATAATAAAATATTGTGGGTTTACTTTAATTGAGTTTAGGCTAGATTTATTGGGTACCCGATTTATTTATTGGTATGTAACTATACCAATCAATTGTTTACAAGTGTTTTGTTTTAAAGCTGAGAAGGTATTTCTGTTGGTCATTGCGTAGATAAGCTATAGAAATTTGTTATTGCTAAGCCTGGATTTCTTTCTATTGGTGAGTATGTATTCTACAGAATTGTTTGCAGAATTCTTGAATATTGATTTAGAGCTTCTACAACTATCAACCCATTACCACACAGTGACGCTTTTTGACTCCCTATAAGATAAAGGCTTTGGAAAACATTATGGAAAAGGAAGAAGCTTCCTCGTTTCCCATAATGTCTTCTACTTAAATTTGTCTTCTTGAATTTGGACTTGCCCAAAATTTTATGGTCTGGTAATGGGTTAAGCAGTATGCTGTGGACTTTGCTAGAATTTGTATTAAGGTAGTCCAGGCCTAATGAGATTTACGCTATGTTGGAATTATATGAGTGACAGAAACATTCGATGGTGGAATGTTCCATTGCCGAATGTTTACGACGTCGCCGGAATACGTTTTGCTACATAAGGAATGTTAATGATGTCTCTTTGTGAACCTCGTTAGCGGATGACTACCTAAATCATACTCATATTCTTAGACATATAAAAAATCTTTACAGAGGCAAACACATTTTGAATATCTAAACTTTGCTTGAGGCCTGTCTTCTTTTCTTCAAATAGAGAGAAAGACTATTAATTATTACATCATAATTGTTCCTTAGGGAGTATATTTAACACTTGATGAAAACACTATATTTTCGATATTTCAGCATTTGCCTTCTTGGCTAAGATTAGAAAATAAATTGATGTGAAATTAATTATGAATTATTTTTACACTAGTTGAATCTTTTTATGCTCCCCGAAAAATTTCGGGGGAGCATATAGTCGCCACGCTGTCCTTCCGTCTGTCTGTGTGTCCGTCCGTCCATCCACAGCCAGATCTCGGCAACCCTTGGACCAAATTTAATGAAACTTCACATGTGAACTCCCAGGGATAATCCCTAGGACCCTATCTCCCTGTTTCTTGATTTGAGGCTGCGTCGTGGAAAAAGGGGCTTTAATGTAAAAATTAGTTTTTCTCTAATTTCTCCTCATCCAATGGGCATAATTAAATGAAATTTTTTACTTATGTGATAAATGAGATGTTCTAGACCGTATTCTATAAATAATGTGTGTACAAAAAATCTGTCATGGAAAAAGTGGGTTAAATGTATGACAGTTTTTATTTTGTGACAAACACTTATTCGGGGAGCATAATCCGTCTGTGACGGCTCTTGTTTGCTACTTGACTCTATTTGATGACACTTCTCAAGCTCCTGTCCAAATTGAAAAAGAAAGAAGAAAAAAACAAAAAAATTCACAGAAATGATTGTAGCAGAAATGCTATTGCAAACATTTGGTTCTAATATCTAGTCATAATTTTATAAGTCAGTCATGAAGTTCTAGCTATTTTGAATTTATGAAATAATAACAGGTTTAGAGGTCTTTATTTGCCAAATAAAACCCGATGTGCGACGGACTACATGTGTAGGTAAAAACCGAGGCGCTCCGCGCCGAGGTATTTGCCTTAACATGTAGTTCAGAGCACAGAGGTTTTTATTTGGCAAATAAAGACCTCTAAACCTGTTATTATCTCCATTATAACACTCTAAATAACAAAACGCACATTTTAAATGTGTTATTTTGTGGATATTTTGTCATGATCTAGTTTTCGGCGTAGGAAACGCATTGCCGGTTAATTGACGTCATTGATGACGTCATTTGACGTTACCTTGACGCTACGTGACGTTTTGGCGCATACACAAAGCATAATTACATAGAGTCTTTATTGGTCAAATAAAACCCGCTGCAGTTCTTCTTTCGCTATGTATGGAGTTTACGGTGGAGTGTTATAATGTTGAATAACAAATGGGAAAAACTTCTTTGATATGAATTAATAAAACATTCATTATATACAAATAAGCCAGAATCTGGAAAAATGGCACTTACAGCATTTTAGACAACCATGTTTTCAGATCAGTTTGTGGTCAAATGCTGTTTTATAAGGATCTATTTAGCTAACTTACAATTGACACATGTAATAAAGCAGCCATCAGAACAATATGGATCAGGATCAGACTGTGCATTTGCACAGGCTGATCTTGATCCATGTTGGGCTCAAAAACCTTTAGGGACCTTTTTCCAGATCCTGGCTCATTCTTTTGAAAAGTTGAAAACATTTTGGAGAAAGGATAAAATAATGTTCATCAAATAAATGTCTAACCCATTCAACACACGTACATTACAGGCGACAGCTAGATCTGCTCCAGACAGAGAGAAGGAAATCAACAACCTGGTATGTATTTTAATTTGTTTATAATGTTTATTAGATTCAGTGATTTCTATGTTACATAAATCCTGTGTGGCTGTTGCCAAAGGGCAGATGGTAGTGCACCAGATTCTCACTCACGAGGTGCCGAGTTTGATCTCTGGTCATGGCAAAAAGCTTTTCTGACCAAATTGTCCCCCACCAATAGTTTGATCTTTGTAAACCTATGTAGGCGAGCAACTAAAGACTTGGTAAGGATGCTTTGGTAGTACTGGTATGAGATATGACAGGATTCAATGGTTAGGTGCTTCACCTTTAACGCTAACCACTGTAACACTGAGACTGTATTGCTAAATAGATTCAGGTGATTCTATGTTGCATAAATCTTGCAACATTTACATTAACAATTTCAATCCATTTGACATCATCATCATCATCATCATCATCAGTGTTTCTAATTAACGTGCAGGTTGTGGGACTTTTCCAGCGCTAGTGGGATCCCGTCCAGGTATCTGGCTGGCTGCACGCATGGCAGATTTCAAGTCTTCTCTCCATCTTTTCC
Source organism: Fragum sueziense (assembly GCA_963680895.1). Taxonomy (NCBI): domain Eukaryota; kingdom Metazoa; phylum Mollusca; class Bivalvia; order Cardiida; family Cardiidae; genus Fragum; species Fragum sueziense. Next base: position 40,171,994 of record OY804608.1, on the reverse strand, counting down.
TGTCGTGGGTGTTGGTTGTTGATAGCCTCCACTCTCTCACATCTCTCTCTGTCAGCTCTTTTCCATGATGTCTTAGGTCTTCCAACAGCATGTTTTCCTAAAACTTTGACACCTTTATAAATTGCTGTTTTGTCTATATTGTAGGTTAGAAAAGCAAATTTCAACTCTGACCCGTATCTCCAGACATTTGGTATCAGTATTATACCACAGATGGTAGACGTACATGGTCGTGTGTTAAATCCTCCCAAAATACAGTATGGAGGGCGGGTGAGTAATATGTAAAACTGTGATGTTGATGCATATGTTCAGCTAAAATATAGGGGCAGAGGTGGTGCAGTGGTAACGCGCTGGACTTGAAACACAGGGATCGCTGGTTCGATCCCCGCTTCTCTAGTCTTTCGGATGAGACTTTAAACAGAGGTCCTGTCTCCATATGAGCTTAGCTGTTGAGTGGGACGTAAAACTCCATACAATCCAATCAGCTAAAATATATAAACATCTGGCGTTCGTACTAAATGAAAGGCTATCACAACAACAGCTGTCAGCATGAGTGCTGGATAGTGTAATTCGAAGAACGCTGCAGTGCAATATGCAAATGAAGTAGACCTTCAAATTTATGTAGGATGGTTTGTTAGAGTACATAGCGGGAAATAAACACCTCTTGGTGTGAGCTTAAGCTTTGCATGGACGGGGTTTGTTTCTTGCCTTGAGCCTCTGCATGTTACATTTGGTGGCAGCGGTGGGATAATGTCAACTGCCTTAAAGGAGTTGCCTTACCCATGTGTTCCCAGGCCAAGTTTCGGGTCAAAACTTCTCGGAGTGGGGAGTAATGTAACATTCATGGAACGTTGCAGTGCAATATGTAAATGAGGTAGACCTTCAAATTTATGTAGGATGGTTTGTTATAGTATATAGCGGGAAATAAACACCTCTTGGTGTGAGCTTAACCCTTTCGTATGCAGAACTATTTCCCAGAAATGACTTTTTTCCCTATTTCCAAGCACTTCATGTATACACATGCATAATAGATAGATTTTACTAGCAGAATACCCATAAACCTATATATCATTGGAAAGGTCTTTCAATTTCTTTTAATATTATGATGAGTAACTGATAGAAAATTTGCATCTCATCAAAATCTCGACCTCAAGCCCCACGATCCCTGTCAGGCCCCCTGCCACAACCCCTCGACCACCCCCACCCCTACGATTTGGGACTGGATTCGGTTTAGGGTTATCGGAATCACTATCGGAGTCACTATTCGAAGTCTCCGAAACATTTCTAATGTTCAAATCACCTTTTTACTCAAAAAAAAGTCAGGGTAATCGCTATTATCATCGTCCGGCACTGACATGATGATTCGCCGGACCTCTTCTGCAGAATATTGAACCCTCCTGGCCATCGTTACAGCTCATAAAAAATCCAAAACTGCGTTTTTCTTCACATTTTACCAGAACATAACAATATTGCGCAATATTTCCGGTGTCGTGATAACTCCAACAGTGTAAAAATTGCTTTTAAAAGCCGATGCCCCCTAAACGGTATAGGCGTTCCTGAACCGCGCTTTAAAGGGCGCTTGCAAACGAAAGGGTTAAGCTTTGCACCGACGGGGTTTGTTTCTTGCCTTGAGCCTTGGCATGTTACAATAGTGAAAAATGCTTAGTACACAATGGTTTAGAATTACACTAAATCAAATGTCAGAGTAATGAATCTTTGCCTATAGGCTGATATTATGGTCAAGCAAACATGTGCAAAGTTTCAAGAGCAATGACTTTAGTAGAAACAGATATGACAATTGCACTTGAAAACTTAATCCTTTCCCAAACAGCAAAATTTTAGGGTGACCCACTTATAAAACTGCCACAAATGACAAAATGGATGTTATTAAAGATAGTATTTGTGCAAAATATGATACAGAAAATATTGAGTCAAAAGGAGAAACTGCTGGTTATCAACAGTCTCTTCTTTTGTTTCAATGTTTTCCCAAGCCTTTTCTATTAGGGATGTCAAAACCAGGTCTTGTTTGGGAAAGGGTTAAAGCATTACGCTGATACCCAGATGACTGAAATTAATCATTTATTACACTTTAATTTCAGACCAAGGCGCAGGCAATACCTAACCAGGGAGTTTGGGATATGAGAGGTAAACAGTTCTACAGTGGGGTAGAGATACGAGTATGGGCCATAGCTTGTTTTGCTCCACAGAGAACAGTACGAGAAGATGCCTTGAGGTATGATTTATCCTTTTCTCCTTATTGTTTGAATATTTAACCATTACCACAAAGCGATGTCTTTTCACCTACCTTGAGTAAAATGCTTGGAAAGTTACATCGAGATTGACATGAAGAAATTCCATGACCCACCCTTCTCTTTCAAGAGAGATAATTCAACTGTGATTTAGTTGGTCAAACAAATGTCTGCGGAGGTATTAGTGTGCTCTGTGATAGTTCTAGTTTATTCCACCGGGATCTCTAGCTGCCATTGTTACTGAAATACTCTTGAAAGTGACATCAAGCCCCATTCAAATTAACCCTATCCCAAACAAGACCTGGTTTTGGTGTCCCTGCTAGATAAGGCTTGGGAAAACATAGAGGCAAAAGATGAAAATACTGACTATCAGCATTTTCTCTTTTTGCCTCAATATTTTTTTTGGCTTAATCATACACAAATCCCATCTTTATTCACACACATTTTGTTGTCTGTAGTAGCTGTCGAATTGGACCTCCCTAAATTTCTGCCATTTGGTAATGGGTTAAACTATTTTATTCCACAGAAATTTCACTCAGCAGCTACAAAGAATCTCGAATGACGCTGGTATGCCTATATTAGGCCAGCCATGTTTCTGTAAATATGCAACGGGGCCGGACCAGGTTGAACCCATGTTCCGATACCTGAAGAATACATATCAAGGTCTACAAGTGATTGTTGTTGTTTTACCTGGAAAAACACCCGTCTATGGTGAGTCGTCTTCTGATTGTTTATGCCTGTTTACAAGAATGTAGCTCAGGTCTGTTTTTCTACATTCAACAATTTGATTAGATAATCTGCAATTAACCCATTACCACACAGTGATGCCTTTTGATGCCCTTCAAGATAAAGGCTTTGGAAAAATCATGGAAAATGAAGAAATTGCTTGTGACAAGCAATTTCTTCATTTCCCATAATGTTTTCTACCCCCAAAAGACCAAAACATTTTAAATTCCATTCATTTGAAATTGTCGTCTCCAACATCGAAGAATACATATCAAGGTCTGAACATGATTGTTGTTGTCTTACCTGGGAAAAACACCCGTATATGGTGAGTCTCTTTTTCACTTGATTGTTAACGACTGTTTATTTAGAGAATGTTGCTTTACAGACATATCAGGAGCCTGTTTCATCAAAACATTTAAGATGTGTTTTTGACTTACCAATTCCTTAAAAATAGCTTAAAACAACGATCGCGTAATCCAGATCTCGACAGATTGGCGATACACGTTTCTTGCACTAAATTTGTCGTAAGACACCGGTAAGTCAAAAATACGTCTTAAATATTTTGATGAAACTGGCCCCAGAACTTTCTCTTGATTCATGTCTATGACAATCACCAGCACTCTCTTTGAGATAAATATAAGTATATAAGCCTAGTTTTAAAGGCATAGAATGTGCCATTTTCTAATGTCTTCTTCATTCGATGAAAAATTCAACTTCATTCATCTTACATTTTTAATTCACAACATTAGTATCTGCTTGACCTGTAGTTGTATATCCAATTAATTTCTTCTTGCAGCTGAAGTGAAGCGTGTGGGTGACATTATGTTTGGACTTGCGACCCAGTGTGTACAGGCTAAAAATGTGAACAAAACCACCCCACAAACACTGTCAAATCTCTGTCTAAAGATCAATGTAAAGTTAGGAGGTATCAACAATATATTACTGCCCAGTATTCGGTAAGTGCAAGAAATAGTTATGTAGGAAAAAAAATAGATCACTTATTGAAACTTTAAAGTTCCATGTAGATAGAAACAGGAGATCATGACAGTATTTTAGGTTATCGGCCGTTAAGTCTTGAGGAGCCTTGATATTTCACACATGGATTCCTCTTGCCAAGACATTTCCTTTTAAGCTATGAGTCTATGTCCTCATGGTATTGACCTGGAAGATTTACCTTTTTGTGTAACAAAATTCCGTCTACGCTTTATGCAGACAATTCTTATTGAAGATAATATTGATCATTAAAGTCTTGACATTTTGATTCTTCCTTTGAGAGTTTTTGACTCTTAGTTTGAAAAGGTTGCTGAACATGTACACCATCTATTAATCAAGTGTTGTTTGGCCGTTGTATTTTAGCCCTTCTATGTTTCGTGAGCCGGTGATATTTCTGGGTGCGGATGTGACACACCCTCCGGCGGGGGACAAATCACGACCTTCAATAGCGGCAGTGAGTTGTCTGTGCTTGGGACTGCAACTCTATATAATATATGCCCCAGTCATGCAATTTCCTGTTAAAATTATCAGCTCTATTACCCCAAATATCTGTGATATGCATTGTATTGCATTCCTGAATCCTGTAGTTTTATTTCCAGTCTTTTCTGCAGTTAGTTGCACTGCTTAAAACTTGAAGACAAAATGTGTACTTTTCTCAGAAATGTTTCATTAGTAACTCAACTCAGGATGACATTTCTTTCTATGGCATGACTGCATTTTCTCCTTTTGCCTGAAATCCTTTCTATGGTTTGACCGATAGAGTTTCTATTTTCAAAAGCATTTGTTTTGTCATCATCATTGCATTACAATAAATTCCACATTTTTGTCAGCAAGGAAATGATATGTATTGCTGATTTCATTTGACATTGCACTGACCTTTATGCAATACCGGTATATGTTCATATTTTGCAAATAGCCTAACATGCCTCATAGACTTAAAGTTTACAACCCATCTTAAATTACAACATTTGTCCATCGTTGGGCGTCATCTGTGATATGGAAATTAACAAGAAATACCCTTGTCAATTTACGTGCAGCATCTGTGGCGCACAAAGATACACAAATTGTTCAATGTTAATGATGGGTTGTAATCCTTAATTCATAGTACACAGATATAAAAGGACTGCAAGAAAATATGACTGAAGTATTTTTCGGAAAAGGCTCAAGTGAGTAATTAATGATAATAAAGCTAAAGTTGGGCCATGTCAAATGAAATAAGTAAAAGCAATACCACCCCGGTCGCAAATAAGCATGGTACAATCTCCCCCCCCCCCCCCCCCCCCCCCCATCTCTCCAATCTTTTCTCTCTAATCTGTTACTATATATAGACTGCATGTGGACTGTCTATCCGTATCTTTACAGACCTACAGTGTTCCGAGAACCCGTCATATTTCTGGGGGCGGACGTCACACATCCGCCCGCCGGCGATGCTAGTAAGCCTTCTATAGCAGCAGTAAGTATTGATTTACACTTTACTCATACAAGACCTTGTTCTGATGTCCGTAATAAAAAAGCACTTTGAAAACAATGAGGCAAAAGACATGGTTCGCACAGGTCTTGAAAACCCCTTGAATTTGACCTTAGCCTTATAAACCCCTTGAAAATGGATGTGAGCCTTGTAAAACCTTTAAAAAGCAAGTCTGAGCCGTTAAAAACCCTTGAATTCTATTTCTCTATTGTTTTTTACATAAATATTTTTCAGCTGTGACTGTCTTTTTACATACATGGAAAATTATTTGTATGCAATAGGAAAATCCATTAACTTGTTAAAAGACATAGATAGGAAAGGATTGACAATAATTGAATTGCTTGTCTGCAAAGAAATTACGAAGAGATAAAATCAGTAAGAAAAGTGTGTGTTTAACAAAAGTTGGTTAACAGATCAAAATACAAAGCATTGGTCTGAGAATTTAAGTTGGACAAACCGATAACTGAACAATGTTTGCACTTAGATTATTGAATGTTAGAAGCCCTTGAATTTCATTGTTGAGTCCTTAAAAAACCCTTGAATTTTCTCATCAAAATTTTGTATGAACCATGAAAGAAGAAAATGCTGATAATCTTTTACCTGAATGTTTTCTGTTCTACCTTGTACAAAAATCCTATATTAAAGATGTATGGAAATGAGTGACTGACCAAAGATTAGCTTGCTCATATACACAGAGATGTCAGGTTATTGATTTGATATTAAAGTTGCACAATGAAATGAATTCATAATTTAACCCTTTCCCAAACGGCAACATTTTAGGGTGATCCACTTCAAAAATTGCTAAAAATGACAAAATGGAAGTTATTAGAGATAGATTTTGTTTAAAATATGGCATAGAAAATATTGAGACAAAAGGAGAAACTGCTGGTTATCAGCAGTTTCTTCTTTTATCTCAATGTTTTCCCAAGCCATTTCTACCAGGGACGTGAAAACCAGGTCTTGTTTGGGAAAGGGTTAAGACAATGTATCATTTATTGCAAAATAGTTTATCAGCTTAATTATGAGTGTTTGCTACAACATTTATACCATTTAAAACACTATATGTAATAAACCAAGTGCTGAAATCTGGTGGGAATGGACAAGTTTATAAACCGCATATGTAAAGAGCGGTCACTGCCATCTGTCAAACTCTTGTATAACAATAGATGTGTGCAGCAGCTTGTCAAATCAGACCCGCCTAAGCTGTTGTTGTTTCGGAAAGTTAAACAACTGTTATGGTTGTCAGACAATTTGTGGACACGAAGTTTGAGAAAAGATACTTGTAGCCATTTCTTCCTTTTCTAGATATCTTCTGTGTTTTTAGCTCCACTGGCCGACAGGCCAGCGGGCTATTGTCATGGTGGTGTGTCCGTCGTGCGTCCGTCCGTCCGTCCGTCCGTGCGTCCGTCCGTCCGTAAACTTTTTCTTTAAAAATCTTCTTCTCAGAAACTACCAGATGGATTTCAATCAAACTTCACAAGAATGATCCTTGGGTGGCCCTCTCTCAGATTCCTTCAAAGAATTTGGATTGAATCAGAATAACCTGAGTTATCTGCCCTTGAATGTCAGAAATAGCTGGTTTTGACTTAAATTTTACTCTTAAATCAACAAATATGTACCATTCAAGACAAAACTATTATAGAATGTTGGTGACTATAAGATCTTGCCTTTGTATAATTTTCAGCTTGATCTGAATTTTACATCATGAGTTATGTGCCCTTGAAATTGACAAAATTGGCATTTTCGGCTCTTTTTGACTTTGTTTTCATTCTAGCAAATACAAATATTGACCAATCTAGACAATACTTGTACAGAATGTTGGTGACTCTAAGATCTTGCTTTGGTATAATTTTCAGCTTGATCTGAACTTAACATCATGAGTTATGTGCCCTTGAAATTGACAAAATTGCCATTTGCGGCTCTATTTTGACATTGGTTTCACTCTAGCAACTACAAATATTGACCAATCAAGACAAAACTGAGACAGAATGTAGGTGACTCTTAGATCTTGCTTTGGTATAATTTTCAGCTTGATCTTAATTTCACATCATGAGTTATGTGCCCTTGAAATTGACAAAATTGCCATTTTCGGCTCTATTTTGACTTTGTTTTCACTCTAGCAACTACAAATATTGATCAATCAAGACAAAACTTGTACAGAATGTTGGAGACTATAAGATCTTGCATTGGTATAATTTTCAGCCTGATCTGAATTTTACGTCATGAGTTATGTGCCCTTGAAATTGACAAAATTGGCATTTCAGGCTCTATTTTGACATTGCTTTCACTCTAGCAACTACAAAAATATTGACCAATCAAGACAAAATTAGGACAGAATGTTGGTGACTATAAGATCTTGCCTTGGTGTAATTTTCAGCTTGATCTGAATTTTATATGAGTTTTGTGCCCTTGTTATGGACAAAATTGCCATTTTCGGCTTTATTTGCTCTTTTACAACTATTAGTATTAACTAATCAATACAGATCTTTCACAGAAATCTTACTGACCATACGATCTTACTTGCTTGTAATTTTCAGCTTGGTCATGCATTTGCTTGTTTGTGCAGCCTGAATCTTTGAAATTGCATTCAACAAAACAAACAATCAGGCCTGTGGAGCGCTTCCAGGCCGCCAGGACTGTCTAGTTGTAAAAACCTCTTAACTCCAGCTTTAATCATGCTTGAGTTACGAGGTTTTACAATTACACCAACCATGTATAGAATGATGATAAATCTTTTTCTGCTTTTTGCTTGGCATGCCTGGTCATATTTCTGTAGACACGGTTTCGAAATTTGCCATATGATATCCCAATAGTATTCACAATTGCCTAATGAAGTTTTGTAATGTTCTTGATTAAAATGGAGTTACAGAGAATGCAATGTATGTTACTCCATTCAAGAAATGTTACGTATCTGTCTTGTATGTATTTATATAAAGGCTAATGACTTTTGTTTGGTAATAAATCAAAATGAATAGTAACGTTTTTCATTCCCTAAATTTCAAAATAGAATTTACTGGATTAAACTTCATTCTTGAATTTTATAGCTTAATTTATTTGTCATGGCCACCACTTTCATAGCAGAAACTACTGTGAAATAAATGACTTTGTTGTAAATGTGATAAGAAATCTAAATCTACTCTTTGTAATTCTTAACCCATTACCACATATTGACTCTTTTTGACTCCCCTAAAGATAATGACTTAAGAAAACATTGTGGAAAATGAAGAAATTGCTTGTGACAAGCAATTTCTTCATTTCCAACAATGTTTTGTACCAAAAAAAATCAAATATTTTTTTTAATTTCCTTAACTTGAAAGCGTTGTCTGCAACATCTTTGAATTAGGAACAGTCCAAAATTTGTTGTCTGGGAAAGGGTTAAAGACAAGTTTTCTCATACAGTCGACACTCGTTGTGTCGAAGTCGGAGGGGCCGTCAAAATACCTTGACATATCCGGAATTCGACACATCCGATTTTGTTCTGCTTCGAGATATTTGATATTTGACCGTTTTTGAAACTTATCAAGTACGAATATTATTGAAATATAGTAGGAAAAGGAAAGAAATTGCTCGTTTCAAGCAATTTCTATCCTTTTCCTACTATATTTCAATGGCTATATTCAGTTCGAAATCATTTTGTTTTGAAAAAATTATGTCAATAGATGAGGACGGGACCAGATTTGAACTTCGATTTAAGAGGAAATTCGACTTATCCGATGTCGACATAACGAGTGTCGACTGTATTTCATAATGCTTCTTTTATTCACCCCTAGGTTGTTGGTAGTATGGACGCGCATCCTAGTCGTTACTCCGCTACAGTACGAGTCCAACAACATCGACAAGAAATCATCCAGGAACTGGCATCTATGGTCAAGGAACTTCTTATACAGTTTTATAAATCTACGAGGTTTAAACCAACCAGAATTATCTTCTATAGAGATGGTGTCAGTGAGGGTCAGTTTAACTCAGTAAGTAGAATTACACTTTGCAATTGTTTTTCTTAGAAAACTTTGTGTAAATATCGGGTGTTTATTGACTTCATGAATATTCGATGATGATAAAGCATATAGTGAATCATAAGATCATTGTTGGACCTTTTTAGATTGTTAATTTATGGAAAAATATGACCTTGGCCTAAAGGCCAGTATTATTACGCAAGTGAAGGTAATGAGGCATTTTACAGCTTGTTACTTGTGTTGTAAATTATCACTTTTCTTGTTAACTCCTTCCCAAGCAAGAGACATGCTTATCTCAAAAGACTTGAGAATCATTGAGGCTAATGAAGAAAATACTGATAAGCATCAATTTCTTCTTGTCCTTCAAGGTCAAATATTCACAGGTATACTGGTTTCTTACATATATGTTGTTGTTTCAGGTTTTGTCTCATGAATTACGAGCTGTCCGTGAGGCATGTATGAAACTCGAGGCCGACTACCAGCCTGGTATTACATTCATCGTTGTACAAAAACGTCACCATACACGACTGTTCTGCGCTGATAGGAAGGATCAGATTGGACGTAGTGGCAACATTCCAGCCGGCACGACGGTCGATGTGGGGATCACGCACCCGACTGAGTTTGATTTCTATTTATGTAGCCATGCTGGTATACAGGTAACTAGTCTTACTTACCAAACACTTTAGACTTGCCTAAATTGAAAGGGGCTCAAGACAGCGAAATTAAAGCCATTGAAGACATGGAAATAGGATTGAATTTGGAAAAAATATTGAAGGAAAAGAAGAAAATGCTGGTTATCAGCATTTTCTTCTTTTCCTTCACTATTTTCATAGCTGTTTCTAGGAAAATTTCTTAAAATCTTGATTGTTTGGGAAGACATAAATGGAAGTGGTAGACCTTGATCCACCAATAACACCTGCTCCCCCCCCCCCCCCCCCCCCCAGAGGGAATTTTGAAGGGTATGATTTTCTGAAAGCTTATAACAAATGCTACAAGATTAGCTTTGTTTGCACTCTGGCCATTGGGGCTTTTGGCTGTAACCCTTATCTAAAACCCTTAACCCTTTCAAATTTTTCATTTAAATATACAGACAATTATTTGGTCATATCTTGATTGAATTTTAATCTACATATGTCAAAATGGTATCAAATGAAAGCTTATGACTTGCTCTTCAATTTGTAGTTATTTTATGCAAATTAGCTCATTTGCATATTCATGAATATTAATGATTTTCCTTAAAATTGCTAATTTTTTATGAAAATTTGGTTAATACTTTCCAAATGAAGGCGTTTCTGTCCAGGGGGAATTTTGTAATCATGGTTTATCTTAAAGTACATTTTATTAGAAACATTTTGAGCATTGTTTGCACTCTGGCGGTTGGGGCTTTTCGCCGTAACCCTTATCCAAACCCTTAACCCCGCCAAATTGTTCATTTAAATTTTGAAAATGAATTTGGTCATATCTTGATTGAATATTGACACACAGGTGTCAGAATGGTATCAAATGAAAGCTTATGACTTGTTCTTTCATTTTCAGTTATGTTATGCAAATTAGCTCATTTGCATATTCATGAATATTAATGATTTCCCCTAAAATTGTGATTTTCAACAAAAATGTGGTAAATACTTTCCAAAACAGAGCATTTTTGTGCAGGGGAATTATGTAAACATAGTAAATCTTTAAGAAAATTATATAAGAAACATTTTGAGCGATGTTTGCACTTTGACCATTAGGGCTTTTGGCCAAATCCCTTATCTAAACCCTTAACCCTATAAAAGTGTTCATTCATTTCAAAATGTTTTTGGTCATATCTTGGATGAATATTGACCTACAGATGTTAAAATGGTATCAAATGAAAGCTTATGACTTGCTTAATAATGTGCTATAAATTTTATGCAAATTAGCTCATTTGCATATTTATGAATATTAATGACATTACTTAAAACTGTGACCTTTTTTCCGAATATTTGGTAAACACTTTCAAAAACATTGTGTTTCTTCTCAGGGGGAATCATGTAAACATGGTTTAAATCAAAGAACAGTTTATAAGAAACATTTTGAGCAATGTTTGCACTCTGGCGATGGGAGCTTTTGGCGGTGACCCTTATCTAAACCCTTAACCTCATCAAATTGTTCATTCAAATTTTCAAAACGTTTTTGGTCATATCTTGATTATGTATTGACCTACTGGTATCAGAATGGTAACAAATTAAAGCTTATTGCTGGCTCTTCCGTATGCTATTATTTTTCATGCATATTAGTTCAGTTGCATTGCCATATATATTAATGAATTTCCTTAAAATTGTGATTTTTCAGCGAAAATGTGTTAAATACTATCAAAAACAAGGTGTTTCTGTTCAAAGGCATTATGCAAACATAATTTATCATAAAGATCATTACATGAATAACACTTAAAGCAATGTTCACACTGTGGCATTTGGGTCTTTTACCCAAACCCCTTATCTAAACCCTCAACCCTATCAAATTGTTTATTCAAATTTTCAAAACGTTTTTGGTCATATCTTGATTAAATATTGATCTACAAACGTCAAAATGGTATCAAATGAAAGCTAGTGAATTGCTTGTATATTTTATAATAACTTCATGTCGATTTGCTCATTTACATACTCATAAATACTATTGATTCTTAAATGTTTGGGACAAAAACACAGTTATTGTGGAAAATCCATAAAATGTATTCCATTTGACAGTGCTATATGTTATATAGTAATCCTGTTATGTTATGTACATAGTAACCCAGTTATGTTTAGTAATTGATCTATGTCGGTTTCCATCATGATAAACTTGCCCAACACCCACAGTTTGAGTAATTCCAAGATTGCCACCAAGTGCGATGTGAATCATTTTTGGTCAAATTGTTCTAGAACAGTGCAATAAGTAAGTGTCTTAATATGGAATTTCACATGCTGATTTAGACCTGGTAGCATAGTTGTAGCATTTAAAAATATCAGGAAAATATTGATCTGAAGATATCTATGGCCATCGAATGCCATCCTGGAAAACATATGCCATATTGAAAGAGATTGTGTATCGCAAGGGAACTATTTTCAATTTATTGTGAGGTGGTACTATGCTGAAAGCACATATAAGAAATATGTGTAGATAAGGAAGAATATGAATATACATTCAGCATGGGCTGTTGGTAGTATGGATCAGTTCACATCTGTTCTGATCTGATACAGATAAATAAATGCATCGTAATAAATGCAATAATCTTTTGATCACAACCAGTAATTGTCTGTACTCTAACTACATACATCGCGTACATCTCTTGATTTTATGTATCTGATACATAGGCTTTACATATGGCACCCCAAGCTTAATTTATCTGAATTGAAAATGCCTTAATAGAGCATAAAGGAATGGTAAGACCAGTATCCCTGATCTGTCAGCCACATATCAAATACACTTAAGGCCAACAAATTGACTTGTCTATGAGGAAAACATAAGGAAGTGCTTTCCAGGTGGAGAAAAACCATGCTGTTTTCTCCATGTGAATGGCAAAAGTAAGGCCTTGATAATTGCTTAACAATGTTATTTTGCTGTATGTATGCAATTTGTCTACATTCCAGGATCTCTGTTCATACATAAAACTTAAAAAAATAATTGGAATGATTAATTTTACATGTGTATTAGAATAAAGTCCCCCATTTTGTATCATTCTATGGCATATGATAAAATGTTTATGTTTAAAGTCCTATTTTGCGTCAATTTTGGATTCATGTAGCAGTTTTACAAAGGATAACATTCTGTCAACTAAACTAGATATAAGCAAGAACACCAATACAATAAAAGAAATTAATTTAACTTATTTGCACTTAAAACAATAAAGATTAAAAAGATCAAATGGAAACTAAATACATACATTGAAAATAAGATTTATAGGAACAAAATATAATGGGCTGCACACTTTAAAATTACTGTTACTTCCAAACAAAACATCAAATAGATTTCAAACAAGGCTTACATGTTGTTAAAAGAGTGAACATGGATATTAAATGGTTGAAAACTCACGAGAAAGAAACAATCGGACCTTTTGGTACATATTTAAAATAAAAAACCTTGCAAAACAATCAAAATTTTAGACAAATCATTAATATGCATGCTTATGCAAATGAGCTAATTTGCATAAAATATCTGCATATTAAAGAATAAATCATTGGCTTTCATTTGATACCATTCTTACATCAGTAGGTCAATATTCAATCAAGATATGACCAAGCATGTTTTGAAAATTTGAGTGAACAATTTTATAGGGTTAAGGGTTTGGATAAGGATTATGACCAAAGGCCCCAAGCGCCGGAGTGCAAATATCTCTCAAAATGTTTCTAATAAAATGTTCTTTAAGATAAACCATGTTTACATGATTCCCCCAGAACAGAAACACAATGTTTTTGAAACTATTTACCAAATATTAGCAAAAAGGTCACAATCTTAAGTAAAATCATTAATATTTATGAATATGCAAATGAGCTAATTTGCATAAAATGTATAGCAAATTATTGAGCGAGTCAAAAGCTTTCATTTGATACCATTATAACATCTATAAGTCAATATTCAACCAAGATATGACCAAAAACGTTTTTAAATGATTTAATAATTTATAGGGTTAAGGGTTTAGATAAGGGTTTTGGCCAAAAGCCCCAACGGAAAAAGTGCAAACATCGCTCAAAATGTCTCTCGTATAATTTTCTTTAAGATTTGCTATGTTTACATAATTCCCCTGCACAAAAACGCCTCATTTTGGAAAGTATTTACCACATTTTTATCGAAAATCGCAATTTTAGGAAAAATCATTAATATTCATGAATATGCAAATGAGCTAATTTACATAACATAACTGAAAATGAAAGAGCAAGTCATAAGCTTTCATTTGATACCATTCTGACACCTGTGTGTCAATATTCAATCAAGATATGACCAAAGTCATTTTCAAAATTTAAATGAACAATTTGGTAGGGTTAAGGGTTTGGATAAGGGTTATGGCGATTAGCCCCAACCGCCAGAGTGCAAACAAGGCTCAAAATGTTTCTTATAAAATATACTTTAAGATAAACCATGTTTACAAAATTCCCCCTGGACAGAAATGCCTTGTTTTAGAAGTTATTTATCAAATTTTAGCCCAAAAATGCAAATTTTAAGGGAAATCATTAATATTCATGCATATGCAAATGAGCTAATTTGCATAAAATAACTTCAAAATGAAGATCAAGTCATAGGCTTTCATTTGATACCACTTTGACATATGTAGGTCAATATTTGATGAAAATATGACCAAATAAGTAATGTAATTTTTTATGAAAAAAATGATAGGGTTAAGGGTTTTAGATAAGGGTTACAGCCAAAAGCCCCAACGGCCAGAGTGCAAACAACGCTCAAAATGTTTGTAAGATAATATACTTTAAGAAAAAACATGTGTACAAAATTCCCTCTGGGGGGGGGGGGGGGAGCAAACATGTTTCTAGCTCAGGGTCTATGGCAACATTCCAGCTTGCATGACGGTCGATGTGGGGATCACGCACCCGACTGAGTTTGATTTCTATCTGTGTAGCCATGCTGGTATTCAGGTAACTTGTCTTACTTACAAAACAGTTTAGACTTGCCCAAATTTAAAGCCGCTGCAGACAGCAAAATAAAAGCCATTGGAAACATTGAAATAGGATTGAATTTGGAAAAGATATTGAAGAAAAAGAAGAAAATGCTGGTGTATGTGACCAGGCCTTAGATATGAAATTAAAAAAAAAATACAGTTTCTATAAAATTGTTGTTTAACAAACTTCTTGTTCCAAACAGGGTACAAGTAGA
The DNA here is from genome assembly GCA_963680895.1 of Fragum sueziense. Classification (NCBI taxonomy): domain Eukaryota; kingdom Metazoa; phylum Mollusca; class Bivalvia; order Cardiida; family Cardiidae; genus Fragum; species Fragum sueziense. The sequence continues at coordinate 40,156,782 of OY804608.1, read as the reverse complement.
CCTTCCCACTATCATGTTTTATGAGACAACAGCCGATTCTCTGTGGATGAGCTCCAGATGCTGACCTAACCAGGTCACAAATTATCACTATAGATATTAAACCTTAACCCATAAACCACACAGTTACAGGTTTTGACACCCCTCGAGAAAAATAATTGGGAAACATAGTGGAATATAAAGAAATTGCTTGTAACAAGCAATTTCTTCATTTTCCACAATGCTTTCTACCGAGAAAGATGAAAGAAAATTAAGATTTCATTCACTTGAAATTGTCATCTGCAACATCCTTGAATTTAGACCAGTTTAGAAATAAACTGTTCGGTAATGGGTTATCTGATTCTTTGTTTCCAAACAGGGTACAAGTCGACCTTCCCACTACCATGTATTATGGGATGACAACCGATTCTCTGCGGACGAGCTGCAAATGTTGACCTACCAACTGTGCCATACATACGTGCGGTGTACGCGCAGTGTCTCCATCCCCGCACCCGCGTACTACGCGCATCTAGTCGCCTTCAGGGCCAGGTACCATCTCGTGGAAAAAGAACATGACAGGTGAGTTTATGCATGTGGAATCTACAGAACCAGAGCTACAGATAAGAGGGGGTGTGGTGATGGATTTTCAAAATGCAATATTTCATTTATTGTTCATCAAAACCTATGGTATGGGTTCTCATTTGAAGCGTCTCATCGAGACGATTCATATGAGTACCCACAACATGGGGTTTGGAACCGAAATAACAAAGTTAGAATGTTTTCACCCCCACTTATCTGTAACTCTGCAGAACAGCACAAACTTCTTCTATATCTCTTGCAATCATTTCTCCTTAACAAGGTAAGTAAAGAACATGACAGGTGAGTTTGTGCGAAATCTACAAAACGGCACAAAACTTCTAATATGTCTTGCAATCATTTCTCCTTAATACTTTCCCAAACAAGACCTTGACTTCCCTATTAAAAAGGCCTTGGAAAATATTAGAGCAAAGCAGAAAATGCTGATAATTAGTGTTTTCACCTTTTACGTACAATATTTCCTGTGCTTTGTTTTAAGCTTTCATTTATTAGGTCCCGAATTGATCCCGGGCTGCAGCAAACAGCCTTTCTGGCAATTGTATCCAATGGTTTTATGATATTGAGGCAAAAAGACATCAAAACCAGGCATTGTTTGGGAAAGATTTTAAATGAACAGGCATTGTATGAACTCATTCACATACGCCTAAAAAGGGTGAAAAATACAGGATAGCATGTCTATGATGGCCTATCTTGTTTTCTGCTGCCTGGGAAAGTTAAAGAATGGCTATTATGCATAAGATCTTGGACAAGTTTTCTCTGACAGTCCAGGATTGCGATCTATTTTCTTTTTTCTCCCGAACTTTTATTGCTGTTTAATGACATGTTTGATATTATGCTATCTATACTTTAAATGATGATGTAACCTCTCTCAAGCTTTCTTTATGATTGGTACTGTATATGCATACTTTGAACCCATTTCCACACAGTTACACTTTTTGATGCCCCTCTAGAAAAATTCTCAGGAAAACATTGTGGTAAATGAAGAAATTGCTTGTAACAAGCAATTTCTTCATTTCCCTCAATATTTTCTATCCAAAAAGGAAAAAAAAGAATGAAAAAAATTATTCACTTGATATTGTCGTCTGCATCAACTTTGAATTTGGACCAGTCCAAAAGTTTGCCGTTTGGTAATGTGTTAATCAGAGTTCGCACAGTCTTGAAAAGTGCTTAAATTTGAGCCTGTTTCTTGAAAAGTGCTTAAAAACAAAAAATAGTGCTTAAAAGTGCTTGATTTTGATTCCTTTCTTAAAAAGTCCTTAAAAAGTGCTTGAATTTGTCAAAAACATGCTTAGAAATGATTGATAGACTAAATTTATGGTAAAAAGTAGATGATTTAAACATCAGTTCTAAACTTTAGAATTATTTTGGTGAAAAAAGTAGAGGAAGGATCTTGAACAAGCCTTTGTCAGAGATTGACACATTTGCAATTCCTCCTCCCCCTCCACCTACTTGGCAAGAATTATGTCCCTTGAAAGTAAGAAATTTGACAGAGCAGTGTATATTGGGAATGCAGAACACTTTGTTGAAGACCATCATTAGTGACTTGAGTACGAAGAAACGTGCTTGAAAAATAGAATTATGTGCTTTAAAAGTGCTTAAAAAGTGCTTGAATTTTGGCATTCGCTGTTTGTATGAACCCTGTTAATGATAATGTCACCTCTCTTAAACTTTGTCAATTTACTGTGTATGCCTAAAATGAATGAAAATATATCTGTAATTTCTCACTCTCTAACTTTCCACTGTTACTGTTGCTGTATACAAATACTATGAATGTTTATATAATCTCTATTTTCTCCTCTTCTCATTTACAGCGGTGAAGGAAGTCGTTATTCTGACAACAGCGACGAGAGGACGCCGTCCGTCATGGCACGTGCCGTCACCGTTCATCCTGACACTGTCAAATTTATGTACTTCGCGTAAAAGCTCCTGCATGCATGTGTGACGAGAGGGCGCTGTACATCCTGATACAGTCAAATTTATGTTCTTTGCAAAAAAATCTCTTGTGTGCATGTGACGAATTTGTCATATATTCAGTTATTTGCTTTAGACGAGGTGTTTGTCCAGGCTTTTTGACACGGCCATAATCGTCATAAACTTTGAATAAAGCAGTGTGCATGTTGCGTACTCTACAGATTGTCGCTTTTCAACAAAAAAGCTTATTGTAAGCTGCAATTACCGGCTTTCTGCTTAAAAGAAGTGACATACTAGGTTGTTTCACAAGATGATTCTTTATTCAAGTACATCAAATGCGGTCAAATTTACATACTTGGCATGAAAATGTTCAGTGTGTATGAGTGGCAAATCTTATATTCTGAAGAAAAGAATTCAATGAATGTGCTGAATTTATACACACATTCAGCAGTTTCATCAAGCAATGTATCAATTAATGCAACACATCCAGATATTGTTAACAAATGGAATCAAGTTATGATCAAGTAAACAAGTCAAATCATGTTTAAATTTTCATTTTGCAATCTCATGCTATTTCATAATATATCAAATCATACCAGCTGATATGTGATATATGTGAAAAAAAAAAAATAGATGCAATATTATATTAACCCTTTACCAGAAGACAAAATAATGCACTAAATGAAACATAAAGTAAAATCTATTTTCTAAATGTGAAAAAGTGTGGTAGCATAGAAAGCAATGAAGAAAATACTGGATATCGGCATTTTCTTCTTTTGCCTCATTGATTTCCCAAGCTTTATTTATGGAGGACATCAAAATCATTGGATTGTTATGCCCCCTTTCGAAGAAAATGGGGGTATATTGATTTGCAAGTGTCGGTCGGTCGGTCGGAAGGTCGGTCGGTCGGTCGGAAGGTCGGTCGGTCGGTCGGAAGGTCGGTCGGTTGGTCGGTCGGTCGGTCGGTCTGTCCGTAGACCAAACCTTGTCCGGAGCATAACTCGAAAAGTATTAAAGGAAGAATCATGAAACTTCACAGGTGGATAGATCTCATCATGGAGAGGTGCAGTGCACAAGAACCGTAACTCTGCCGATCAAATTTTTGGAGTTATTGCCCTTTGTTGATTTTCAAACTTGATTCTTGTCCGGAGCATAACTCAAAAAGTATGTTAGGTAGAATCATGAAACTTTACAGATGGATATATCTCATTATGGAGAGGTGCAGTGCACAAGAACCGTAACTCTGCCGATCATATTTTTGGAGTTATTGTCCTTTGTTGATTTTCAAACTTGATTCTTGTCCGGAGCATAACTCAAAAAGTATATAAGGTAGAAGCATGACACTTTACAGGTGGATAGGTCTCATTATGGAGAGGTGCAGTGCTCAAGAACCGTAACTCTGCCGATCAAAATTTTTGAGTTATTGCCCTTTGTTGATTTTATAATTGATTCTTGTCCAGAGCACAACTCAAAAAGTATGTAAGGTAGAATCATGAAACTTTACAGGTGGATAGATCTCATTATGGAGAGGTGCAGTGCACAAGAACCGTAACTCTGCCGATCAACTTTTTGGAGTTATTGCCCTTTGTTGATTTTCAAACTTGATTCTTGTCCGGAGCATAACTCAAAAAGTATGTTAGGAAGAATCATGAAACTTTACAGGTGGATAGATCTCATTATGGAGAGGTGCAGTGCATAAGAGCCGTAAATCTGCTGATCATATTTTTGGAGTTATTGCCCTTGGTTGATTTTCAAACTTGATTCTTGTCCGGAGCATAACTCAAAAAGTATATAAGGTAGAAGCATGACCCTTTACAGGTGGATAGATCTCATTATGGAGAGGTGCAGTGCACAAGAATCGTAACTCTGCCGATCAAAATTTTTGAGTTATTGCCCTTTGTTGATTTTATAACTTGATTCTTGTCCAGAGCACAACTCAAAAAGTGTGTAAGGTAGAATCATGAAACTTTACAGGTGGATAGATCTTATTATGGAGAGGTGCAGTGCACAAGAACCATAACCTTGCCGATCAACTTTTTGGAGTTATTGCCCTTTGTTGATTTTCACACTTAATTCTTAACCTTGCCTATATCTCATGTATTTTTACACATACAGACTTGAAATCTCACACATAATATACCTCCTATCAACATCATTTACATTTGACCATGACCTTGGACCTTGTGACCTTGACCTTGGAGTTTGACCTACTTTATAAAAAATAAACCGGGCATATATCTCATGACCTATTACACATACAGCCTTGATATTACACACATGGACACCTCCTACCAAGACCTTTCACAATTGACCATGACCTTGGACCTTGTGACCTTGACATTGGAGTTTGACCTACATTTCAAAAACTTTAACCTGGCCGATATATCATGTCCTTTTACACATACAGCCTTGATATTTGACACATGGAAACCTCCGACAAAGACCTATCACATATGACTATGACCTTGGACCTTGTGACCCTGACCTTGGAGTTTGACCTACTTTTAAAAAAAATAAACTGGGCCTATATCTCATGTGCTATTACACATACAGCCTTGATATTTCACACATGGACACATCCTACCAAGACTTTTCACATTTGACAATGACCCTGGACCTTGTGACCTTGGACTTTTACCTACTTTTATAAAATTTTAACCTAGCTGATATATCATGTCCTTTTACACATACAGCCTTGATATTTGACACATGGACACCTACGACAGAGACCTTTCACATTTGACCATGACCTTGGACCTTGTGACCTTGACCTTAGTGTTTGACCTACTTTTATAATACATTAACCTGGCCTTTATTTTATGTCATTTTACACATACAGCATTGATATTTCACACATGGTCACTTCCAACCAAGACATTTCACATTTGACCATGACCTTGGACCTTGAAGTTTGACCTATTTATAAAAAACTTAAACTAGGCCTATATCTCATGTCCTGTTACCTATACAGTCTCGATGTCTTACACATGGACACCTCCTACCAAGACCTTTCACATTTGACCATGACCTGGGACCTTGTGACCTTGACCTTGGTGTTTGACCTACTTTTATAATACATTAACCTGGCCTATATTTCATGTCATTTTACACATATAGCCTTGATATTTCACATGTGGTCACTTCCAACCAAGACATTTCACATTTGACCATGACCTTGGACCTTGACCTTGGAGTTTGACCTACTTATAAAAAACTTAAACTATGCATATATCTCATGTCCTGTTACCTATACAGCCTCAATATTTTACACATGGACACCTCCTACCAAGACCTTTCACATTTGACCATGACCTTGGCCTGTGTGACCTTGACCTTTGATTTTTACATACTTTTAGAAATCTTTAATCTAGCCTTTATCTTATGTCCTATTACACCTACAGCCTTGATATTTCATGCATAGACACCCCCTACCAAGACCTTTAACATTTGACCATGACCTTGAATATTGCAACCTTGACCTTGGAGTTTGACCTACTTTAAAAAAAAACTTAAACCAGGCATATATATCATGTTCTTTTACACCTACAGCCTTGATATTTATGCCCCCTTTCGAAGAAAATGGGGGTATATGGTGGTCGGTCTGTCTGTCGGTCGGTCGGTCGGTCCGTATGTCGGTCGGTCTGTCCGTAGACCAAACCTTGTCCGGAGCATAACTCGAAAAGTATTAAAGGTAGAATCATGAAACTTTATAGGTGGATAGATCTCATTATGGAGAGGTGCAGTGCATAAGAACCGTAACTCTGCCAATCAAATTTTTTGAGTTATTACCCTTTGTTGATTTTATAACTTGATTCTTGTCCGGAGCATAACTCAAAAAGTATGTAAGGTACAATCATGAAACTTTACAGGTGGATAGATCTCATGATGGAGAGGTGCAGTGCACAAGAACCGTAACTCTGCTGATAAATTTTTTGAGTTATTGCCCTTTGTTGATTTTTAGCTCACCTGAGCACGAAGTGCTCAAGGTGAGGTATTGTGATCGATCAATGTCCGGCGTCCGTCTGTCCGTCACGGCGTCAACAATTTCTTTAAACGACATCTCCTCCTAAACTACTGGGTCAAAATCAACCAAACTTGGCAGAAATGTTCCTTGGGTGGTCCCTTATAAAAATTGCTAAAAGAATTGAAATCCATGAAAAATTCTGGTTGCCGTGGCATCGGAAAATGGGAAATTTCACAAAAGCTCAACAATTTCTTTAAACGACATCTCCTCCTAAACTACTGGGTCAAAATCAACCAAACTTGGCAGAAATGTTCCTTGGGTGGTCCCTTATAAAAATTGCTAAAAGAATTGAAATCCATGAAAAACTCTGGTTGCCGTGGCATCGGAAAATGGGAAATTTCACAAAAGCTCAAAAATTTCTTTAAACGACATCTCCTCCTTAACTTCTGGGTCAAAATCAACCAAACTTGGCAGAAGTGTTCCTTGGGTGGTCCCTTATAAAAATTGCTAAAAGAACTGAAATCCATTAAAAACTCTGGTTGCCGTGGCATCGGAAAATGGGAAATTTCACAAAAGCTCAAAAATTTCTTTAAACGACATCTCCTCCTTAACTTCTGGGTCAAAATCAACCAAACTTGGCAGAAGTGTTCCTTGGGTGGTCCCTTATAAAATTTGCTAAAAGAATTGAAATCCATGAAAAACTCTGGTTGCCGTGGCATCGGAAAATGGGAAATTTCACAAAAACTCAACAATTTCTTTACACGACATCTCCCCCTTAACTTCTGGGTCAAAATCAATCATACTTGGCAGAAATGTTCCTTGGATAGTCCCTTATAAAATTTGCTAAAAGAATTTCAATCTATGAAAAACTCTGGTTGCTGTGGCATCGGAAAATGGTAAATTTCACAAAAGCTCGACAATTTCTTTAAAAAACATCTCCTCCTTAACTATTGAGTCAAAATCAACCAAACTTGGCAGAAGTTTTCCTTGGGTGGTCCCTTATAAAAGTTGCTAAAAGAATTGAAATCCATGAAAAACTCTGGTTGCCGTGGCATCAGAAAATAGGAAATTTCTCAAAAATTCAACAATTTCTTTAAACAACATCTCCTCCCTAACTTCTGTGTCAAAATCAACCAAACTTGGCAGAAATGTTCCTTGCGTAGTCCCTTATAAAAACTGCTAAAAGAATTGAAATCCATGAAAAACTCTGGGTGCCGTGGCATTGAAAAATGGGAAATTTCAAAAAAATTCAACTATTTCTTTAAACGACATCTCCTCCTTAACTTCTGGGTTAAAATCAACCAAACTTGGCAGAAATGTTCCTTGGGTGGTCCCTTATAAAAATTGCTGAAAGAGTTGAAATCCATGAAAAACTCTGGTTGCCGTGGCATCGGAAAATGAGAAATTTCACAAAAATTCAACAATTTCTTTAAACAACATCTCCTCCCTAACTTCTGTGTCAAAATCAATCAAACTTGGCAGAAATGTTCCTTGGTTAGTCCCTTATAAAAACTGCTAAAAGAATTGAAATCCATGAAAAACTCTGGTTGCCGTGGCATCGAAAAATGGGAAATTTAAAAAAAAATTCAACTATTTCTTTAAACGACATCTCCTCCTTAACTTCTGGGTTAAAATCAACCAAACTTGGCAGAAATGTTCTTTGGGTGGTCCCTTATAAAAATTGCTAAAAGAATTGAAATCCATGAAAAACTCTGGTTGCCGTGGCAATGGAAAATGGTAAATTTCACAAAAGCTCGACAATTTCTTTAAAAAACATCTCCTCCTTAACCTCTGAGTTAAAATCAACCAAACTTGGCAGAAATGTTCCTATGGTGGTCCCTTATAAAAATTGCTAAAATAATTGAAATCCATGAAAAACTCTGGTTGCCGTGGCATCGGAAAATGGGAAATTTCACAAAAGCTAAAAAATTTCTTTAAAATCAACCAAACTTGGCAGAAATGTTCCTTGGGTGGTCCCTTATAAAAATTGCTAAAAGAATTGAAATCCATGAAAAACTCTGGTTGCCGTGGCATCGGAAAATGGAAAATTTCACAAAAACTTAACAACTTCTTTAAACGACATCTCCTCCTTAACTTCTGGGTTAAAATCAACCAAACTTGGTAGAAATGTTCTTTGGGTGGTCCCTTATGACAATTGCTAAAAGAATTGAAATTCATGAAAAACTCTGGTTGCTGTGGCATCAGAAAATGGGAAATGTCATAAAGCTCATCAATTACTGTAAACAACATCTCCTCCTAAACTACTACATGGCCAAATTCTTCTCTGGGACCACAATGCTTAACATATGCAAAGTTATTTGGCATTATTAAAACATTACTCAGGTGAGCGATTTAGGGCCCTCAGGGTCCTCTTGTCAAACTTGATTCTTGTCCGGAGCATAACTCAAAAACTATGTTAGGTAGAATCATGAAACTTTACAGGTGAATAGATCTGATTATGGAGAGGTGCAGTGCACAAGAACCGTAACTCTGCTGATCATATTTTTTGAGTTATTGCCCTTTGTTGATTTTATAACTTGATTATTGTCCAGAGCATAAGTCAAAAAGTATGTAAGGTAGAATCATGAAACTTTACAGGTGAATAGATTTCATTATGGAGAGGTGCAGTGCATAAGAACCGTAACTCTGCCGATCAAATTTTTGAGTTATTGCCCTTTGTTGATTTTTAGCTCCACTGGCCGAAGGCCAGCGGGGCTTATGTCATGGCCCTGTGTCCGTCGTGCGTCCGTCCGTCCGTCCGTCCGTCCGTGCGTGCGTCAACTTTTTATTTAAACATCTTCTTCTCCAAAACTACCAAACCAATTTCAACCAAACTTCACACGAATTATCCTTGCATGAATCTCTACCAAATTCCTACAAAAGAATAAAATCTGTCTAGAACTTGAATTTTAATTAATTTAATTGAATAAAATTTTTGAAAGATCTTTAAAAATTCTTCTTCTCCAAAACTACAGGACCAATTTCAACCAAACTTCACAGAAATCTTTCTTGCATAAATCTCTACCAAATTCCTTCAAAAGAATAAAATCCGTGCAGAACTTGAATTTTAAATAATTTAATTGATTTAAATTTTCGAAAAAACTTTAAAAATTCTTCTTCTCCAAAACTACTGGACCAATTTCAACCAAACTTCACACGAATTATCCTTGCATGAATCTCTACCAACTTCCTACAAAAGAATAAAATCTGTTTAGAACTTGAATTTTAATTACTGTAATTGAATTAAATTTTCGAAAAATCTTTAAAAATTCTTCTTCTCCAGAACTACTGGACCAATTTCAACCAAACTTCACAGAAATCTTTCTTGCATGAATCTCTACCAAATTTTTTCAAAAGAATAAAATCCGCGCAGAATTTGAATTTTAATTAATTTAATTGATTTAAATTTTCGAAAAATCTTTAAAAATTCTTCTTCTCCAAAACTACTGGACCAATTTCAACCAAACTTCAAACAAATTATCCTTGCATGAATCTCTACCAAATTCCTACAAAAGAATAAAATCTGTTAAGAACTTGAATTTTAATTAATTTAATTGAATTAAATTTTCGAAAAATTTTAAAAAATTCTTCTTCTCCAAAACTACTGGACCAATTTCAACCAAACTTCACAGAAATCTTTCTTGCATGAATCTCTACCAAATTTTTTCAAAAGAATAAAATCTGCGCAGAACTTGAATTTTAATTAATTTAATTGATTTAAATTTTCGAAAAATCTTTAAAAATTCTTCTTCTCCAAAACTACTGGACCAATTTCAACCAAACTTCACAGAAATCTTCCTTGCATGAACCTTTTCCAAATTCCTTCAAAAAATTTAATTATGTATAGAGCTTGAAATTTAATTAAATTAAATTAATCAAATTTTCAAAAAATCTTTGAAAATCTCCTTCTCCAAAACTATTGGACCAATTTCAGCCAAATGTCACAGGAATCTTCTTGCACAAGTCTCTTCCAAATTTTTTCATAAAAAATGGATTCTGAGTTAAGAACTGAAATTTTGATTAAATTTATCAATTTAAATTTTCAAATTATCTTTAAAAATTTTCTTCTCCAAAGCTATTGGAACAATTTCAACCAAACTTCACAGGAATCTTCCTTGCGTGCATTGTTTCAAAACTCCTTAAAAAAATGTCCATGTAGAACTGAAATTTTAAATAAATTAATTGAAATTAATTTTCGAAAAATCTTTAAAGGTCTTCTCTAAAACTACGGGACCAATTTTTAACCAAACTTCACAGGAATCTTCCTTGCATGAATCTCCAAATGTTCTAAAAAAATAATTTCGGTTCAATACTGAAATTTTGAATAAATTAATTGAAATGAATTAATTAAATTAAATTTTCGAAAAATCTTTAAATATCTTCTTCTCCAAAATGCCTTATTGAATTTCATTGTAATTTAGCCTGAATGTTTGATGTACAGTTCTCCATAAGATTCTTTGAAATTTTTTTCGATAGGATGAAAAACATGGCCGCTGTGGGCTGGGCTTATTTTTTACCATATGAAACATAGAGTAGTGCAATTTTAAGAAAATTTTAAAAAACATTTCTCCTCCATAACCACTTATGGATTTAATTGTGGTGAAGCATGGATTTAATTGTGGTGAAGCATATCTTCTTTGGATAGACCTCTTTTGTATTCCTTGAAGACATTTGTAGTCTAAAGGCCTATTAAGTCTAAAAGCCAGTGGAGCGATACAGGGCCATCATGGCCCTCCTGTATAACTTGATTCTTGTCTGGAGCACAACTCAAAAAATATGTAAGGTACAATCATGAAAGTTTACAGGTGGATAGATCTCATTATGGAGAGGTGCAGTGCACAAGAACCGTAACTCTGCTGATAAATTTTTTGAGTTATTGCCCTTTGTTGATTTTCAAACTTGATTCTTGTCCGGAGCATAACTCAAAAACTATGTTAGGTAGAATCATGAAACTTCACAGGTGAATAGATATCAATATGGAGAGGTGCAGTGCACAAGAACCGTAACTCTGCTGATCATATTTTTGGAGTTATTGCCCTTTGTTGATTTTCAAATTTGATTATTGTCCGGAGCACAACTCAAAAAGTATGCAAGGTAGAATCATGAAACTTTACAGGTGGATAGATCTCATTATGGAGAGGTGCAGTGCACAAGAACTGTAACTCTTCCGATCAAATTTTTTGAGTTATTGCCCTTTGTTGATTTTCAAACTTGATTCTTGTCCGGAGCACAACTCAAAAAATATGTAAGGTAGAATCATGAAACTTTACAGGTGAATAGATTTCATTATGGAGAGGTGCAGTGCACTAGAACCGTAACTCTGCCAATCAAATTCTTTGATTTATTGCCCTTTGTTGATTTTACACTTAATTCTTAATTTTGCCTATATCTCATGTCCTTTTACACATACAGCCTTGATATCTCACACATAGATACCTCCTATCAACATCGTTCATATTTAACCATGACCTTGGACCTTGTGACCTTGACCTTGGAGTTTGACCTACTTTAAAAAATATTAAACTGGGCCTATATCTCATGACCTTTTACAAATACAGCCTTGATATTTCACACATGGACACATCTTACCAAGACCTTTCACAATTGACCATGACCTTAGACTTTGTGACCTTGACCTTGGAGTTTGACCTACTTTTAAAAAACTTTAACCTGGCCGATATATCATGTCCTTTTACACATACAGCCTTGATATTTGACACATGGAAACCTCTGACCAAGACCTAGCACATATGACTATGACCTTGGACCATGTGGCCTTGACCTTGAAGTTTGACCTACTTTTAAAAAAATTAAACTGGGCCTATTTCTCATGTGCTATTACACATACAGCCTTGATATTTCACACATGGACACATCTACCAAGACCTTTCACATTTGACTATGACCTTGGATCTTGTGACTTTGACCTTGGACTTTGACCTACTTTTAAAAAAAACTTTAACCTAGCCGATATATCATGTCCTTTTACACATACAGCCTTGATATTTGACACATGGACACCTACGACCAAGACCTTTCACATTTGACCATGACCTTGGACCTTGTGACCTTGACCTTGGTGTTTGACCTACTTTTATAATACATTAACCTGGCCTATATTTCATGTCATTTTACATATACTGCCTTGATATTTCACACATGGTCACTTCCAACCAAGACATTTCACTTTTGACCATGACCTTGGACCTTGACCTTGGAGTTTGACCTACTTTTAAAAAACTTAAGCTAGGCCTATATCTCATGTCCTGTTACCTATACAGTATCAATATTTTACACATGGACACCTACCAAGACCTTGCACATTTGACCATGACCTTGGCCTGTGTGACCTTGAGCTTTGATTTTTACATACTTTTAGAAATCTTAAACCTAGCCTTTATCTTATGTCCTATTACACCTACAACCTTGATATTTCACACAAAGACACCTCCTACCAAGACCTTTCACATTTGACCATGACCTTGAATATTGCAACCTTGACCTTGGAGTTTGACCTACTTTAAAAAAGACTGAAACCAGGCATATATATCATGTCCTTTTACACCTACAGCATTGATATTTCACACATGGACACCTCCAACCAAGACCTTTCACATTTGACCATGACCTTAACCTTGGCATTTGGCCTACTTTTAAAAACTTTAACCTGGCCTATGTTTCATTTTACATTTACATATACAGATTTGATATTTCACACATAGACACCTCCTACCAAGACCTTTCATGTTTGACCATGACCTTGGACCTTGTTAACTTGACCTTGGACTTTGACCTACATCAAATGTAGGCCCTTGAGGGGGCATATATGTTTTACAAACATCTCTTGTTGTTAAAGGTGTTAATACATGTATGATTGTGATATCAAGAAGTGTGATTATTTTTCTGTAAAATTGTTGATTTGTTATTTAGAACTACAGATAAGAAGAAGTAGAAGGTTCTCAAAATGGAAAATGTGATTTATTTCTCAAACCATATGGTGTGGGTACTCATTGAAATTGCATCGTGGAGATGATTCAAATGAGTACCAACAACATATGGTTTGGAGTTGAAATAACAAAGTTAGAAATAAATTGCTCTCTCTTATCTGTTGCTCTGGTTATTCCTTGAAAAACAATGTATTCCTCTCTTTGCATTTTAGAAGCATGTACAATGAATTCTTTTCAACTTAATTTCTGATATTCCATCCGTCATTAGATAGCAAAAACAATTCACGAAAGTTTGCCATTATCTGTGACAATGAAAATTAAGATAGACGCCAGTGTCCCAGGGTAATATGTCCCCCGGGTAACATGTCCTCGGGGACATGTTACCCGGGTTACACCGGTACTCTTCAGAAGTTTTTGAGATCCTTAAAACTTTGTCAATGTCCTTTATCACCTGTAACTACAAAATTACATGTAGTATTTGGTATGTAATGATGGATGTAATATGTTACATAATCTTTGGTGAGCAATTTTGACTCTTGACTCTATGAATGAATTTACTGCAAAAAGTTTTACTGTTGTTTAACAAAATAATATTATGGTGATGCAATTGCTATTTCAATAAAAAACAATAGGTCATATTTTGAATTAGGAATAAGCATTTATGAGACATTGGGGAATTGAAGTATAAGAGGAGGGTAGTGAGCTTTCAATAAGCAAAATATCATTCAATGTTCATCAAGCACTATGTTGTGTATACTCATAGTGTTCATCAAGCACTATGTTGTGTATACTCATTTGGGTTAAGATACTCAAATGAGTTTCCACAAAATAGGGTTTTGTTGAAAAATAAATTAATTAAATTCATTACAAAAAGCTGTTACACACTTATCGTTGCTTTTCAACGAAAACCTTGTAACTGCTGCATAACCCATTGCCACACATTGACTCTTTTGACTCCCAAAAAGAAAATGGTTTGGAAAACATTGTGGAACATGAAGAAATTGCTTGTGACAAGCAATTTCTTCATTTCCCACAATGTTTTCTACCAAAAAAAAAAACCAACCAAATGTAAACTTTCATCAATTACAAAATGTTGGCTGCAACTTCATTCAATTGAACCTGTCCAAATTCTTGTTGTTTGATAGTGGGTTAAACCAAGCTGCAGTTATGAGGTTTTTGTTGAAAAGCGATAATATCTAATTTGTTATTCTGTAATTTGCGTCCCAAAATGGACCATATCTTATTTATAATTCTGTAATTTGACTCCCAAAATCAATGATATAGTATTTGTAATTCTGTACTTTGCCTCCATTATTGTAGCGGGGATGGCAGCAGTAGTCGACATTCATCCGACCATAGTGATGACAGGAATCAGTGTATTATAGCACGAGCTGTGGTTGTTCATCCGGATATGGAGAAAGTCATGTACTTTGCTTAATCCTTTTTCACTTGATGATTTCTAACAAACTACAGGATAAAGCTTTGGAACTTCTTACGATGTTCCTACTCAAAAAGACTGATATTTTAGACCAGTCTGAAATTTTGCAGTTTGATAAAGTGTTAAACCATTACAGCACAGTGATGCCTTTTGGGGCTCCTAATGAGGCTTGGGATAACACTTTGAAAAAAGCAAAAAATTGCTTGTGACAAGCAATTTTTTCATTTCCCAAAATGTTTTTTTCCCAAAAATACAAAACAATGTAAAATTTATCTTCTTTAAATTTTGTCTACAATGTCTTTGAAATTGGACAAGTTTGAAATTTTGCTGTTTGGTAATGTGTTAACCCTTTTCACCTGAGAGAAAATTTTTAGACTGGTCCAAATTTAAAAATGATACATGTGGCAATTTCAAGTAGATAAAAATTTAAATTTCGTGGTCATTTAGGCTAGAAAACATTGTGGGAAATTAAAAAAATGCTTTTGACATCAGACGAGCAAATTTGCATTTTCTAGAATGTATTCTAAAGCCTTATCTTTTGGAGTGTCAGAATGTGTCCCTATGTGGATATGGAGAAACATTTGTAGCAATCTAAAATTCTGATGTTGGGCAATGAATTATTGCTCAAAGTCTTTATTTCATTTCACCATTTGGCATACAAATATCATACAATGTGTTTGGACAGTATAGCAAGCTGATATATTTGTTCATGTTATAGCTCATGATAATGACCTAACAGAGTAGCCCATGCTAATTGAGAGATGCTCTGCCAGGTCATTTATGGTGAGCTATATGTTTATTTTCTTTTCATGTTTTATTTGCCCTAATGGTCATATTATGTTATCAACCTAGTTGTCCATCTGTCAGTTTGTCAACCTTGTCTTGTTAACCCTTTCCCAAACAACAAAATGTTAGGGTGACCCTCTTCAAAAACTGCCACAAATGACAAAATAGAAGTTATTAAAGATAGAATTTGAGTTAAATATTACATGGAAAATATTGAGACAAAAGGAGAAATTGCTGGTTATCAGCAGTTTCTTCTTTTGTTTTAATGTTTTCCCAAGCCTTGTCAAAACAAGGTCTTGTTTGAAAAAGGGTTAAGTTAGTCCACCCCTAATGAGATTCACGCGACATTGGAAATTTTGGTGTAACATCAATATTCATTACATATCCAAACCTATTTTGGTGATATCATAAACATTCAGCGGTGGAATGTTCCAACGCCAAATGTTTACGATGTTGCCCAAATAATTCAGATGTCACATGAATCTTATTAGGGGTGTACTACCTTAGCTGATTTTCTCGTAAATGTCTGTTCTTTATTCACTGACAAAATCATTTGGTGTATGTGCACTACTCCACAAAGCTTTTGTTGACAAAATCATGAAAAATATTAGTCAAATTCTTGTGCAAACAAACATTTAAACCAGAATGATTTGCCCCAATTATACGGACAAACTTTTTGGAGTGTATATATACACTTCTCCACAAAGCTTTTGTTGACAAAATCATGAAAATGTTAGTCAAATATACATGTGCAAGCTAAAATGTTTTAAATTTGCAATATAGTTCCAATATATTTATACTTGTAAATAGATTGTTTGTAATAATTATGTGAAAATTTAACTCCATGATGGCGGGATATTTTACTTTGTTTAACCCTTTCCCAAACGACAATTTTTTTTTTGGAATTGCGTACAATATAGTTAAGAAAATATTGAGGCAAGAGGAGAAACTGCTGGTTATCAGCAGTTTCTTCTTTTGTCTCAATGTTTTCCCAAATCATTTCTTCCTGGGACGTCAAAACCAGGACTTGTTTGGGAAAGGGTCAATACATGATCATAGTTCATTGTGTTTAAACCCTTTTCCATTTTGACACAGTTTTAGACTGATTTTATTTGACAGCTACTGCAGATGACAAAATAGATGCTAATAAAGATAGAATTTGTGCAAAATTTAGCTTAGAAAATATTCAGGCAAATAGAGAAAATGCTGATTATAAGTATTTTCTTCTTTTGCCTCAATGTTTTCACAAGCTTTTCCTATCCTTCTTTCCAAACAATAGTTACAATAACTTGTTTTGACTTACCATTTATAAAAAAAATGACAGCAGTCTAAATTTTGAATGTCTGGGAAAGGGTTAATGATTGTCTTTTGTTTGTAATGATTTATTATGTAGAAAACACCACAAGTTAAACAATAGCAGAGCTCTGATTTGATATTGTTTATGTATAGGTGCTAAAAATGAAGTTTACAGTATATTTCCGGGGTTTTACTTCCATTTTGCTAAGGCGAGATAGAGCTGAGTCAGTTACGTCTGAGTTTATCCATTAAGTGGGTTGCAACCGACTCAGCTGATTTACTTTCCAAGATTTGACAAGTTCTTTCTCTCTCGTCAGTGAATTAATTGTTCATACAAACTGTTTAACCCATTCCCACACAGTGACGCTTTTTTACGCCTCTCAACAAAAATGCTTGTGAAAACATTGTAGAAAATGAAGAAATTGCTTGTAACAAGCAATTTCTTCATTTTCCACAATGTTTTCTAACACAAAATGGAAATATTTTCAAAATTTAGTTAACTTGAAATTGTCGTCTGCAACACCTTTCAATTTGGAACAGTCCAAAATTCTGTCGTTTGGGAAAGGGTTAAATGAGATGAGCAGCTAGGGACTCAGATTGTCTGTTCAAGTACTAGAAAAGTCTATGAATAGAGCAGTATTGATCTTGCAAAGTTTTAAACCATAACCACACGGCAAAATTTTAGACTTGCTCAATTTCAAAGATGTTGCAGACGATAATTTCATGTGCATGTGATAATACATTTTGGTCTTTTTAGGTAGAAAACATTGTGGGAAATGAAGAAATTGCTAAGAAGACAGAAAACATTTTGGGAATTGAAGAAATTGCTTGTCACAAGCAATTTCTTCATTTCCCACTTTGTTTTCCAAAGCCTTTATTTTGAGGGGCGTTAAAAAGTGTCTATGTGTGGTAATGAGTTAACTTGAATAAGACATTAGTGATCAAAGACTTAGATCAAACAATGTGTAAACCAAAATACAAAAGATTAAAAACAAAATCATTGACCATTACTAAATTCCAATACCGATTTTGATCAAAATGTTCAAACTACAACGAAACCATTTGAGCCAGGATCTGGAAAAAGGTCCTTTATGGCATTTGAGAACAACTTGGATCCAGATCAGCCTGTGCATACGCACAGTCTGATCAGGATCCATGCTGTCCTCGAATAGCTTCTCCATGACTGCTTGCAACTGTTAGAGATCAGCATCGACCTTGATCAGACTGCTCTTAGGTACATGCTGATTGTCTCAAGTGCTATAAGGGACGTTTTTCCAGTTGCTGGCTCAATTTTTTACCAGAACAAAATTATTAAACCACCACAGGATCAAATAAATCCAAGATTGAATAAAAGCCATGTTTTCAAAATACCAGTTTATATTTGAAAGATTAAAATAAAGATAATCTTTATGTTGATTATTTGCAGGCTGATATTTATATGCTGCATACCAACTTGGCAGGAATTCATGTGACACAAAAATGACAGCAATCACATAAAAACTTAAATCTGTTGAAACGTGACTGAATTAAATGAGGCATGATTTGAATGAAGCAGAGGTGTATAAAGCTCAGAGATTTGTTGGGTGTGATGGGTCTTTTAACACTTTCCCAAACAAGACCTGCTTTTGATGTCCCAGATGAAAATTTGCCTGGGAAAACATTGAGACAAAAGAAGAAACTACTGATAACCAGCAGTTTCTCCTTTTGTCTCAATATTTTCCATGCTATATTGTATACTAATTTTATCTTTATCAACATCCATTTTGTCGTCTGTTGCGGCTTTCAAATTGGAATACCCTAACATTTTGTTGTTTGGGAAAGGGTTAAACAGCACCTGATAAAAAAGTTATTTAGAATCAAATTAATTTTTGTTTGGTCATCAATAATCTTTTAGAGATCATTCGCATTCAGCTAATCCACGGTATTTACCTGCCTTCTCTGCTTCAAACCTTTTTAAATCGGTCATATATTCACAGAATTATTAAAAATGGGAAATGTTGTGTCGTGTGATTCCCTGCAGTGACCAAGGTAATCCACATATCGCTGCCCTTCAACGAAAACCTCGTATCTGCAGCTTGTTTGAAGCTGCAGATACGAGGTTTTCGTTGAAAAGCAACAATATTTCATGATCAGCAGAGATGTCAATTAAAATTAGCTTGTATGTTTTAATAGCCAATCAAACCCTTCATATTGCAGAAATATTTTGACCCGTTGGTGACCTATTGGCATACATTTAATGAATTATTGACCCTAATTAGGTATACATTCTGTGACACACCGGTATTAATGTATTCTAATTTCTTACATATAGGTCAAAATGGATTCAATATTTTTTCTGCAATATAAATGGTCTTTTCTTGGATTGGTCTATTAACACACTAGAAAAATCCAAGCTTTTTTCCAGACCTTTTTTTAGTCCCCTTAAGTTCAAAAGACCATTAAAGAAATAGATACCAATGTTTTACATGTACAAATTGTTTTAGTTATGAGAAATTTTATTTGTAGATATATACAAAATTTGTGTATGTAGTGTATTTATTTGATGTTGTATTCATTTGACAGAATTTAGACTAGACTAAGTGCAAAATGAAGCTTTTTTCAGATGACATAAAGCCCACAAATTGCTTTACCCATTCCCACAAAGTGACGTTTTTTGACATCCCTTAAGTAAAATGCTTGAGAAAACATGGAAAATGACAAAAAAATTGCTTGTATCAAGCAGTTTTGTCTTTTTCCACAATGTATTCCTACCCAAAATGGAAAGATTATTAAAAATTTCATCAACTTGAAATTGTCATCTGCAACACTTCAAATTGGAAAAGTCCAAAATTTTGCCATCCGGTAAAGGGTTGAATAGCACAAAATATGACGGAAAAAGGAGATAATGTTGGTTTCTAGCATTGTGCTCTATTTCTGCTTTACATTTTGAGCTATTTGTCTGTATTGCAAGGACAGCAGGCTTAATACTTTTTTCTGAAAACATCAAATGAAGACTTGAGTACATTTAAAAATGCTCTATAAGGCCTTGAGTCGTATTGGTCAACATTTCTAAACTGATTGTCTAATTCCAAGTTACATTACAAGCCATCTGATTGGATGAGATGTATGTCCTGGCCAATCGGATGGATTTTTGTGAAATTTGGAACTTGGAATTAGACAAGTTGGTGACTACTGCACCTGGTCACATGCAATACTGTGTTCACATCATGTCCACATTGTGTCCAAAAATATACTGTACGACTGGTAATTGTTGGACATGCTCTGGCCATGATGTGGATGTGGCATTGTGTATGTGACCAGGCCTGTATGTAAAAGTATAAGAGTTTAGAGGGCTTAGTACAAAATGGTTGTAAATGCAAGGACAATTTCATGCATTTACAACACTTTTGCCTCTAGCTCTTGATTTTAGATTACCCTTTATCAAACGGCAAGAATGTGCACTTTTCCTATTTGGAAACTGGTGCAGACAAAACGTGTGTTGATAAAATATTGGATTTTTGTACAATTTAGCCTAGAAAGCTTTGAAGCAAAAGAAGTTATCAGTATCAGTAGTTTCTTCTTTTGACTAGATGGTTTTCGGAGCCTTTTCTATCAGGGTGTCAAAACCTGGGTCTTGTTTGGGGAATGGGTTAAAATCATTAATCGCTGATGTCTATACTTTGTAATGTTTGCAATAAATGCTGTATCTGCCCATTTAGAATGCCATATTTTATGAGATCATGAATTTTATTGTTTTATAGAATATTATGATTGAAGAAATAATATGTGAATAAAAATGTATAAATTGTACAAAAACTTTGTCTTTCTTTTATAGTTGCCTTTTACTCATTACCAAACTACAAATTTCTAGACCATCCCACATTCAAACATTTTTCATACCATAATTTCAAATGAATGGAATTTTACATTTTCTGGTATTTTGATTCGAAAACATTGTGGAAAAATGAAGAAATTGCTTGTTACAATGTTTTCTAAAGCCTTTACCTTGTGGGGCGTCAATATGTTGGAATGGGTTAAATAGATGTGTTGCCTATGGCAAATGAGGAACAGCCTGTTTGGCGGCCATCATGGTAAAACACAGTTCACCCATTCTGAAAAAGTGACACTTTTATGCCCGATAAGATGAAGGCTTTTTAAAACACTGTGGAAAATGCAGAAAACAATGCTTGTGACAAGACTTAATAATTTTTGGCAAACAGAAAAATATAGAAGGAAAAGGAGAAAATATTGATCATTAACATTTCTTTCTTTACCTTCAACGTTTTCGGACACTCGTTTTCAAGGACATCAAAACTCGGGAAAGAGTTAAGTGGCTACTTCAAAGAAGTTGCAAAGATTTACCCCTTGGACCTGGTTGATGTATTTTGGTATTCTTAGTGCAAATCTGATTTTAAAAATCAAATGTTAAGATTCCAGCTACAACACAGTGTATAATCACGTGACTCAGAATTTACGATAATCTTCAATATCTTTTTAGCTCACCTGAGCACGAAGTGCACGAGGCGAGTTATTGTGGTCACTTTTTGTCCAGCGTCCGTCCGTCAACATTTGAGTGTTTACACTCTAGCATCCACAAAAGTTAGGCAATCTTGATCAAACTTGGCCAAAACAAGTATGATCATAAGTTCTCGGACAAGTTCGATTATGGGCCTGATCGGACCAGAAAGTGCGGAGTTATCTGCCCTTGAAAGTCAAAAAATGCTGTTTTTAAATTTGTTTACACTCTACCATTTACAATTATATATCAATCAAAACAAAACTTGGACACAATGTTGGAGACCATATGATCTTGGATGAGTTCGATTTTCAGTCTGATCTGACCAGAAAGATGAGAGTTATGTGCCCTTGAATTGGGCTAAATTGCCATTTTTGGCTGTTTTCAACCTTGTTTACTCTCGAGAATCTACAATCATTAATAAATCAAAACAAAACTTGGACACAATGTTGAGGGCCATAAGATCTTGGATGAGTTTGACTTTCAGTCTGATCTGATCAGAAAGTCCAGAGTTATCTGCCCTTGAACTTGACAAAATTGCCGTTTTCTGCTGTTTTGGACCTTGTTTACACTCTAGAATCTACAATTATAGATCAATTAAGACAAAACTTGGACACAATGTTTGGGACCATAAGATCTCGGACGAGTTTGATTTTCATTCTGATCTGACCAGAAAGATGAGAGAAATGCGCCCTTGAATTGGGCAAAATTGCCACTTTTGGCTGTTTTCGACCTTGTTTACACTCTAGAATCTACAATTATTAATAAATCAAGACAAAACTTGGACACAATGTTGGGGAGCATAAGATCTTGGATGAGTGTGATTTTCAGTCTGATCTGACTAGAAAGTCGAGAGTTATGTGCCCTTGAATTTGACACAATTGCCGTTTTTCGGCTGTTTTCAACCTTGTTTACTTTCTAGAATCTACAATTATTAATCAAGATAAAACTTGGACACAATGTTTGGGACTATAAGATCTTGGATGAGTTTGATTTGCAGTCTGATGTGATCAAAAAGTCAAGAGTTAAGTGCCCTTGAATTTGATAAAATTGTCGTTTTTGACTGTTTTCAACATTATTTACACTCTAGAATCTACAATCATTGACCAATCAAGACAAATCTTGGACACAATGTTAGAGACCATAAGATCTCACATGAGTTTGATTTTCAGTCTGATTTGATTAGAAAGATGAGAGTCATGTGCCCTTGAATTTGATAAAATTGCTATTTTTGGCTGTTTTCCACCTTGTTTACACTCTAGAATCTACAATTATTAATCAAGACAAAACTTGGATACAATGGTGGAGACCATAAGATCTCGGATGAGGTTGATTTTCAGTCTGATGTGATCAGAAAGACGAGAGTTATGTGCCCTTGAATTCGATAAAATTGCCATTTTTGGCTGTTGTCGACCTTGTTTACACTCTAGAATCTACGATTAGTACTCAATGAAGACAAATCTTGGACACAATGTTGGAGAACATATTAAGATCTCAGATGAGGTTGATTTTCAGTCTGATCTGACCAGAAAGACGAGAGTTATGTGCCCTTGAATTTGATAAAATTACTATTTTTGGCTGTTTAAGTCGCTGAGCGCTCGCGCTGCGACTTACTGTTGCCGTACGAGTTTTTCTGGACAGGTCAAATAAGGTCAAAGACGGACCTCTTAACTTCTTACTGTATTTCTGTTTTGAGACAAAGTAGATCTCTGATTTCTTGTCCACACTTTGATTTAATATTGAAATTTGACTTTCTACAATTTCTAAACTGACATGCCAAATAATCATTGTTGAACGAGGAAATTATACGTTTTATGTAGAACTATTTTTTGGCGGAGAAAATAGGATCGCGCGCAATAATTCCGTTTTCTGAGGTATATTGGTCTAAGGGAAATAATCAGGTTTAAATTAGACAGTTTTCATGAAAGAGTTACTTCCCTTGGATAGTGCAATAGACATCGACTTTATGACTCGGCGACAATAAACATACGACAACGACGGAATACTCATTTGCTTGATTCTTTTTATAATAAATTCCATTTTAACAAGGTGTCTTGCTTGATATGCATCGTTCTGCCATTTCAAGCGTGTAATCTCGCAATCAATATGCCCTAAATTAACACACGACATAATACACCAACTGACAGTTTTGAAGTGCGCATGCGCAAGGCGTCAAATATCTCCCTGAAAAGTACGAGTAAAATTTCTTCGTCCACTATAATGTCATATACGCGTAGCGTTAAATAGCGCTTCAAACGACGTATTCTGGCTGATTAAAAGGAAAATACAGCCGTGATTCATCAAAACAAAGAACAAAGTTGGAAATGGCCACTGCGGGTTTAGGTTTTAATCCGTAATTATCGGAAATATCCATATAATTATTTGTTTTCTAACACGGCACCCGCCCAGAAAGTTAGCTTTACGGGCTACATGAAAGTTAGAAACCCGTATTTGATATCGGTTATTTGCTTATTGTGTTCTTGTTATACATACATGCATCCTTTAAATAAATCCTTTCCCAAAAAACCGTCTAGTTTTGATGTCCTAAACAGGATTTGCTTTGGATAATTGAGGGAATGGTGCAAGCTACATAGCTTGAATGGGCAAAGTTTTGGTGTGTGTAAAAGTGTGATTT
The DNA here is from genome assembly GCA_963680895.1 of Fragum sueziense. Taxonomy (NCBI): domain Eukaryota; kingdom Metazoa; phylum Mollusca; class Bivalvia; order Cardiida; family Cardiidae; genus Fragum; species Fragum sueziense. The sequence goes on along the minus strand of OY804608.1, from coordinate 40,132,737 downwards.
GACATGCAATGATCACAAGTCATGATATATTTATTAGATTGATTCTGAGAATGTGAATAGAAAATAAAGAAATTTGTTGTTTCTACTTTAAAAAACCTGCTTTGGGAAAAAACTCTAGATAAACATGGAGATCTCATATCGGTCTATCGGGAAACTAGAAAATGCTTTGGAAAATGAATAAATTGCTTATCACAAGCAACTTCTTCATTTCCACAATATTTTCAAACGTCTTCATCTTGTAGGTCGTGAAAAAAATGTTGTAATCCTTTGCCAAACAACTTACTTGAGGTCACTAACTATGACGTCATTGACGTGGTAGATTGGGGACTGTTCCAATCGAATCAACAAAAGGACAAATATTTCCTTTTCTTCGCAAAGACCCATAAAAAGTATTTAAATTGTTTTGAAATTTACATAAAATGTTGTTGTTCTTTTTTTTTTTTTTCAATGTAGTAAATAATCATACATCTAAATAAATTGCATGTCTGCAACAAATTTTGATATTCTTAATAAAAGAAATGATGATGTTAAGGTTAGAAAACGACCATCTTGATAATGTTTATGATAGAAAAGGGCTGTTTTCAACCTCAGTTCTGAGTTCGGCCCGTAAAACGTTTCATTAAAGAAAATAAATCAAAATCTGCATCTAATCATTGATTACTAGTGATGCGCTATTAGATGTCTCATATTTTAACTAATAATTTATAAGCCGACTTTTTTTGAGGTTTCAAACAAGTAAATACGGTTGCTGGATATTCCAGAAATTTTCTAATGTATGTTTTATGATTTGTCTGAAAATTATTGTAGCCAATCCATGTGACACAGATCAAAGATTTACAGGGGGTATATAATTCGGGTAAAGACGAGAAGGGTGCGGTAATCGTGTTCATTATGTGCCCGGTGCTTTCAAGAGGTCACATATGTCATAACTATCTGTGTTGAGATTGGATTAACGAAAGGTGTCTCTTTCATTACATGCTAATGGGTTAACAAAAGCAAATGTATGAAAATTAAATGTATTCAAAAGAAAGAGACACATATTGGAAACTTGAAAATCATGGTTTATTTCAATAACTTGGAGTATAACAAAATTTTACGTCAATTAAAGTGACTCACCCTCTCTGCAAAAAGTCACAGGTTTTTTGATAGCAAACTTAGTAGAGGAGAGCGATTTGCTGCGAATTGTGTAGCTGAAGCCGATCGCTTCTGTGGGTCTGTCATGATATTCGCTGGCATTTCCTTACATGCGAAAACCGCAGTCGTAATTGTCCGAGGCAACCTCAATGCTGCACGGTACCAGCAAGACATCATCCAACCAGTGCTTATCCGTTTCTTTCGCGCCAACAGACGGGGCATGCTTCTCCAAGACAATGCTCCTTGTCACGTTGCTAGAGGTTCCATGGCAATGCTTCGTGCGAACAATATTAATGTAATGCCATTTCCATCAAAGAGCCCAGACCTCAACCCCATTGAGCATGTGTGGGATTTGCTCAAACGGCGAGTGCATGCTTTGCCTCAGCAGCAAAATTTGAATGAGCTTGAACGTGATATTATTCAAATCTGGAACAATATAACCCATCAGGAGCTCCAGCCGTACATTATGTCCATGAGAAGCCGTTGTCGCGAGTGTATCGGTGCAAATAGGGGTCATACCCGGTACTAAGTTTGCTGTCAAAAAAACTTGTGACTTTTTGCAGAGAGGGTGGGTCACTTTAATTGACGTTACTTTTTGTTATACTCCAAGTTAATGAAATAAACCATGATTTTCAAGTTTCCAATATGTGTCTCTTTCTTTTGAATACATTTAATTTTCATACATTTGCTTTCCTCTCGAAATTTAAAGAGATATACAAGGTGACCAATTAGAAAAGTTGTTGAGTGTAGATCTTTTAAGAAGCAATGCTTGTAAATACTTATTGGTTGAAAAAGAGAATTGTCCCCGCCCATCCATTGACTTACTAGTTGATTGACATGCTTCTCAGGTGAATAAGCACGTGATACAGTGGGATCCCTTTTGTTAAAAAACAGTATGACGTCTTGATGACGTAGCGTCTACTCAATCTGGGCTGGAATAGTGACTTCAAAAACACCGCCAACATCTGCTCAGTTATTTCGGAAACTGTTTCAAAATATGTTAGTTGGATTATTACCGGTGAATTTTTGGTTTGGATAATAGACTAACAGGTATCATTTTCTTCGTATCATCATGACGTTATCGCTTGCCGACCAAAAACAAAATAACCTACTAAACCTAGATGTATAATTTTCTACGTTACATCATAAAATCTGCATGAATTACCATTCAAATTAAATTGTCGAGCGTCCGTCGATTCAGTCGACGTTTCTGCGATTAAATTTCTTATCATTAATCACCGAATAATCAACGTGAAATAAAATAGTTTTTGTGAAGAGAGGGGAAATTAATTTGTGAATAAACCATTATTAGAGGCTCAAATTATCGATTAATCACGACTTTAGGCTTGCCGCAATAAACAGTTCTAGAGATTATTCATTTCCGTGACTATAAAATATTGCGTACCTAAATGATATCAATCTTGAGAAATATCACGGTCACCAAGAGGGATGACAAAAGTGCAAGTGTGGAAACACAACAGCAAAGATCAAATATAGCTAAGTAATAGTTGCCTTGATGCATCCGAAAAATAAATACAATCTTGAAATCAAGATTGAATTGCCAATGGTAGTGACACCGTGAAATTAGCTGCGATATCGTAGCCACACATTTGATAACCGGTATTGGTTGGTGGCTACGAGTCCTCCCTCTTGCTTCTTTGGAGTAAAGCAAACAGGTGTAAAACACATTTTCTTGTATACGTTTTTAAATGCCAACATATTTTATCAGAAGTAAATCCGATAAGAACATAGTCCATGTCAAAATTTTGGTATAAAAGTATCAACAAGAATTGTTTTGATATTTTTTCTTCCAACAGAAATTCCATGTCTCAGTAGAATAAAATGGGTGGGTAGTCTAGTCCGCTTCAAAATTAATTAAACTTTATTTGAAAGTGATTTCGACATAAAACTAAGATGGATTGACAGAAAAATGGTTTAACCTGTTGTCATTTAACATTCTCACTACATTCAACAGCTTTATTTTGAAGTTTGACTTTGCTAAACTTGCTGGAATGAATCATTCCAGTACCTGCTCCATTGCAACTCAAGGGCGGATCCAGGAATTTTTTCCAGGGGGGGGGGGTGTGTCCAAGCCAAAGATTTTTTTCCAGTGGGGGTCCAAGCCCAAATTATGGCTTAAATGTAGTAAATATGTAACGTTACAATAGAATTATACAGTCAAAATTTAATTTTCGGTCAATTCCAGGGGGGGGGGGGGGCTCTGGCCCCGTGGACCCCTGGCCAGGGCGTTTCCATAGACCCATCGGGGGCCCTGTGGTCCATGGCCCCCAGCTGTAAAATTCAGTATTTTGAAAGTATCTTACTTTCAACCAGGGAGGACAAGTGTTATTTTGAGGGGTTTTAGTTAAGTGAGGAATGCGTTATGAAGTATAGATCTATTTTATTCAATGAATTTCTGTGACATCTTCTGAAATTGGGAAATCTGAATAGAACAAAATGGGTAAATATTTCATTTAAAACATCGTTCTTACCCAGAATTTTATTTAGTTTAGTATCAATTCCAGTCAATTTACGGGACATGCAGCCAAAACATCGCAACTACAGATTAAAGGGGGACCTGCTAGGCTGTCGAAAATGCAAATGGCACAAAAATTACAAACCAGATATAAACGTATGAAATTACCAACCTGAAGGGGTCCATTGTTAGCACTCATTGAGCTTTATCAAGTATAAAAATCCAAGTCAATGAATAACGTGCAGATCCGCATTCTATTGTCCTTTGTTTTTGTTTTGTAACGGTTACACATGCCCAACCTTCAAAAAGCAATTACGTCAGAGGTACGTCATCTGTGCTCAGCGAGATTCAACACACCGTACAACCGGCTGCGTCGCCAACGAAGACAGATTCGGCATCTGATGTCAGGTGCATGGTAGGTCAAATTAATTTACTTTTATGAATAAATGAAAGGATCTTTGGTATTCTATAGTTGATAAATACGCATATAAATGTTCAGTGCTGACTGCTTCTACAAAATAAACCTTTCCACGCATCCCTCGCAAATAAGGTCACAGTCATCGACGCAGCCGGTTGTACAGTGTGTTAATACTGCTGGGGATGTGTCTCGTTGACCTTGACCTTGTCTCGTTTCGAAGTAAAAATAGAATCTGTAAACACGCTTGTAAAGGATTGATCTATAGCAAAGGAAAGATGGATATTCGCCGTGATTGAGGTTTTTATGCATTGCAAATTGTTTTTCCATGTACAAATATGAGTTCCCGAATAGTTCAGAAGCATAAAAACCTAGCATGGGCCCCTTTCAGAAATCTGTCGTTACGACGTGTTTACTCCCAATCACTAAACACCCAAAAATTACCTACAAATTGGACCAATCTAACATTTTGAAAATAGATCTAGCTTCCACTGCTTTTCATATGTAGCATTCATTTTAACGATATAATTATCTATGGATTTGCTGTAGCCTATGGTATTATGAATTTGTATATATAGATATGGATGAAAAATAAAGCTGTGTTTCTCTGTAAATATTCTATAACTTGTTTTGTTCTTTCATTTTATTATTTTTTTTTCAATTTGTTTCTATAGAATGTGATCTAATCACGAGTTCGGTCATCGTTTATAAACTTTATCGTCATTTTGACAAAATATATTTTGTGTATTTAAAATGGAGATCTAGGTCTTGTTTACATCGCATAAAACTTCATAGGTAAGAATTGATACTCTGTCAATCTCATTTTTGGGGTTTTGCCCTTTGTTCATTTTCATATTTAATTGTTTGTCAAGAGCATTACTAAAAATTATGCGAGGTAGATTCGTGCAACTTCATAGGTGGATGGTGTCATTATGTAGAAGTGTATTGTACAAAAATATAACTCTGCTGATAATGTTCGTGGAGTTATTGCCAATTTTCCCTTTTCATTCTTGATGTAAATTAATTCTACAATTGCACTACTTCAATTGTTAAAGGTTTACCCTTGTGGGGACATACATACATTTCATTCAATACTTCAAAGCATTCTCTGATAGGATCATGAAAAGCAAATCTTGTTTTACAAATAATTATGTTGTAGCGACTTTCAGGCCCTTCAGGGCTTTGATTTTAACCTTGTTTACACTCTAGAATCTACAATTATTTTAAAACAAGAGGACCCTGAGGGCCCTAAATCGCTCACCTGAGTAATGTTTTAATAATGCCAAATAACTTTGCATATGTTACGCATTGTGGTCCCAGAGAAGAATTTGGCCATGTAGTTAAGGAGGAGATGTCGTTTACAAAAATTGATGAGTTTTATGACATTTCCCATTTTCTGATGCCACAGCAACCAGAGTTTTTCATGGATTTAAATTCTTTTCGCAATTTTCAAAAGGGACCACCCAAGGAACATTTCTGCCAAGTTTGGTTGATTTTAACCCAGAGGTTAAGGAGGAGATGTTGTTTAAAGAAGTTGTTAAGTTTTTGTGAAATTTACCATTTTCCGATGCCACGGCAACCAGAGTTTTTCATGGATTTCAAATCTTTTAGCAATTCTTATAAAGGACCACCTAAGGAACATTTCTGCCAAGTTTTATTGATTTTGACCCAGAAGTTAAGGAGGAGATGTCGTTTAAAGAAATTGTTGAGCTTTTGTGAAATTTCCCATTTTCCGATGCCATGACAACCAGAGTTTTTCATGGATTTCAATTCTTTTAGCAATTCTTATAAGGGACCACCAAAGGAACATTTCTGCCAAGTTTGATTGATTTAGACCCAGAAGTTAAGGAGGAGATGTCGTTTAAAGAAATTGTTGAGCTTTTGTGAAATTTGCCATTTTCCGATGCCACGGCAACCAGACTTTTTCATGGATTTCAATTCTTTTAGCAATATTTATAAGGGACCAATCAAGGAACATTTCTGCCAAGTTTGGTTGATTTTTACCCATAAGTTAAGGAGGAGATGTCGTTTAAAGAAATTGTTGAGCTTTTGTGAAATTTCCCATTTTCCGATGCCACGGCAACCAGAGTTTTTCATGGATTTCAATTCTTTTAGCAATTTTAATAAAGGACTTCGCAAGGAACATTTCCACCAAGTTTGGTTGATTTTGACCCAGAAGTTAAGGAGGAGATGTCGTTTAAAGAAATTGTTGAGCTTTTGTGAAATTTCCCATTTTCCGATGCCATGACAACCAGAGTTTTTCATGGATTTCAATTCTTTTAGCAATTCTTATAAGGGACCACCAAAGGAACATTTCTGGCAAGTTTGGTTGATTTAGACCCAGAAGTTAAGGAGGAGATGTCGTTTAAAGAAATTGTTGAGCTTTTGAGAAATTTCCCATTTTCCGATGCCATGACAACCAGAGTTTTTCATGGATTTCAATTCTTTTAGCAATTCTTATAAGGGACCACCCAAGGAACATTTCTGCCAAGTTTGGTTGATTTTGACCCAGAAGTTCAGGAGGAGATGTCGTTTAAAGAAATTTTTGAGCTTTTGTAAAATTTCCCATTTTCCGATGCCACGGCAACCAGAGTTGTTCATGGATTTCAATTCTTTTAGCAATTTTTATAAGGGACCAACCAAGGAACATTTCTGCCAAGTTTGGTTGATTTTGACTCAGTAGTTTAGGAGGAGATGTCGTTTAAAGAAATTTTTGAGCTTTTGTGAAATTTCCCATTTTCCGATGCCACGGCAACCAGAGTTTTTCATGGATTTCAATTATTTTAGCAATTTTAATAAAGGACCACCCAAGGAATATTTCTGCCAAGTTTGGTTGATTTTGACTCAGTAGTTTAGGAGGAGATGTCGTTTAAAGAAATTGTTGAGCTTTTGTGAAATTTCCCATTTTCCGATGCCACAGCAACCAGAGTTTTTCATGGATTTCAAATCTTTTAGCAATTTTTATAAAGGACCACCCAAGGAACATTTCTGCCAAGTTTGGTTGATTTTGACCCAGTAGTTTAGGAGGAGATGTCGTTTAAAGAAATTTTTGAGCTTTTGTGAAATTTCCCATTTTCAGATGCCACGGCAACCAGAGTTTTTCATGGATTTCAATTCTTTTAGCAATTTTTATAAGGGACCACCCAAGGAACATTTCTGCCAAGTTTGATTGATTTTGACCCAGTAGTTTAGGAGGAGATGTCGTTTAAAGAAATTGTTGACGCCGTGACGGACAGACGGACAGACGGACAGACGGACGCCGGACATTGATAGATCACAATACCTCACCTTGAGCACTTCGTGCTCAGGTGAGCTAAAAAAAACAATGTTGGGCACCATAAGAGCTCGGATGAGTTTGATTTTCACAACGTTATTGACCATAAGTTCATATTCAGTCTTAAAGTCATAAATATCAATTGAATTGAACATAAGTGTTGCTCATATCATTTTGGTTCAGGTGAGCAATATAGGACCATCATGGTCCTCTTGTTTAATACTTCACCAATTTGAATTCGGGTTTGAAGCAGAGAATGTGGGAAAATGCCAGGAATAAGCTGGATGTGTTGTATTTTTCAAAAATCAACTGATAAAAAAGTTATTGAAGATAAACCAAAATTTTTGGTTTTTCAAAAATCAACATTGTCCATCTAATGTGTGACGTCTGTCCATATTCTCTGCTTCAAACCGAATTCAAATCGGTCCTGTAATTACAAAATTATTGAAGATTTTCTGAAAATATTGTATCACATGATTATCCACCGTGTACAACTGACTAATTAGGGATAGTCTTCAACAACCTTCTTCCAACAATCAAACTGATTTAGACCAGCACTACTGAAACAAACTTCACAAATTCACATGTCAATGCAAAATTGCCTGTTTATCATTGATAGCCATATATTTTTTATGTAGAAAATTTGATCCGTTAGCTGCAGCAGAACATGTATAAATAGCAGATTTTGGATTTGGCACAGTCATTGAAGATGACATCCTACCAATTTTAGTAAGATGTTAATTGATAATGTTAGTTATAAACCCATTCAAATGCTTTTTGACCCCTCCAAGACAAGGGCTTTGGAAACATTGTGGAAAATGAAGAAATTGCATGTGACAAGTAATTTCTTCATTTATTTTCCACAATGTGACAAGCAATTTCATCAAACATTCAAGTGAAATGGTGCAAAGTGAGAGTTGGGAATGGCCCTTTTTGTGACAAGCTTATGTTTCACGACAAGCTCATGCATGGGCGAGCTATGTTGTCCTCAAACTACACTTGTTTTTCTAGATCCGTCTGATCCCAGCTTTCCGAATGGCAGAAATGTCAGGAGTCTATTTGAAAAGCTGCTGCAGACATTAAAATGAATATTGAAAAGACTGAATTTGTATAAACTATAACATAGAAAATATTGAGACAAAAGGAGAAAATGCTGATTATCAGCATTTTTAGCTCACCTGAGCACAAAGTGCTCAAGGTGAGCTATTGTGATCGCTTTTTGTCCGTCGTCCGTCCGTCTGTCCACAATTTGGTGTTTACACTCTAGCATGTTAGTCAATCTTGACCAAACTTTGTCAAAACAAGTATGGTCATAAGTTCTCGTATGAGTTCGATTATGGGCCAGATCGGACCAGAAAGTGTGGAGTTATCTGCCCCTGAATGACCAAAAATGTTGTTTTTATACCCCCCACCTACGAAGTAGAGGGGGGTATATTGGTTTCACCATGTCTGTCTGTCTGTCCGTCCGTCCGTCCGTCCGTAGACTTTTTCGTTTCCGTGCTCTAACTTGAAAACCGGTTGACCTAGGATCATGAAACTTTACACAGTTGTTGCCCATGACCCAAGGAGATGCCCTATTGTATTTGGGTCACCAAGGTCAAAGGTCAAGGTCACAATCGGACTTTGTTTAAAATCCGTTTCCGTGCTCTAACTCAAGAACCGGTTGACCTAGGATCATGAAAATTTACACAGTTGTTACCCATGATCCAAGGGGGTGCCCTATTGTTTTTGGGTCACCAAGGTCAAAGGTCAAGGTCACAGTTGGACTTTGTTTAAAATTCCTTTCCGTGCTCCAACTACAGAACTTTTTGACCTATAGCACTTTTCCAGTGACAAGGTGCTAGTGGGGGGTATTTGTCCGCTTTGCGACAGTTCTAGTTAACTTTGTTTACACTCTAGCATCTACAATTATAGCCCAATCAATACAAAACTTGGATATAATGTTGGAGACTATAAGATCTTGAATGAGTTCGATTTACAGTCAGATCAGAAAAAAAGTCAAGAGTTATGTGCCCTTGAATTTGACAAAATTGCCGTTTTCGACCTTGTTTACACTCTAGAATATACAATTATTGACCAATCAAGAAAAACCTTGGACACAATGTTGGAGACCATAAGGTGTTGGATGAGTTTGATTTTCAGTGTAATCTGACCAGGAAGACGAGAGTAATGTGCCCTTGAATTTGATAAAATTTCCATTTTTGACTGTTTTCGACCTTGTTTACACTCTAGAACCTACAATTATTGGCCAATCAAAACAAATCTTGAACAAAATGTTGGAGACCATAAGATCTCAGATGAGTTTGATTTTCAGTCTGATTAGACAAGAAAGTCGAGAGTTATGTGCCCTTGAATATGAAAAAAATACCATTTTTGGCTGTTTTCGACCTTGTTTACACTCTAGAATCTACAATTATTAATCAATCAAGACAAAACTTGGACGCAATGTTGGGGTCCATAGGATCTAGGATGAGTTTAATTTTCAGTCTGATCTGATTAGAAAGTCCAATGTTATGTGCCCTTTAATTTGATAAAATTGCTGTCTCTGGCCGTTTTCGACCTTGTTAATACTTTAGAATCTACAATTATAAATCAATCAAGACAAATCTTGGACATAATGTTGAAGACCATAAGATCTCGGATGAGTTTGGTTTTCAGTCTGATCTGATCAGAAGGTTGAGAGTTATGTGCCCTTGAATTTGACAAAATTGCCATTTTCGGCTGTTTTCAACCTTGTTTACACTCTAGAATCTACAAAACTTGGACACAATGTTTGGGACCATAGGATCTCGAATGAGACTGATTTTCAGTCTGATTAGACAAGAATGTGTGGAGTTATCCACCCTTGAATTTGACAAAATTGTCTTTTTGACTGTGTTCATCCTTGTTTACACTCTAGAATCTACAATTATTGACCAATCAAGACAAACCTTGGACACAATGTTGGAGACCATAAGATCTCGGATAAGATTGATTTTCAGTGGGATATGACCAGGAAGACGAGAGTTACATGCCCTTGAAAATGATAAAATTGCCATTTTCGGCTGTTTTCGACCTTGTTTACACTCTAGAATCTACAATTATTGACCAATCAAGACAAAACTTAGACACAATGTTTGGAACCATAAGATCTCGGATGAGACTGATTTTCAGTCTGATCTGATCAGAAAGTCGAGAGTTATGTGCCCTTGAATTTGATAAATTTGGAGTCTTTGGCTGTTTTTTACCTTGTTTATACTGTAGAATCTGTAATTATTTATCAATCAAGACAAAACTTGGACACAATGTTGGGCACCATAAGATCTCGGTTTAGTTTGATTTTCACAAAGTTATTGACCATAAAGTAGTTTTCAGTCTTAAAAGTGTTGCTCATATCAATTTGGTTCAGGTGAGCGATATAGGACCATCATGGTCCTCTTGTCTTTTTTGTCTCCATGTTTTCCCAATCTTTTTCTGTTGAGGACATCAAAGCCAAGTCTTGTTTGGGAAAGGGTTGAACCCTGGTCAGTATTCATAAGGAATTATGAAGCGAATGAACAAAGAAAAAATATCTATTTTCTAAATTTAATGTGACATTTCACAGTCTTTGTGATTTATCATAACAAAATATACTTGATAGGTACAAAATACACAAAAAAGTATTTTTTATGTATAAATACATGTATGACAAATAAAAATGCATCTAAACCCTGATAAGGTTATAACATTATGTTGGTGTTATTGCAAAACCTCTTATCTACAGTTTCATTTTAGCAGTAGATTGAGGTTTTGCAATAACACCGATTATACAAGAAAAAGTAAGACCAACTAAAAGACAATTTTAAAGGGCGACGGTAACAGATGGTCTAATTGCAAAAAATGAATTTTTTTGAAAAAATATGCAAAACTTTTGTGTTGACAACCTCGGGATGGTTAATAATATGCGATTCAGACAGAGAATGAGCCGAAATTACAAGACAGATAGCTGAATTTAGGGAGAATCCAAACCTAAATTCAACCCCATCACTGATGGGGTTAGAATTATTTTGAAATTGTTGCACATGCGCATACAGCGCGGACCATGATTCAAACGAGATTCTTACTTGAATTTCAATATGACGTCATCATATATGTTGTGACGTCATTTAAGAAAGTCGCATGTCCTACTGTTTTGACCTACTTTCGATATCGCTTCATGAATTTGGTATCAAATTGCGAAAAAATGAGTCGTTGCTTCAAAAGTTTGTCGTAATCATTTAATCAGGTCATATAAAGCTTAAAAAGTGTACATTTCGTTTGTATTTGACAATTTTTGGGTCCAAATCTGGGAAATAGTAGCTTTAAGATCAAATTACAGCTTTTCTTCCAAAATTTTGACACTACAGCATTATATAAATATTTCAATTTCTTAAGAGTTTTAAAAAATGAAATCATCTTTCATTATGTCTTATATTTTCCACCAGAAGCTTATTTTGACTATGGTTGGTCATGTTTGAAAACAGTAGAACGTCAGCTTAAGTTTAAGTAACGGTACTTTTGAACATGTCCAACTATGACAATACTCTTTTCCAAAAGTGCATGCATGAATGAATTAACTTTTAGTTATCTAATGCTAAAGAGTAACATTGTTGCAAGTGAATACATATGTATTCAAAGTACAACAATTTATATAATAATCCTTTGTCATTCATTTTGCCAGAATGTATTTAAAAGGCTAGAAATATTGGAGAGACATATCGTCGTTGTAAATGCAAAACCTCGTACCTCGTTTTTGGAAAAGTTTAAAGGGGAAGGAAAAAACTGTAATAACTTTTCCCAAGCTGAAATGTTTTACTTGAAATTTGGTCATATTGTTTGCAAATAATGTGTCATTAATACTGATCAGTAAAAATATCTAGAAACCTGCGAGAATTGTCATAACTGGATAAACAAGATTGTACTTTGAAAATCGCAAAAATCGACATACGAGGTTTTGCATTTATACCGACGATATAGTTAACAAAATTATATTTACTACAATAACAAGTGACATTCACATATGGGCTTTTTTCAAAAAAAGTGCAAATTCTTGTCCCATGACTTTCTCAACCTATTATTTCTAAATAGCTCACTTTATTTCTGTATTCATGGTTTAGGACAAAAATGTATCTTAATACAATTAGAATGAGCCATTAATCATTTATCTAGACAGATATTTGCAACTTTTGTGACAATTTTAATCCGACCAGGATCCCAAAAAACCTATGTCCCAGAGCCAATCAGTCTTCTACTTTTATTCACAGATTTCATAAAACCTGTCCAATATAGTTGAAAATCATTATTTGTAATCTAAAATGGCATGATTTTTCATAAATGACAATATATTTGTAAAATTCAGTGAAAATATTGATTTTTTTCTTATGTGAAGGTGTGTCCCAACTTTTTTGTCCCTCCTGTTACTGTACCGTGAAATGTCACAGAAAAAAATAACCGGTCCCATGTTTATACTTAACAAGAGGCCCAGGAGGGCCTGAATCGCTCCACTGGTTAAAGTGGAAGAATTATCCCACGATTTCTTGTAAGCCTTACACAGGGGCAGCCAAATCTTGATATTTGTGAATAAATTTTGAAAAGAGACTCAAAGAACATTCTTGCAAAGTCTGGTTACAATTGGCCTTATGGTTGATTTTTAAAGAATTTTCTTATGATTTCTGTAAGTCTGATAAGCCCCTTTCTCCCTGCCACAGCCACATTTTTTTGACAAATATAAAAATTTGTGAACAAATTTTAAAAAGAACGACTAAAGGCTCATTCCTGCAAAGTTTGGTTCAATTGGGCACACTGGTTGATTTTTTAAGAATTTTCTTATGATTTCTTTAAGTCTGATAAGCCCCTTCCTCCCTGCCATGGCCACATTTTTTGACAAATGTAAACAAGCTGAAAATTACACCAAGGCAAGATCTTATAGTCACCAACATTTTGTGAAAGTTTTGTTTAGATTTGTCAATATTTGTAGTTGCTAGAGTGAAATCAAAGTCAAAATAGAGTTGAAAATGGCAATTTTGTCAAATTCAAGGGCACATAACTCATGATATATAATTCCGATCAAGCTAAAAATTATACCCAGGCAGGATATTATGCTTATATATATTCTGTCCAAGTTTTGTCTTGATTAGTTGATATTTGTAGATTTTAGAGTAAAAATAAAGTCAAAACCAGCTATTTTTGACATTCAAGGGCAGATAACTCAGGTTATTCTGGTTCGATCAAAATTCTTTGAAGGAATCTGAGAAAGGGTCACCCAAGGATCATTCCTGTGAAGTTTGGTTGAAATACATCCAGTAGTTTCTGAGGAGAAGATTTTTAAAGAAAAAGTTAACGGACGGACGGACGGACGCACGGACGGACGGACGCACGCACGCACGACGGACACAACGCCATGACAATAGCTCGCTGGCCTTCGGCCAGTGGAGCTAAAAATGGTTTTGAAAAGTTATCTCTCTTTAGTCAAACAATGGCGGAAATGAAAACAGGCATTCTTTAAAGAAAACTGCTTTTTGGAGGAAATGACTTTTTTAATTTAAGGTGAGTATATCTTAAGCTGTCTATCCTGTTACTGACCCTACAAAAGCATTTTTTACAAAAAAGTGTTGAAAAAAGTAATACAATACAAGATAATGAAGGTCATTTTCAAAATATTCCATCTCTATTAACTTTCAAGGGAGCAGTTATTATTTATTGAGAATTTACAGAGAAAATTTCCCTACTGTTACTTTCCCTCCTGTTACCATTCATATAAATTGTAACAGGAGGGACATGAGAGTAACAGGAGGGACAATTTAAACAAAACATTAAATATGCACATATTTGCAAACCTGTGATATAAAACAAATTTGATATTGTGTCTTAATTACTAAAGTGTTAGAAAGGGAATGTAAAAAGAATATTGAGCTCATAAACTTGGTAAATTCTCAAAAAATGGAAATGTCCACTAAATATGACCTTATATAATGACCTTGACCTTGCTATGTGTCCTTGACATTAATATGACTGGAAAAGTTAAACCACAAAGTGAGCACATGATGAAAAATTAATACCAAAGTATGCAATATTCTTGATTTTTTACCAAAATTAGATTTTTTTGCAGGCACTTCGAGAAGAATAACCAAGAAAACATGAAAAATGCAAAAATGATATAGTTTTAATATTATGATATGTTCATGACATAAATCAGTTGAATTCAAGGAAATAAATAAAAAGAAGTTGATAGAATTATAAGGAAAAACATTGAAAACACCATGAAATGAATTGTTCAATTGGTTACTGATTAGTAGATTTTTGCATTATTTTGCAAGTACAGACAACTAACATGTACATGATGTATAATGAATAAACATGCCAAATTATGATTTCTACATACAATTCCAGGTAAAATATATCTCAAACTTTGCTTTCACATGTTTTCTTAAGATAATACTCTGCTTGAAATAGTTGAATGTCTTTCCTGTTACCATCTGTCCTTCCTGTTACCATATTGTCCTTCCTGTTACCACACTTTAAAATAGAATTTCAGAGAACCAATTAGTTGCTAGGCAAATGCAAATATTTCATGGTTTTTAAATGGAATACAACATTTGTATTAAAATACATTTGATGAAAAAAGAATGTTTAGTTCCTTTGAAAAATACATTGGAATGTTTGGAAATTTGTGACATTTTTCAAAAAGCAGCTTTAAAGCAATCAAAAAAGTTGTTTCTTGACATTTTTACGGGAAATATGTGTATTATCAATTTACTGAAGACTTCTCAATGAAAATGAATGAAAGATAATGCAAATTTATACAATCCATGGAAAAATATCTTAAAATCATATTTGGTAACAGGAGGGACATTGGTAGTCACATGGCCATATTCCAATAACGATTACAAAAAGATAGTAGGTCTGGGAGGTCCCCCTTTCATCTATATGCTGTGTGAGATATCAAAAAGTGATCTTATCATAAAAAAATGAAGGAAACACACATTTCATTTTATGAAAGAAATGGACCTGAAAATTGCACTTTTTTTGAAAAAAGCCCATATACACTGCTTTTTATTAAGTCTCCTTTTCCTGTGGCAAAGCATAGTATAGTTGCTTTTCAACAAAACCTCGTATCTACAGCTTTAAACAAGTTGTAGATACGAGGTTTTTGTTGAAAAGCAGCGATATCCATAACTATGACAGTAAGCACAATGAATACAAGCATGTTATGAGAATTTAAACCAAATACGTCCACAAATGTAGGATTTTTTCGGTTTATAAGATGTGAATTTACATATGTAGGACAGACAAATAGACAGACAGACAGACGGAGAAGATGATATGAATATATATGTATAACCAACCTAAGCCACAGTGTATAACAAGATGTGTTTGTAGAATACTAATGCCCCAAAAAAGGCCAATGTTTAGTTTTTGGATAGACGGATGGACACAGATAAATAAAAATATTAGATACATAATGGTTCTGTGATGATATGAAAAATTAATGAACTTGTGCCAATTGCTTAGCCATTTCCCAAACAAAACCTTGTCTTGACGTCCCTAATGGATACAGCTTTGGAAAACATTGAGGCAAAAGAAGAAAATGCTGATAATCAGCATTTTCTGCTTTTGCCTCAATATTTTCCCAACCATAAAGCACTGAAATTCCATTAATGTAAAATTTCATTTTGTTGTCTGCAGCAGCTTTCTATTTGGACCAGTCACTGTCTACAATTTTCCGCTTGGGAAAGATTTAAAATGAGTTTAACCCTTTCCCAAACGACAAAATTTTAGGGTGGTCTAATTTGAAAGCAGCTGCAGATGACAAGTTATATTTGAATAAAGATAGGATTTGTGTACAACATAGCAGAGAAAATATTGAGGCAAAAGGAGAAACTGCTGGTTATCAACAGTTTCTTCTTTTACCTCAATGTTTTCATAAGCCCTTTCTATCAGGGACGTCAAAACCAGGTCTTGTTTGGGAAAGGGTTAAAATTAATCCTTGGTGAAGCAATGAATTTATAGTTGCTTAAACCATTGTTAATTTTAAACCGTCTGTAAGCAATTGGACTGTAATGTTTTTGGTTCTACACAAAAACAGCAAGTGTTAAGTTAATGTGATTAAAATCATTGCCATAAAAAGATGGAAAAATAGTACCACATATCATTGCTTTACAGCAAAAACCTTGTCACTGCAGCTTGTTTTAAGCTGTAGTTACGAGGTTTTTGTTGAAAAGCAATGATATGATATTACTTTGCTTAAATAAAAATAAATTTTCTTGCAACCAACTTTCTTTGCATGTTGGTATTTACAAGTAAAATATAACACTTGAAAAATGATTTACTATTAAATTAAAAGATCATCTTCCAAAATAAATTATAGCTATTCAATGTTACTATTCAGCCCTTTACCAAAACAACAAAAAATTCTAAGCAACCAGGTACTTAAATTTTAAGGTGGCTGTTGAAAACAAAATTGTTGTTGTTATATAAAGACAGGATTTGAGCCCAAATTCGGATGATAAACATAGAGGCAAAAGGAGAAAATGCTGGTTATCTCAATGTTTTGTAAAGCCGATTCTAATAGGGATGTCCAAAGCATACCTTGTTCGGGAAATGGTCAAAATGTGTGAACTCTTCTTAAAATTTAATTCTGAATAAAGGAGTTGGATTATATTTGTTTTTAACAATAAAAACATGTATGTGTGATCACAGAAATACAAAATTTGAGCGATGAACAGAGTGATAAATGAACAAATAAGAATCAGTGTATTCTGTTTTGTATCCGACAAGCAATATTTGTGATCACAGAAATACAAAAGCTGAGCGATGGACAGAACAAGAAATGAACAAATAAGAATCAGTGTATTCTGTTTTGTATCCGACAAGCAATATTTGTGATCACAGAAATACAAAAGTTGAGCGATGGACAGAACAAGAAATGAACAAATAAGAATCAGTGTATTCTGTTTGTCAACAAGCCCTGTGCATCCTCTAGCAACTTTTCTGTTCTTTCTCTCTGAAAGTACAAAATTACAAAGAAAGCATTGAAAACATTGTCATAAAACAACACTTTAACCCATTACCAAACAGCAAAATTTAAGATGGGTCTAAATTAAAAGGCGTAGAAAACGGCAATTTGAAGTGACTGAACTTTTTAAACATCTTTTTTTATCTTTCTGTGAAGAAACACACACAGAGCATATCGACTCTGCTGTGCAGTGTACAGTAGCTGGAGAGTATCGATTATTCCATACTCATTGCATATTCGTCCGAGTCAGCTGAAATTTTTTCAAACTATGCTGGCCTGTAATTGTACAGCCTTTAACCCTTTCTAGAACAAAACTTGGTATTGATTTCCATAAAAGTTAGTTAAAGATTTGGAAAACATTGAAGCAATAGATAAATAAATATTCTACTTACATCTAATTTATCCAAGGCATCTCCTTTATCTTTAATATCGGGATAAGCTGGTAACAAAGCCTGTAATCGTACAGCCTTTAATGCTGTAGGTTGACATGCTATGAGGTGGCTTATTTCTTGTGCCTGTATACACAAAGATAAGATATTGATGCTTTTTAACAAAACCTCATAACTGGAGCTTATTTTCAGCTGCAGTAACAAGGTTTTTGTTAAACAAGAGGACCATGATGGTCCTATATCGCTCACCAGAACCAAAATGATATGAGCCACTGTTTTGTTCAATGCAATTGGTATTTAAGACTGAAAACAAACTTATGGTCAATAACATTGTGTCAAGTTTTGTCTTGATTAGTCACTATTTTAGGTTTTTAGAGTAAAAGTTTGAATGGCAGATAACTATTCTGATTATTCTATAATTCATTTATCCAAGATCTTATCGTAATTAACATCATAATCCAAATTTCGTCTTGATTGTTCATTCGAAACAGCAATTTTGTCAGATTTAAGGGCACATGCATGACTGACCACTTTCTCATTTGATTGCAGAAAATTCAGCTCATGCAAGGTCCTACAATCAGCAGCATAGTGCCAAAGTATTGTCTTGGTTGATCAATAATTGTAGATTCTAGAGTGTAAACAGCGTCGAAAACAGTCAAGAACAGCAATTTTGTCAAATTCAAGGGCACATAACTCTTGACTTTCTGGTTCAATCAGACCAAAAATCAAACTTATTTGAGACTTTATGGTCTCCAACATTGTATCTAAGTTTTGTTATGATTGGTCAATATTTGTAGATTCTAGAGTGTAAACAAGGTCAAAAACAGTCGAAAACTGCAACTTTGTCAAATTCAAGGGCACATAACTCTCAGCTTTCTACACAGATCTGACTGAAAATCAAACTCATCCGAAATTATATAGTCCCAAACAATGTGTCCAAGTTTTGTCTTGGTTGATCAATAATTGTAGATTCTAGAGTGTAAACAGGGTCGAAAACAGTCAAAAACGGCAATTTGTCAAATCCAAGGGCACATAACTCTCGACTTTCTAATTCAATCTAACCAAAAATCAAACTCATTTGAGATCTTATGGTCTCCAACATTGTGTCTAAGTTTTATCTCTATTGATATATAATTGTAGATTCTAGAGTGTAAACAAGGTCAAAAACAGCCGAAAACGGCAATTTTGTCAAATTCAAGGGCACATAACTCTAGTCTTTCTAGTCCGATCAGACTGAAAATCAAACTAAACCAAAATCTTATGGTCCCCAACAATGTGTTCAAGTCTTGTCTTGATTGATCAATAATTGTAGATTCTAGAGTGTAAACAAGGTCGAAAACAGTCGAAAACAGCCATTTTGTCAAATTAAAGGGCACATAACTCTCGTCTTTCTGGTCAGATCAGACTGAAAATCGAACTCATCCGAGATCTTATGGTCTCCAACATTCTATCCAAGTTTTGTCTTGATTGATCAATAATTGTAGATGCTAGAGTGTAAACAAAGTCAAAAACAGCATTTTTTGACATTCAAGGGCAGATAACTCAGCACATTCTTGTCTGATCAGGCCCATAATCGAACTCATCCGAGAACTTATGCCCATACTTACTTTGACCAAGTTTGATCAAGATTGGCCATCTTTTGTGGATGCTAGAGTGTAAACACCAAATTGTTGACAGACGGACAGACAGACGGACAGATGGACAGACGGACGGACGACAGACATTAAGTGACCACAATAGCTCACCTTGAGCACTTCATGCTCAGGTGAGCTAAAAACAACAACATGATAAGGTTAAAATTAGGGGCTGTATTTACCCACAATTCTAAATTGAATGTCTAATTGTAAATTACATTACAAGTCATCTGATTGGACGATACTCCTTTTCACTCAATGTTTTCTATGCAATAATATATACACATTTTCTACTTTTGATATTATCGTTGATGATGTCATCTTCAGCACCTTTCAAATTGGACCATCCCAATCAGGGTTTCCACCAACTTTCAAATCTGTGGGTAAGAATCATACTTTTACAGCATGTTTGTACCACATCTTAAAGGTACATTAGTATACCCAGGCCTAAATCTTTAAAAAATAATCCACAAAAGTTGGCTTTTAGCATGTTGTCACATCGTTTATAGACTTTATATGACATAATACAAGATTCATTCAGTAAATGACATAAAGCGAAAATCATGCAGCAGTGTAAAACTATGTAAAATATTTACAGCTGGTTGATCGTATTTACGAAATGATGTGATAGGGGGTTTTATATCCGTCGTAATCTAAGCCACTACAGGTAAGACGAAGCTGAAAGTTTGCACATAGAAATATTAAAGGCCATAGTTTAATTATGTACAGTTATCTTAACAGAAAATTACCCCAAAAATAAGTAAGTAACTGTAAGTATGAATCTTTAAGAGACAAAGAAGATTACTTGCAAAATCTGGGGGCACAAGATTCCATTTGAGTTTATTGGAAACCCTGATTAATAAATTGTTGTTTGGGGAAGGGTTGATAAAGATTGTGTAACCTACCCGACTAGACTGGTATCTCAATCTCATGATCCGTAATCTGTTTCTTGCTTCAGCTGCTCTAAAACACAAAATAAGGAAATGAAATTGAGTATAGATCTGAAAAAAAAAATAACGGCTTTTAAAGCAACCAGATCAGCCTGAGCTTGAATACAGTCTGATGAGGATATACAATGCTTACTAAAAGAGAACAGCATAGAACTTGATCAGATTGTGTGTATAGGCTTTAAGACACGCCCCCCCCCCCCCCCATCCCACCACCCAACCCCACCTCCATTATTTCCCAACTTGTCATTTTCTATGCCATTGTTCAAGGATTGACATTAAACAAATAGTCAATTTTGAAGCCCATTCATATATCTGGTGAAATATTACCTACTCACACCCACACATACAAATCTGAAACTGCCTCCTAAAGAGCTGGTGCATGCAACTAAGTATCTTACAACTTACAAGGGTTTTCCTAAGCTTTCTGTGCCTCCTGAAAACGGAGGCATTCCCACAGCAAAAGGCTGTGTTCCCAAAGCAAATTTTCTTCCATTTTTCCCAATTTACTGAAAGATGTTTAATTTTTTATTGAAAAATGAGTATTTTGCTTACTTTTTTAGCCCTAAATGAGAAATTTTGTGCTTTTAAAACTTCCCAATAATTAGGCCAGACTCCTTTTCCCATAATAGCTAGGAAAATCCCTGTCTAATCAAATGATATAACAAAAATGATTGACTTACTTTAATTGACCAATCAATTTTTCATGTTTATCCTTCTCTGACATTTCTTCTTCTGACGGTGGTGGGTGGTCCCTGTAATGAAAAATGATGTGATAAACCCTTTCCCAAACAGCAAGCGGCAAAATTGTGGGGTGGTCCAATATGAAATCTGCTGCAGACAACAAAATGAATGTTGATAGAGATGAGATTTGTGTATGATATAGCTCAGAAAATATTGAGACAGAAGGAAAAACTGCTGATTATCAGCAGTTTCTTCTTTTGTCTCAATGTTTTCCAAAGTATTTTCTATTATTGATGTCAAAACCAGGTCTTGTTTGGGAAAGGGTTAACCCATTACCAGAAAGAACAAGAGCCGTCAGACGGACAATGCTCCCCGAATAAGGCATTGTCACAATGAATGTATACGATGGAGAGCTAACATAAAGCTAACAAATGTTAAGCCCCCTTTTTCCATGACATATTTTCTATATGCAAATTTCAAATAGTTTATTGTAAAGGGCATCTGATTTGCTACTCAAATATGAAATTTCATCAAATTCTGACCATTAGACTAGGAGAAATTATAGCAAAACTGTATTTTACCTTAAGTCCCCTTTTCCCATGACAAGACCTCAAATCCAAAAATCAGGAAAAGACATCAGCATTATGTCATAGGGATTTCACATGATAAGTTTCATTTGATTTGACCCAAGGATTGTGGAGAAATCGCTCCGGACGGACAGAAGGACAGACGGACTGACGGAATGACAGATGGACAGACAAAGCGGCGACTATATGCTCTCCCTTCGGGGAGCATAAAAATTATAGACTCAGTGAGCCATTTGTACTAGGGATGTGAAAACTCGGTCTTGTTTGGGAAAGGGTTAGCTAAACTCTTTCCATATAACAAAACAAGAGTGCCACATTCATAATATATGTTGCTTTTTTGCAAAATGCCTCAAATTTTCCAAGACAATTAAATCATAATATGTCAAAATTCTTACAATATGTGCAATGTCAGGTGACTATGAAGATTATCATACACAAATCCCTTCTTTGTGAACATCCATTTTGTCATCTGCAGTAGCTCTCAAGTAGAATCACGGGTTTCATGAAGAGGCTGGGGTTGGGGATTTCCTACTCTTCAAAGTCGAGGTCTATTGATTAAACCATCAAATATGACCTCTGCCGTTTTTGATATACCAACAGCCTATTTGGTCGTCATAATCTAATTATAGCACATCATTTGAATTATCGAATCAAAATCATTCAGTTTTATCTTGCATGATCATTACGTATACATTACGTCGCTTCTATTTTTGGCTGAAGCCGGTAACATTTGAATTATCGAATCAAAATCATTCAGTTTTATCTTGTTTGATTACGTATACATTACGTCGCTTCTATTTTTGGCTGAAGCCGGTAATTTGAAGCGTCAGCCAATGAAAGTTTGTATCAGGTTTTTAAATTGTTTTGTTGTGTATAGCCAACGATTGGATAACGAAATCCCACCAAGGCCCCGAGATTAGATGTGAAATGACTCCGCAGGAACAGAGCATCATTCTATCATAATGGAATGAAGAGAGAATGTGCACTGTTCTTAAGAGAGTAGGGATTTCCATCCTCCATCTGCTTTTGTAAATAGTACATGGGGTTGATAAGGGAACTGTTGAAAATCCGGGAACCTACTTTGTCTCATCCAGGGGGTCCACAAATTATTGTGACCACTGCAGGTGAATATATAATAGGGATGGGAACGAGTACTTGATTAATCGAATACTCGATCGAACGTCCGAGTATCGATTACCAATTTCAGTAATCGAGTAATCGGAAAGAAAAAATAATTTCAACAGAAAAATGAAAATTTGTTTCCAAACTCAAGTTTTCTGAAAGTCTCGATCGCTCATTTCCACATTGTACCGTGCAAAGGGTAGAGTATGTAACACCAGGGCCCGGTTTCTCGAAAAAACTTAAGTATGATCTCATGCTCAAATCTGAGCACTGTGCTCAAATCGCACGAAATCCACGTGAACTTCAATTGAATACCAATCAACGTTGATTGGTATTGAATAGAAGTTGAGCATGAACTCATGAGAATATACTTAAGTTTTTTCGAGAAACCGGGGCCTGGTCGTCTGCCGATTATCTAATCCTTCGCGATTGTACAAATTTGCAATCAAATGCCAACAACTATTGTTCTCGCTGTCAAACAATGTCATAAATTTTCGCACCTTCGGCGCTCTTTACTCTGATTTCGGGACGTCCGTAAGATTTACCTTTGAGTTGATTGGTTAATCCAATATTCATTAGCCCATCATTGAATTATTGTTTCTATAGCTAATTTTTTTACACATATAAATTCATCAAAGTCTAACAATGCCTCCCCTAAAGTCTAAAAAGTGGCCTGTGTATATCTCACAACATGTATAAATATTACGGACTAATTTCGAGATAAATAACAACAACTTTGCAGATTTTATTTTTGATCTTTTTACGAGTTTACTGGAAAGATTTTGATACTTTCTGTAATTTGAATAAAAAAAAGTCCGTTTTTTTCTCAAATAATGCACTGATCAAATGTCATCTAACGAGACCAATTGACCGAAGATATACTGCATAAATAGGATCCTATGAACATGTCAGCAAACACCAATACTATAACCAAAAGACGACGTTTCTATCCGAGTACTCGAGTACTCGATCGGAAGGGTGACCGAGTACTCGATTAGTAAAATTGGTACTCGTTACCATCCCTACTATAAAAACATATTCTGTACTTCATTATACTATTACACACAAATCCCTTTTTTGGAAACATCGATTTTGTCATTTGCAGCAGCTTTCAGCCTTTCAAATAGAACCACCATAGGCCAAATAAAAAAACAGGTGTGGTTCAGGTTACCCGACCGTCCCTAGCAAATTAGGGCTGACCCTAATTTTTTTATTGCCCTCAAAGGAAAAATTACCAAAAGCAACAACAATGGCAAGAAAAAAAGGTAACAAAACCAAAATAAAAAAAAAAAAAATAAACAAGAGCTGTCACTGTAAGATGACAATGCCCCCGACACCGCTTTGATTTTAAATTATGGCCAATCTATGTTCAAGGTCAAGGTCATCCAGGGGTCAAGGTCACCAAAGTATGTGCCTACAGAAAGGTAATGCACCAAGGAATGTTGTGGTAAAGTATGAAGCGAATATGTTAAGTAATAAGGAAATTATGGCCAATGTTAAAGTTTTTGGACGGAATGACGGATGGACAGACAGACGGACAGACGGACGGACGGACGGACAAGTCAAATTTATGATGCCTCCCTATCGGGGGCATAAAAAAGGATAGCTGACCGACCTACCCTAATTTTTTTTCAACATGTTACCTGAACCACACATATTTTTTTTATTTGGCCCTACAATTTTGTTGTTCAAGAATAAAGACAGATACTTACTTTTCAAACTTCTTTTTCTTGTCAATAAGTCGTTTGGCAGCGTTGGTTTGTGATTCAACAACATCTTTAGGTGGATCTTCATACTAAAAACAACATGAACCAATCCATAATCAGATGGCTGAATTTCAGAGTTCAGACTGATCCCATAGACCCTTTCATGCCATAAAAGCGGCAAAATTGGGAAAAATGCATTGTTTTCTCCAAAATTGGAAAAATATTTTCGTCATAGACTGGAATAGAAATTGAGTCCTAGTGTGTATAATCAACTATATGAAATCAACCAAAGGGACTTCTTGTTTGCATCTGTATATTTTTTTCTAAACATATGAAAGGGAATGATTAAATTTTCTTTCAAAAAGAAGGAATAACTTTTGTATTGGGAATTTTCTTTCCAGATTTTGGGGATAAATACCCTTTTTGGCATTGGAAATGGGTCCTTTTTATGGACCCGTTCACAGAAGGAGAAAACAAGAGCCGTCAGAGACGGACAATGCTCCCCGAATAAGGCATTGTTACAATAAATATATGCCATGCAGAGCAAATATAAAGCTAACAAATGTTAAGCCCCCTTTTTCCATAACATATTTTGTATACGCAAATTTTATAAAGTTTATTGTCAAGGGCATCTGATTTGCTACTCAAATATGAAATTTCATCAAATTCTGACCATTAGACTAGGAGAAATTAGAGAAAAACTGTACAGGGCTTTTCTTCCTTCTATAACAGGGGCCGAAATTCGGTGGCTTTCCAATTGGAAAAGGGCTCCTTTTTTCCCAATTCCAGAGTAAGAATTTCCCAATTTTCAAAACTAAAATTCCTAAAATGTGGAAAATAAACAATGACCATTTACCAACTGGCAAAATTTAAGTCTTCAAGTGTGTCTTCAAGTCTTTAAGCAGTGTGTCTTCTATAATTCAGTCATTCTGTTTATAAAGTGTTGTTTAAGAAAATGTATTCTCATTGATTTCTACATGTATTCCTATTTATCATTTTTTCCCAATTTGACCAAAACTACGCTAAAATTTCCCAAAATGACTGACCAGGGCTCCTTCCCAATTTTTCGAAGAAAAGCCCTGCTGTATTTAACCTTAAGTCCCCTTTTCCCATGACGAGGCCTCAAATCCAAAAACCGGGAAAAGTACATCGGCATTTTGTCATAGGGAGTTCACATGGTAAGTTTCATTTGATTTGGCCCAAGGGTTATGGAGATATCACTTCGGACGGACGGACGGACGGACGGACGGACAGAATGACGGACGGACGGACGGACGGATGGACAGACGAAGCGGCAACTATATGCTCTCCCTTCGGGGAGCATAAAAAAACGTCTGTACAATACCCCCTCTTTATGCGGAGCCATGCCCTAAAACAGTTTGTGGGGTAGTTGAGGATACCCCTTTCCCAAACAAGACCTGGTTTTGACATCCCTAATAGGAAAGACTTGGGAAAACATGGAAACAAAAAAAGAAACTGCTGATAACCAGCAGTTTCTCCTTTTGTCTCAATATTTTCTGTGTAATATTTTACACAAATTCTAGCTTTAATAACATTCATTTCATCATTTGTGGCAGTTTTTGAAGTTGATCACCCAAAAATTTGTCGTTTGGGAAAGGGTTATACTCACAGCTAGGTATCTGCTTCTCTGTTGAGGGGCCATCTTCCGTAAATCTCTCTCTTCAACTTTCTTCCTGTTTCTAGGCTTGAACTTGGAGTCATCCTCATCCTTAAAATACCAGACAAATGCGAAATGAATTTTCTCTTTCTAAAAAGACAAATATTGGACTGTTCAATGTTCAAATATTAACCCTTTCCCGAACAAGACCTGGTTTTGACATCTCTAATAGAAAAGTCTTTAGAAAACATTGAGACAAAAGAAGAAACTGCTGATCACCAGCAGTTTCTCCTTTTGTCTCAATATTTTCTGTGTTATATTGTACACAAATACCTTATTTTTTAACATCAATTTTGTCGTCTACAGAAGCTTTTGAATAGGACTGCCCTAAACTTTCTTTGTTTGGGAAAGGGTTAACCAATTACCAAACAGTAAAATTTTGTACTGGCCCAAATTCCAAGATGTTGCAGAAGATAATTCCAAGTGAATGAAATTTTAAAAATTTTGTCTGGCCATTTGGGGTAGAATCATGGTACGGAAACTCCAGAGACAGAGCCAATGGCTCTGCACAGAAAAGTCTCTGGGGGCATCTCTATGAGTCTATATATATACACAATTTTTCGTCCATGTTTTCACTTTGTTGTCCAATTATTTTCTTATGGTGTTTAAAAGTGAAAAAAGGAGAATGTCATGCTCCGCTAACTATTTATCTGTTTGTTCTAATTTGTTTGGCTTCAATTTTGGATGCGTTTTCAAAGGATCATTTTTGTTGTGAGTTAACCCGATGTATTTTCATGTTTAAGCATTCAATGCTAACAACAGCCACACAAACTTGTAAAATGGTAATCAAAAGCTTCTATTGATAAGAGATTACTTTCCCAGATAACCATATACCTAAAAAATAATGGATTATTAAGAATTAATGGTGTGGACATGAAAATCACACATAGGGTCAACTCACGGCGACAATGATCCTGTGAAGACATGTATGATTTTGAAGGCTTAAGAATTAAAACAGACAGATAAATGGTGGTAGCGGATCATAACATTCTCCTTTTTTCAAATTCAATCACCAAACGAAAATATTTGCACAACAAAGAGAAAAAATGTTTGAAAAATTGTGCGTACATAGATGCCTCCAGAGCTTTTTCTTTGCAGAGCCATTGGCAAAGTCTCTGGAGTTTCCTTACCATGAGAATACATAGTAGAAAATGAAGAACTTGCTTATCACAAGCAATTTCTTCATTTTCCACAATGTTTTTCAAAATCTTTTTGTGGGACGCCAAAAGATTCTACAGATGCTGCTGGTTGTTATTCCCAGGAAATTTTGGGAACAATCGTATTTCATCGAGGAATTACTGTCTTGACGCATGCTGTTGGTTGGTCATGCTTCATTTGCCAATAAACTTACTATTTTTTCAATACCGCGGTACCATAATGACGCGGTACCGGAGCGGTCACACTAAAATTCGCCATATGAGGAAAATACGCCCTATGGAAGCCATATGAAAATATTGACGCCATATGGAAATATATGTTATATTAACATGTATTTTGGTCATATTAAGATTTTATTTATCATACTATTTCACTTTCGAGTAGATCTAGTACTTAATAGAAGTAGCCTAGATGATTTTAGGCGATACATTTTGGAGCTGATCGCCGACGCCATACCGCTTTGACCGTTCGCCACAAGGGTCAAAAGTTGATTTTTTTTATATGAAATGAATAAAATGGATAGATCATTAGATCTATTACAGTATATTTGATTAATTAGTTTCAGTTATTAAAATGTATACGTTTTTATTTTCAGATTTTAAAGAAGAATAAAGAAACTCAAAACTTCAAAGGGAGCAAACTACAGACATTTTAGACTGGATGAATTCATAGACTGGAAGCCCAAAATATTTATTCAAATTTTTGTGCGCTTTTTATGTTTTTGTTTTATCTATCATTGGATCTAGTATAATTATTGTATTTTTGTCGTCTGCTATAATTTTCCATGGAAAAGATTTTAGATTGCACAGCTTAACCTTTTAATTGGGACTTGTATCATACGTTTTGAATGATAAAATGGGATATCGACAAGGTGAACAGCATAATCCCATTTACTTTAACTTTTGGCGTCCCTTGAAAATTTTGAAAACATTGAGAGAAAGCAAGAAATTACTGATAATGTATAATCTATGTTTTGACACCACATATTCTTAACCCTTTCCCATGTATAATTCTAAATCACAGACCAGAAAATTTAAGATTATTTATTCTACATTTCCGATTACATCAATCTGCGTTTATTTCTTTTGACTCAATATTTTCCAAACCTTGATGGTCAGGTCAAAATACAAATCCAATAGTCATATTTATCTTGTGTAATAAGATAATAACATAATTCCATTATATAATTGCAATTCTACTTTTGGGTCTGTGTGGCGAAGGTTGAAGTGATGTGACATTATCGGCGCTCAACTCCAAAATTTACCATAATATCTAAAACCAAGTACAAATAAACATAAAATGTCAAATACTATTCGATATTTGACATTTTAAGCCTTAAAATTTCCAAAAGATAAACTTCTTTACCATACAATTCTATATGGCGTCTATATTTTCATATGGTCCCATAGGGCGAATTTTCCCATGTGGCGTATTTTAGTATGACTATGTCTAGTCTAGGTCTACTTGAATTGAACTTTTTGTGAAGTTTTCATTAATTGTGCCGATCATTTACAATAAACAGAACTTACCCCCATTTTGGTTGATGTTCTTTACTTTTCCTGTGTGTTTTTTCTCTTTCAAAATCAGTGAAAATGTGAGAAATAGGGGATTTTGTACATTGTTTTTGTAAAATCACAACACGGTCGTCGCCATTTGCAATTTAACGTCTCCTAGCAACGGAGCAAATATCGGCCCGAACGGAATAAAATGGTACACAAATACAAGTAAGGAAACTATGGCACATCATGAATTTTGTGCAGTTATCATTTTAACCCTTTCACAAACAATACCTGGTTTTGACGTCCTCGATAGAAAAAAACATTGAAGCAAAAGAATAAAATGCCGATAATCGGCATTTTCTCCCGTTACCTCAATATTTTCCGTACTGTATACGTAGAATCTAGTAGGCTACACAAATCCTACTTTTATCAACTCCTGTTTTGTAGTCTGTAGCAGGTTTCAAATAGGGAACGATTTTATCAAGTAAACAGTGACGTAATTTCGGACAAACAAACAATATTTCGTGGGTGTTGTTATAAAATCTCGTAACTACGGCTTGATTCAAGCCGTAGTTACGAGGTTTCATAATTGAACACTTGGAATCTCTTGAGAGAAAAGATGGAATCTTTTAAAAACACTTTCCTAACCAGTTCCGCTAGAAAAAATGTTCAAACCCTCTGGAATGAGTTCACAGCTGCCCTAGAAACACACATGAAAGACTGCATTCCACGGAAAACAATTAAAGGTAAATCTTCTCTTCCCTGGATTACACAAGACATCAGACGAAGGGGCCTACAGCCAGACGAAGAAATAGGCAGTACTGCAGGCAGAAAAGGTAAAATAAACAAAATGACAGGAACAAATATCTTAAGTCTAGGCATGCCTGCAGGAAAAAGATTAAACTGGCCTACGAACAATATTTAGATGGCATAATTGGTGCAGGTCAAGCTGATGGATCACCATCCAAACAGGTCAACTCTAAAAAATTATTCTCCTTTCTGAAACATTCTAGGCAAGATAATCAAGGAATTGCTCCTCTCCTGTCAAATGGAAATCTGGTCTCTGATACAAAAGAAAAGGCAAATGTCTTGAATAAGCAATTCCAATCGGTTTTCACCCCTAAATCTCCTCTAAGTTTAGCACAATTATGCCAGATGAAATTAAATGACAAGACGAACCAACAACCTACTGACAATCCTAGGGAAGAAATCTTTTCAAATCTCCACCTCTCAATTAATGGCATCGAAAAATTACTGAAGAACCTCAAACCAGATAAAGCCGCTGGACCTGACAAAATAAAACCCTTGGTCTTGAAGGAATTACGCGAACAAATTGCTCCGATACTCCAGGTTATCTTCTCAGTCTCTCTAGAAACTGGACAGGTGCCTACAGATTGGACGTCGGCTAATGTGGCTCCACTATACAAGAAAGGAGATAAGTCAATAGCAGCTAATTATCGCCCAATATCCCTTACTTGTATAGTGTGTAAACTCATGGAACACATAGTTGCGTCCAATCTTGTTAGGTTCCTGGACAGGAATAATATATTGTACGAGCTCCAGCATGGATTCAGGGAAAAAAGATCCACCGAGGCACAACTCATAATGCTTGTTGAGGACCTTGCCCGTTCAGCCAGCCAAGGTAAGCAGACCGACCTGATCCTCCTAGATTTTAGTAAGGCCTTTGACATGGTGTCGCATGAGAAGTTGCTGTACAAACTGCATGCGTACGGTGTCCAAGGTCCTGTCCTCTCATGGATCCGAGCATTTCTTGGCGGTCGGACGCAGACAGTAGTACTGGAAGGGGAAAGCTCTGATACTATACCAGTTACATCTGGGGTCCCCCAGGGATCGGTCCTCGGACCGATCTTGTTTCCGGTATATATCAACGACCTACCAGACAGCATAACGTCACAAGTGAGGCTGTTTGCGGACGACACGGCTGACAATAACTGACAAAGACAAAGACAGTGCAACTCTTCAGACTGACCTTGACAAATTACAAGAATGGTCAAAAAAGTGGGACATGAGCTTCAACCCCTCCAAATGCCAAGTAATTCAAGTCACAAAGTCTAGGGTCCCCTTGCCGACAACATACACCTTACATGGACAGACCTTAGAGACCGTGAACAGTGCTCGGTATCTTGGAGTGGACATAGCCAGCAACATGTCATGGAACACTCATGTCGACCGCATTACCACCACTGCCAATCGAACTCTTGGGTTCCTGAAACGGAATGTGAAGACAAGGTCAGTAAAGATCATAGAGTGCGCATACAAGACACTGGTCCGACCGCAGTTAGAGTATGCAGGCAGTGTCTGGGATCCTCACACAAGGTCCAACATCAACAAAGTAGAAAATGTGCAACGTCGTGCTGCACGTTGGGCCTTGAGTGATTATTCCAGACACTCAAGTGTCACATCCATGCTGGACAGATTAGGTTGGCAATCATTGGAACAGCGACGATCTCAGTCCCGCCTTTGTATGTATTATAAAATAGTTCATGGCCTAGTCGCTGTCCCCCTACCCTCTTATATTCAGAAAAACCCTCGCACATCCAGATGCAGCCACCCTGACAGCTATCAACAGATCCACACCAGAGTAGACTTTTACAAATACTCCTTTTTCCCGATTACCATAGTTCAATGGAACGCTCTGCCACCAGATGTTGTACTGACAGGGGACCTGAACCATTTCAGGTCCTCTGTCAGCACAATCTCTCACCAAAAACCTTGAGCACTGCCGCTGTGTGTTTTTATCATTTTATCTTTTCACTGATTCTTTTAACCAATTCATTGTCATTCATCATCATCATCTTCTTTTAGCTCTTATCTTTTCTCACTCTTTTTTTAATTTGGCACTGACGCGCAACTGCTCGAAGTTACCCGTGAGGGTGTGCAGCAGTATACCTAGATAGATAGATAGAACACCACCGACGGGTTATCAAAACATTTTTAGCACAAAATTCATTGTCATTGGACTTTCCTAATATTTTGTCGCTTGAGAAAGGTCAAAACTCTCGCAATTTGTGTTTTTACCATTTTAAATCAAGGTATAGCAGTGGTGGATCCAGAGGGGGTCGGGTATTCAAACCAACCCCCTCCGGCTGTAGCCAGATTATTTCATTTCCATGCAGAAAGTCACAATTGTATAATAGGGCCTGCTAGGAAAATGAACCCCCCTATTTGTATATTCGACCCCCCCCCCCTCATAGAAATCCTGGATCAGCCGTTGTAGCCTATAACTTACGACATAGGCGTATGAAAGTTTATAATATTGGGAGGGGGGGGGGGCGCAAATGTTTAAGTCAATGGAACCTGACCGACGGTAGGCCTAGCGTTGCTAGGGGGCTGGGGGCATCCCCCTCCCCCCAGAAAATTTTGAATTCTAGGATACCATTTCCTGCAATCTCGACACTTTCAGACACTTTCAGACAGCGTTTTATACCAGGACCTTTGTACCTTTCTTGAAGGAAAATATGGGTGAACTATGGGGAGGGGGGTAAAGGATAGGGGAGACCGGGGTATCATGAACCACTTTTTGATAAATTTCAACTAGGGTTTTCTTGGTTTCACACAGAGTGCTCTGATCAACACCATATCAAAGATCACATCTCTCGCATTTTTCTAAACCTTTGAGAGATATTTTCGACATCCGGAATCCACAGAAAATCATTTTAAACAGAGCTGGTGAAATGGTTCATTTAGCCCCTTTGACGGGGTAGGTTGAACCAGTACAAGGGGTAAGTTGAACCAATAGGCATATTTTCGATAATTATTCACACTAAAGAGAGAATTAAACATGAGATTTCATTCATAATAATGAATAAGGGTGTTACCTGCAATAATATCATGAAATTTCATACAAAGAATAAAACAATATCCCAGTTTTCAAGAATATTCGCTAGGTCATACAATAGACACTTTAATAGATCCAGGATATTTTTAAAAGTACATGTTTTCTGCACTTATTTTCATAGTGGTTCAACTTACCCCGGTACACACCATGGTCATATACTTCCCATTTGTGAAGAAACTATCTTACCATGTCAATAACGGAATGCAATATTACATTCTGAAGATATCATATATCTGTAAGATGTAAAGAATATTGTTGAGATCTGCTGTGTATTGTAGTGCGAAGACGGAATGCATGAAATGTGAAAACCAATTCCGAGGTGGAAAATTCGTTTTTTGGACATAAAAACCACATAATATGACAAAAACTATCGATATTTTCACCAATGAATACTTCAACATTCCCGCCTCGAATACTTACACCGAAGACGTGAAATTGAAAATCACACGAGAGAACATTGAAGTGGTTCATTTAACCCGTGGCTCAAATAACCCCGGTCTCCCCTATGTTATAACCGATTTCCCCTGGTTATCAGCAGTTTCTTCTTTTGTCTCAATGTTTTCCCAAGACTTTTCTATTAGGGACGTCAAAACCAGATATTGTATGGGAAATGGTTAAAGTGTGCTATGCGGCTGTCCTGACAAGTGGTAGCCTAACCGGTAGCCTACTAGTACTTTTACAGCCTAGCGTTTTCATCGTGCATTATAAAACGTCAACTTTCAGCACATTTTACTTTTTACATGTGAAAGCACAGTGGAGTATCACGTGACATGACAATAAGCTAATTATTGCAAAGAAATGCCTTCTTTAGAAAAGGTTAGAATTGTGTAATTTAGTTGTCATAGTCTAGATGTAGACAATAAATTTTAGAAAATTAATCCAATCAATTGAATCATCAACAAATAATAGGCCTATATTAGAAAAAAAGTGCTCACTTGGCATGCATCATGGTTTTACCCTTTCCCAAAGTAGGCCTACAAGACGGTTTTGTGCCGATGTAGCCTACTTATTAACAAGATCGATTTGAAAGGCATTGACAAAAAAGAATAGGCCCCTACTCAATGTTTTACCAACATTTTTCCCTTTCAGATAGCCTAATAGGATCTACTTTTCAAAATCAAACACACACATTTACTACCTTGGCATCGCTTTCCCCGTATATTCTAAGAATTTGGAAGAGCTGATAAATAAGGAAAGGGTTAACTTAAAGTCAGAAAAGATAATCACTGTGACATTTCTACAAAGTTTGTTGCAGTTTGGATCAATTGCCGTGTCAATTTCCCAAGGTTTTAAGGTGTTTGATTGATATTTTATTGGAGCATTGAAATTACAATTATAATGCCAATTAATGATTTTACAAACAATTATTTCTGGTTTTCACATCTCAAATGAAATCGGTTATAGAAAACATAGAGAGAAAAGAATAAACTGCTTTAATCCGAGTCTTCTCTGATGTAAATACGCTCTTTGATATTTTGATTTTCCGCTATATAAATAGCGAAAAATCAAAATATCAAAGAGCGTATTTACATCAGAGAAGACTCGGATTGAAACCGCTTATGATCAGCATCCCCTTTTTTCAAATATAATACGCAAACAGTACGATAATACATTTTTATTTGCAATTGCATTTAATGTAGACCAGTCTAAAAACTTGTAAGTTACTAGTACGGGGTTAAACCCTTTCCCAAACGATAAAATGCTTGGGTGATCAAATCGGAAACCTGCTTTAGACGACAAAATTGATGTTAAAAGGAAATGATTTATGTAACTTTATTACAGAAAATATTGAGACGAAAGGAGTAAATGCTGATTGTCAGCACTTTCTTCTTCTGTCCCGATGTTTTTCCCAAGCCTATTTAGCACATCCTCCAAATTAATATCACGTTATATCATTTTTTATTCTTTTATGACAGTTATATCAAGAATCTTGCATCTTTGAAGAGGCGATTATCAGCTTAGCTCTTTTGAAAACTTTCATTACGTGTGCAATGCATTTTTACCCCTTCCCTGACGGCAGCGAACCCTTTAACCCTTTCCCGAACGGCAAATTTTAAGGGCGATCTACTTCCAAAACTAGCATTTATAAAAAGACAAGTTGGAAGTTATTAAAGATAGAATTTGTGTAAAATATGACGTAGAAAATATTGAGACAAAAGGAGAAACTGCTGGTTATCAGCAGTTTTTTTCTTTTGTTTCAATATTTTCCCAACCCTTTTCTATTGAGGACGTCAAAAGCAGGTCTTGTTTGGGAAAGGGTTTTAAACAAATTTAAGCCGAAAGCTAACACAGAAGAACGGGGATTTTCACTTCGCAGCATGGAAATCTGATGGCAAAGACAAAAAATGATGGTTTTAAGCATTTTCCTTTTTCTCTTTAATGGTCTATAGACTAGGCCTATCATTCTATAAGGCCGCCAAAACAACGTCTTTTTTATTGAAAAAAGAAAGAAGAAAAAAAAAAAAAAAAACACGTTTATTTAAACCGGTTCATCTACAAAGACGTAGGCCTTGCCGGTGCAACAAAATGAATGAAACGCAGAAATCATTTAAAGGGACATTTCATTCCAATTTCAATTTTTTAAAGTATGTCTTGATGCCAAGATTGGTTATTCTAATAAATACTATAGTTTTTTGAAGTTGTTGCCAATAAGCGAGAAAAACGCATTTAAAGTTGAGACATAATCGATAAATTGCATATAAATCCGAACTGTTGTCCACAACAATTTGTTCAATTTTAACACAAAAATATAAATTTCTCTTAAACGGTGCAATATTTTGGCTTGAAATTTTCAGAATTTTCATAAGGAAATATGCTCTTTCAGATGAAAATAAAAGTTAAATTTATGACAAAAAATACTGAAATGTCACTTTAAGAATAGAGAATAATTAATTGCGATTTCGTGTTTTCTTCCTTACCCAGAATGTTTTCCAAAGCATAAACACTCGTTCGCGCTTCGCGATGTTTAACCTATTCCCAAACAAGACATGATTTTGACGTCCCTAAAAGAATAGGCTTAGGAAAACATTGAGACAAAAGTAGACAGTGCTGATGATCAGCATTTTCTCCTTTTATCTCAGCATTTTCTCCCTTTGTCGCATTATTTCATATGCTAGGCCTACATTGTACACAAATTTAAATATGCCTACTTATTTACACTTGCGACCTGTAGCAGCTTTCAATATAGAACAGTTGGAATTTTCGCCGTTTGGGAAAGGGTTAAAGGTGATTAACCATTTCCCAAACAAGATTAAGGCCTAATGTTGACTGTTACAGATCGGTTGTCGGAAAACTTTGAGGCAAAAGAAGATATACATTATTTTCTTTCTACCAAATTTTATAAGACATTTAAAATTGATTTATGTCGAATGTAGACATATTTTCACCGCCTGTATGTTTTATTGGGAAATTGTCGTTTGGGAAAGGATTAGTGTGTTAAATTGTTTGAAAGTTTTGATAGAAAACAATTAAACACTTCGATTAAACCAATCAACTCAAATCGGTGTCAAATCACTTGAGCACATTTTTATCGTGCCGTAATTTCCAATACACACGATAAGATTTCGCGCCATTTTAAAGCACATCGCACGTGCTCGAATAAAATTGATTTGAACTCACCGTGTCATAAATGTGGACATGTTGAGTCCAGAAATTATCTCACAACTTTAAAACACACAGCTCACGTCTTTAAAGTAGCACTTTTACAGTGATTCTTGAGCGGAGTGGATTTTAAGAACTTTTAGCTAACATTTTTAGTGATATTTACGTTTTATATAAAATATCATAGTGCTTATTTGCATTGTATTGCATATAGATCTACATTATTCTAGAATTTTACGAAAGAAAACGATTCATTTCGGATCTAAATCCGAATGAGAAGCTTATTTAAGCTTGTGGCTAAATAAACATCGTGGAGAAACTTTTATAAGACATAAGTTTCGCTGCTTTGACAAGCATTGTTGTTTGTTTTTAGATATATTTTTGTTTTATTGTGGATTTCGTTTTTATGAGAAGTTGCTCAAAGCCGAAATGAAGCGGAAGGCAGAAAATATTGATTGGGACAGAATACCGGATTTTCAACCCAGAACAGTCCGACCGAATCATGACGATTTTTCACGAGCGTTTACGGAACGTAACTTGAACCAATTACGTGATTATTCCTGTGATTATCAAACACCAATGAAGCGACGTAACGTTAACGTTATGACGTCAACGCCGTTTTCAAATCAGACGCCACGTTTGCCATCACGTGTACCTGGGTGTTATGACGTCATTGACGGTGAAGCTGACGTCGAATTACGTCGAATTGTGGATAATTTTGTGTCTATTTATGAACAATTAGACCAGTGTGAGGGGAAGGACGTCAAGCCTAATTACAGCTACACGGAACTAGCGTATCTAGCCATGTTACGCTCACCCAACTTTTGTCTACCCATCACAGAAATATACAGGTAAAAGTAGAATTTTTCATTTTTTCATGTTTTTTTTTTAATCTTTTCCAAAATATCAAAATTTTGGACTATTCTAATGTGAAAGCTGCAGCAGACGACATCATGGATGTTGATCAAGCTTAGGTATGTGCACAAGATAGCCAAGAAAACATTGAGGCAAAAGGAGAAAGTGCTGACGATCAGCACTTTCTTCTTTAGCCCCAATGTTTTCCCAACCCTTTTCTATTAGGGACGTCAAAACCAGGTCTTTTGTGGGAAAGGGTTAATTCTGTATTCTTAACCCATTCTCGCACAATAACTCTTTGATTCCTGACAAGATATTTGCTTTGGAAAACATCATGGGAAATGAAGAAATTGATTACAACGACGATATTTCTCTCTGTTATATTAAATTTGATATACCTACATTACAAAACGTGATTTCCGCAAAACAAAATATTTATCATATTGCCATTGTTATGCTATGTGCATATGACAACTGTTTGTAAGCATTGTGATGACGATGAACAATTCTGACTGTTAAAGTCATTTTGTAAATAAAATGTTCTGTTCTGTTCTGTTCTTGTGACAATGCCACGTTACGTTCACCCAACATTCCCATCACTGAAACATACTGCTAAAAGGAGATTTTTTTTCATTTTTATCATGTTTTAACCTTTTCCCAAACAGCATTTTTTCACCATTCCAATTTGAAAACTACTGAAGACGACAAAATAGAATGTTAATAAAAGTAAAATTTGTGGCTAATGTAGCCCAGGAAAACATCGAGGCAAAAGAAGAAAATGCCGATAATCAGCATTTTTCTTCTTTTGCCTCGATGTTTTCCCAAACCAATTCCTTTAGTGACGTTAAATTTATATTCTTAACCAATTCCCACAACTTTTTGACTCCGTACAAGATTAAGGCTTTGGAAAACATCGCGTGATTAAATTGTTTTACGATTATAAAACCAGTGAAAGGTAATTCTTGAGAGAAATGGAGAAAATGCTAGTTACATTTTCTTCTTTTATCTGAAATGTTTCTAAACTACGATCATATATTATCGTCATCAAAATTAGTTTTTTAGACTATTAGGTCTATTGACAGAGCATGAGAAAAGGAGTAAAGCCATTCTAAATACACGTTCATGTAATTTATTTCAAATCCAAGTAAAGCCATTCTAAATACACGTTCATGTAATTTATTTCAAATCCAAGTAAAGCCATTCTAAATACACGTTCATGTAATTTATTTCAAATCCAAGTAAAGCCATTCTAAATACACGTTCATGTAATTTATTTCAAATCCAAGTAAAGCCATTCTAAATACACGTTCATGTAATTTATTTCAAATCCAAGTAAAGCCATTCTAAATACACGTTCATGTAATTTATTTCAAATCCAAACCCTATATTCAGGGTACTCATTTTAATCGTCCCAAGGAATCTATTCAAATGAATACCCACAACACGGGCCCTCTGAAAATTTTGGAAAAATCCAAATTAGCCCCCCCCATATTCAGGACAGTGGCTTTCGCCCCCCCCCCCCATATGAAACTGCTTCCTAGTACCTACAGGCCTGCAATATAAGGTCTGGTGACAATGAAATGATATTTTGCATTTTATAAGCCCCACTGTTATATATATAGCTCTGCAGTCATTTTATATTATTCTGTATTTTTAGATATATCCAAAGTCGGTTCCTGTTTTTCGAGAACTCGACACGGAAACATTGGAAGAATGCAGTACGACACAGTCTGGCGAAGACCATGTGCTTTACTAAGATTCCGATAGGTACGTACTTTAACCCATTACTGCACAGTGACGCCTTTTGACTCCTTCACAAGAAAAGGCTTGGGAAATCTTTGCGGAAAATGAAGAAATTGCTTGCGACAAGCAATTTCTTCATTTTCCACAATGGTTTCTAGCCAAAATGGAAAGGTTGTTGATGAAATTTCATCAACCTTTCCATTTTGGGCTAGAAATTGTTGTGGAAAATTGTCGTCTGCAACACCTTTCAAATTGGAAAAGTCCAAAATTTTGCCGTCTGGTTATGCTGCGGATCCAGGATTTCTGTAAAGGGGATTCGAAAGTATAAATGGGGGTGGTTGTTGTTTTCCTAATATTTCACAATTTTGACTGAATTTCTGCAGGCAAATGAAATAATCAAGATAAAAAAGGGGTTCGTCTGAACCCCTCGAACCCCGTCTGGATCCGCCACTGCGTAGGGTACTTTAACACTACTGCGGATCCCGGAATTTTGTTCAGGGGTTCGAATATATACAAATAGGGGATTCGTTTTCCTAATGTTTCACAATTTCGACTGAATTTCTGCAGGCAAATGAAATAATCAGGCTAAAGAGGGGGCTCGTTTGAACCCCTCGAACCACCTCCGGATTCGCCAATCTAACTCATTACCAGATGACAAATTCTAGACTGGTCCAAATTCAAACAAAGATGGTGCAGACGACACTTTCTATTGAATGGCAATGGATTTTGGGCTAAAACATTTGGGCTAACATTTGTTTTCATAGACCGTCAGTGTCGTTATAAAATCTCATAAATATGGTTTGTATCAAGCCGCAGTTACGACACTTGATCACAACACCTGCGAAATACTATTGTTTTGTTCGAAATTACGTCAAGGTTAATTGAAGAAAAAAATCGTTCCCTATTGAATTTTACTTAGTTTGATGTTTCTGGACAGAAAACATTGTGGAAAATGAAGAAATTGCTTGTCACAATCAATTTCTTCATTTACCACAATGTTTTTTGTTTCACAAATCTTTATCTTGTTGGGCGTCAGAAAGTACCAATATAGTGAATGAGCCAGAATTAAAACACTAAAGGGGTCATGATTTGGTGCGTGTGAAAGTGTCGTTCCCGGTCAATATGCTCCGACTGCACAAGGTGACTAGGGTCGAAACTGCGCTTACAAGAGAGCGCTTACCTGATGTGGACCGTTCTCTGCAAATGATGTTTCTTTATGCCATCTATGTTACTTTTTTTCTAGGTCGAGGAACCAGCAACTACGAGAATCTATCCCGATCCACCTATTTATGGTGCATTATACCAAACAGTATAGGCAACTTCGCACGGGGTGACTACAGGCCCAGCGTAGACAAAGAAAGCGGTACGAATACGCTAAGATGGGGTTATATGAGGTTAGATATATATTTGATTACAGAATCTTTTATCCTAAATAAAGTAAAACACTTGTTATATCGGTGTATGTCGTCGCTTTTCAACATAAACATCGTAACTGCAGCTTGTTTTAAGATGCAGTTACGAGGAATTTGTTGAAAAGTTTCGATATGGTGTAGCCTTTTATACCTAACAGTATAGACAACTTCGCACGGGGTGACTATATAGACATAGTGTAGAGAGTGGTACCAACACGCTGAGATGGGGTTATATGAGGTCAGATATATACTAGTCAAAACTTCTAACCGGCCACTTAAAAAACAAAGATATTTTTTTCTGTAGTGATTGGATTTTCATGAAATTTGCTACGTGCATTTTTAAGCAACTGTCCAGATAATTTTGGCGAAAAATTACTGTTGTCTTATTGAAATAAAAGCGAAACGTGAGAAAAGCTCAAAAAGCTCTAAATTCACACAGAGCTCAGAATATTTTCAATGTAGTGCTTTTGGTCTCATGGATCGTTAGCCACAACATAGACTAAGAAAAAAATTGAAAATGTTTGGCAATTGTGCGCGGCATATGGCCGTAAAAGAAAATGAAAGAGGTCATGTATACAGAAAAACGGTTCTTAAAGACAACATCTAAAACACGTTTTTCTTCGAAAATGCTTTAAATATAGACTGATGGTTCACTGTAAGCTACAAAATGTCGAATATGTGTAAAAAATCAGTTTGTTGCATAATTTTTCCGCACCAGACCATATTTTAGCATATTCGCTTGATAAAATGTTCTGCCGGTTGAATTTAAACACCATTTTATCATGCCTCCCATTCTTTCTGCTTCTTCTGTAGTCAAACGTCACACAAAATTGACAATGTTTTCCAATTTTTTTCTTGGTCTGGGTTGCAGCTAACGATTTGTGTACTTTGAATTGTTGAAAGTGTGTTATCTCGAGCTCTATTAAGATTTAGAGCTTTTTGAGCTTTTGCTTTATTACGCATCAAATTTTGACAATGTTTGGTAAATTATCATGAAAATCCACGGGCATTATGCTTAAAAATGTACGTATCAAATTTCATTAAAATGTAATAGCTATTAAAAAAGTTATAGTCATTTTTAAAGTGGCCGGTTAGGACTTTTGGTCAGTATATATTTCATTATCGCATCTTTTATGCCAAATGAATTAAACACTTGTTATATCGGTATATCGTCGCCTTTTCGCCTTGTTTTAAGCTGCAGTTACGAGGTTTTTGTTGAAAAGCATCGGTATGGTATATTATACCTAACAGTATAGGTAACTTCGCACGGGGTGACTATAGACCCAGTGTAGACAAGTGTACAAACACACTGAGATGGGGTTATATGAGGTTAGATTTATATTAGATTACCTATCTATGGTGTATTATACCAAACAGTATAGGTAACTTCGCACGGGGTGACTATAGACCCAGTGTAGACAAGTGTACAAACACACAGAGATGGGGTTATATGAGGTTAGATTTATATTAGATTACCTATCTATGGTGTATTATACCTAACAGTATAGGCAACTTCGCACGGGAAGACTATAGACCGAGCGTAGACAAGGAAAGCGGTACCAATACGCTGAGATGGGGTTATATGAGGTTAGATATATATTTGATTACTGAGGTTAGATTTATATTAGATTACATATCTATGGTGTATTATACCTAACAGTATAGGCAACTTCGCACGGGGTGACTATAGACCCAGTGTAGACAAAGATAGTGGTACCAGCACGCTAAGATTGGGCTATATGAGGTAAGATTTATATACCAGGACAAAAAAGATACGCAACCCCAATTGTTCATAATATTTTCGACAAAATATGTTTTTAATGGCTGTTGAGTACATTTTGATATACCTGCATCCATACGCATAAATACAGTGCCATTTTCTTCAGATGTCGTACATTCATCACGTGATACACGGTAAATTGTTAAAAACTGTTTATCCCCTGCTGTGTTTTCTAGATGACTACTATCAAAACAAATTTTCATCAAACACAAGCTAGAACATAGACAAAGAAAACGCCAAAGCGTTCACACACTTTTCACTACGCTACGCATAGCAAGGCTAGGCCAAAACCAGCGCCTAACTGCAGTACAGACGTTGTTGGTGGAAAAGGTTCAAAATGTTGTCGTAAGACATTGATGGGGCAAAAAATCGACACATTTTTGACTGTATACGTTGTTGGCTCTCAATTGGATCACAACCAATTGAGCACGAGGCGGACGTGCAAGAGATATGACATCAAGGCAGGACCGAATGATCACGTTAACCACACCTACGGGATAGGTTTAAGACTGCAACGGAGACCGCTAATAACTCGTATGGACTTCACAACATTCGCATATCGGACCAAATTGAACGAAACAGATTGTTTTTTCGACCTCCGTCCATTTTTTTGGTCGTACTGTGTTGACGCTCGGTTTAAACTGGGTGTTTTCTTATTAATGAAATTGACTACCAACAAGATTTTGTGAACTTTACAAGGTGAAATGTTATTGCTTTAAATGTGTTAAGTTTTGTTTAAATTTAATTTGATGTCTTTGCGTAAGAAAGAATTGAAAATGAAGTTGCGTTTCTTTTTTGTTTCAGTATATTTGATTACTGAATCTTTTATACTAAATAAAGTAAAACACTTGTTATATTGGTATATATCGTCGCCTTTTCAACAACAACAACAACAACAACAACAACAACAACAACAACAACAACAACAACAACAACAACAACAAAGCACACCTCGCAACTGCAGCCTTAAGGTATCCAAACCAACAAAAGCACCAAAGACCCAGATGCGAAATTTGAAAAATGTCAATAATTCCTAAACTATGTAGCATTTTCAATCCAAATACAAACATCAGCATTTTGAACGGTTTAAAACTTTGAATTAATGCATACTTATGGAAATATTTGACAAAAATGTTCAAAATTACCTCCCTTGCATATGAACAAGGATTAAAATAATATTTGTAAATCATTTTCTTCTTGAAGCATAATCTTGAAATCTGGCAAGGTGAATCAACTTATTTGAAGTGTATTTACAAGTGTGTGCAATTTGATGCATTTCGTATGACTAGAAAGTGGTGATTTTTGAGGGTCTGTAAACCTTAAACAAGCTGCAGTTACGAAGTTTTGTTGAAAATCATAGATATTGTGTAATATTCCGAACAGTACAGGCAACTTTGGACAAGAAAGCGGCACAAACTCGCCCAGATGGTGTCATATGAGGTAAGATGATCCTATTACCATGGATGTATACTAGTCAAAACTCCTAACCGGCCACTTTGTTTTACGCATTTTTGAAATATTTACAATCATGGTCTGATTTGTAAGAGGTTTACTTCTATTGAGAGGGTAGTTCTTTGAAGATCATTTCGTACAAACGTTGCGTTTTAAAACGTTAATGGTTCTCTATGGGTTAACATGAAAGACAAGAACCCCCGTTTTCAAAAATCACGAAAGCGGCGCAATTCGACAGAAAATCTGATTTAGGACCAAATGAAATTTTGATATTTTGAAAATCTATCTATCAATTAGGCCTATTGCTAGTCAATCAATAGAGAAGCAGCATTCTCTAAAAAAGAATTTGATTTTATTTAATATTGCCCAGATATGAACAGATTTTCCATAAAATACCCCACCCACCAATGTTAAAATCTATGAAAATCGAAATAAGGGGTATTGTGAAACTTGTGTCAATTTTGAAACATTCGAAGCATAATATTGGTAACATTTTTTTCTATCTTTTTCACTTCAAAAATGATTGTTCTATACAATGAAATACAACAATGTTGGTTTTCCTGTCACTAAACGGGTCATTTGTGACAGAAATTAAGTGGCCGGTTAGAAGTTTTGACTAGTATATTTGCCTTCGTCACTTCGGTCGCGGCCATAGAGCATTGGGTTCTCACTCGTGAGGTACGGTGTTCGATCCCTCAGACATTGGACATGGCGAGGAATCTCTTGACACAACAGCATCAACAATTGCAGAAAATCTTCGATAGATACGACCGATATGAATTTGGTTTGAAGCAGAGGAGGTGTAAGAATGTAATGGATTCGTTACAAAGCTCAGGTGATGATTTCTTTAAAACCATGCCCGATAAAAAAATTATTGGCGAGAAAACACAATTATTTTGTTCGCTCGTCGATAACCTTTTCACGTGATTTCCCATCGTTATTATTTTTCAGTGTCTATCTGTACCGCTGTAACTATAGCACGGTCACGATATCATGGCGTTTGTTTACAAAATTTACACAATTCATCAAACTCCAATGCTACTGTAATTTTGCATGTGACGGTTCAAATCTTGCAGGTGTCTCACACCTGCAAGATTCGAACCAACGCATGCAACATTGTATTGAAAATTAAGAGCTTTTCCCAATTGTTATCATAGTTGTGGGTAAAACTGTAAACACACGCCATAATAACGTAACTGGGCTATATAATACATCGTCGGTGTTATTGCAAAACCTCGTAACACCAGCTTAAATTAAGCTGGTGTTACGAGGATTTGCAACAA
The DNA here is from genome assembly GCA_963680895.1 of Fragum sueziense. NCBI lineage: Eukaryota > Metazoa > Mollusca > Bivalvia > Cardiida > Cardiidae > Fragum > Fragum sueziense. The sequence goes on along the minus strand of OY804608.1, from coordinate 40,088,038 downwards.
CACCTACGATATGCTTGTGTTTGTTTACAGGGTTAATGCAGGCCAGTTTTGGAACCAAGTTGGGAACTACATCGCCAACAGGATGACTGGATTCAGACGATATCTTCAACAATCACATGACACCGGCCAGATCTTCGAGCAACAAGTGTGCCGATTACATGGATTGAACCAACAACCCCTGGGTACCGAGAATCAAGCATTTGTGACTGAACCAGCGAATTTTAGAATACCAGCGAATTGTGAGCAACTCAGTTGCTATGGAGACAGCAGAGAGGTGTATCATGGGAATAGTTTGTCACGTGTTCCGGAAGGGGCGGAGCGAAAACCTTTCACTGAACTGAATCAACAAGGGTGTGTGTCTAACTTGCCGATACGAGAGTTTGTAAACGCCCCCACGTTACAGACATTGAACAGTTTTCATTACGGCAACGATGGAAACATTGATAACATCAGGCCTGTGTCGGTCAATTATAATTCAAGTCGAGACTTTGTAAGTTCTGGCCATTCTACTGCTTCCTATTCCAACGGACAAGAACAGTTACTACCTTTTACACTTACAATGCCAAATCTAGGAACATTACCCCACCATACTTCCTTATTGACGCCTAATCCAGGAAATTCAATCCCGCCCTTTATAACGACGACACCGAATCCAAGAAAGTTAACCCCGCCTTCAACAATGACGTCACCAAAACGTGAATTATCAACTCCGCCCTCCTTGTTATCTCAGCCTCGTTTTGACGGCTTAACTCCGCCTCCTCCGGTCACGAGATACCACAGATCCACGCCCACACAGTCCGCCCCAGACAAGAATGACAGTGGATTTGAATCGTGCAGCTCTACCCCGGAGTCTGATCAGCGACCCTGCACCATGTCTGGACAACCAATCAACAACTATACAGAAACATTCAGTGTGAGATCATGTGACTTGTTCGATGAAGGAATACAGTTAGATTTTTCAGACTTGAATCAGTCGGGATTTAACGAACCAGATTTGTCCGATTTTTGTGAACGATTATTGAATGACCAGAAAGAGCTAAAATGTGAAACGGATACTTCTAGAATATCTCATACTCAAAATGACACAGATAATTCTGAAAGCAAAGAAATTATTCCCAAATTGGTGAAAATGAAGGATTTCAGCGAAAATCCATTTTCAATTAGACAGTCGACACCACAGACAGAAAACCGTTACCATGGAAACTGGATAGTCTCTGGACAAGTCAGCCAGTCACTGTTTGGCAACCCGAGAGAGCCAATGTACCCCTGGTCATTTTAGGTTTCATTTTGAATGTGTTTATCTGCACGAAGAAACAAGTAATGGAATTTGAAAAGTATTGTAGGAGCAATAAATATCGATGATATACTTCTATAAACATTTTATCTAAATTCCTGTATTTTCATTTTTGATCATTTACCATGTGTTTAATCAACTCAGAAACTTTTTTTAAATTCTTTGGAAATTTTGGCAGTAAAATAGCACTTGTAAAATTGCACTTATGGCACAACTTTTGTTTCTTTCTGCAATTTCAGTACAAAGTATCATATCGTCGCTTTTCAACAAAAGCCTCGTAACTGCAGATTGCTATGAGCTGCAGTTACGATCTTTTTGTTGAAGAGAAGCGATTTTATTTAGAGAAAGGTAAGATAGTAAAGGTCTATGGGGAAATGTGTAGTTGCTATTTAAGCATATATTTGTCGCTGCTTTTTAACAAAAACCTCGTACCTTCAGATTGTTTAGAGCTGAAGATACGATGTTTTTGTCAAAAAGCAAGGATGTGTTAGATCGATCTCCATTTGTGTGTCATTGAACATAAATGTTTGTTCTTGACATTTCGTTTCGTTCAAGAAAAACTATGTATGTGTTCAAACACCAAAACTTTTTCAGTTTCATAAATGATGGATAAATTCCGAACTATGGTATAAATTACTCACTTTTCATGGAATTTAAGATCAATTAGTATATTTTCTTTTTAAAAGAAATATCTCAAGCCAGGATGACTAAGCTGATATCTAGCACAAATCTTACTCTTTCGACAATTTTAAGAACCTTCTTGTTTTTCGATTTCGAACAAGAAAGTTCTTGCAGATAAGTTGTTGATATAATCTAGATTCAGACTTAACACCAAGGTCCATGATTATTCAGGATTTCACTAACAGCGAATGAATAAAGTATTGCAGAAAGCATTTGCTGAAATCTTCTTGCATTTTTGACTTTCGACCAAGAAGATTTTGGCCTCACGGTGCGTTGAAAAAAAAAAAAAAAAAAAAAAAAAAAAAAACAAAAAAACCAACACCTTGAAATACTATACCAAGATCATCAAAATTGTTTGATTTTCCCATACCTTTCACGGATTCGGTGCTTTTATAAATACATACTTGTTAAAAGCTACTCGCATACACTTTGAGATTAAATATCTTTGATTTTCAACAAAAACCTTGTAGCTTCAGCTTAAAACAAGCTGCAGTTACGAGGTCTATGTTGAAAAGCACCCATACATACATACATGTAGGTAGAACCAGAGAGTTTCTGAGTTGATTTAAAGCACAGGGTTTATGAACAATATTACGTAGCTTTTCTCCAAAAATCTCGTAACTGCAGCTTGATTAAAGCTGCAGTTACGAGGTTTTTGGAGAAAATCAACCACTTGATTAATGAAATAATGAAATCATACATAAGAGTACTTGACTCGTGTACTGAGTCGGTGATTATTTTGCCATGGTTTGTTTTAGTTTTTAATGATACAGTTGTTTTATGAAGAATTTTGTTCTTTTATTGTTATTGAATAAAGTATGTTTTATAATTGTAAATAGAAACCAACACATTAAACTAGTGCTACGTTTTTGTGTTAAAATTGATTTGTAAATATCATGTATACTACATGCAGCTTGTTTTAACTGGATTATTTCTGCTTGAAACGATTATCGGAAAGGAAAATTAGAACTTTAGTACATTTACCAATTGATTTCTGTAAGAAAAACCAACATTTTTTCGTCAAAACTTTTTTGGCTTATCTCAGGGTCCTTTCTGGATATTTTAGTATAAAATCTGGCATTGATTAGAAGTCAACATTCTGATAAGTATTCAAATAAATAATAATACTAAACCTAAGGACAAAATATTATCACAAACGGAAGTCAGAAAACAAACGAAAATGGTTTTGATATTTTTATGATCGAAATTACTTTAATACAAAAATGAATTAACAACTCTATTTTATTTTCATTTATCAATGTATCTCTTATAATTACAATGTAAATATTTTTGTATACATGACATGTAAATAAATGACAGAAACATATACTGCTAATTTCTGATCTCTTTTGCCCTTTCCCAAAAAAGACCCACGTTTGATGTCCGTTGCCACGAAGACGTTTGGGAAAATATTTAGAGAAAAGAAGGAATCTTCAATCAGCAATCTCTACTTTTCCCCTCAATATTCTTTATGAGGCAAAGCTTTGAAATGGCCCAAATTCAAAGATGCTGCAGACGATAATCAGTCTTTAGGGATAGAAAACATTGTGGGAAATGAAGAAATTGCTTGTCACAAGCAATATCTTCATTTGCCACAATATTTTCCAAATCCTTTATCTTCATTTGAGTAAAAAAGATTCAATCTGTGGTAATGAGTTAATATAAATTACTTTGTCGTTTGCAATCCTCTCATATTTGACTAGCCTAAAATGACCCTTTCCCAAATGAATTGCTGGTCTTTATTCGAACGTAATGAAGACGAAAATTCCATGATGCTTTCTGTGTGAAATGTACGTTATAGAAGAGAAAGCAGCGAGGTGAAAGAGGAAAATGCTTGCAATCTTTAATAACATTGATTTTCGAACTGTTTAGCACTAACGATGGCAGATTTGATGGTGCAGCACAATTCCTCGTCACTCTAGTTATTCGGATGTGACTTGAACCTCTTACCAGACGGCAGAATTAAAAACTTTTGCAATCATTGGGAGAAAAGGATTGCTAATATACTAAGCACAACAATATAGGGATATCGGAATTGGTTTAATTTTGTACCACGAAATTTCCAAAATTTACTCAAATTTCTTCAATAACCTTGTTCCTTAACATTTTAAAGAACAAAAATTCAAAAGGTTTTCGGTTGCACTATTATAGACTGGTTAATCATCGGGCGTATGTAGCAGTACCGTCTGTTTCGAAAATCGCATAATTAGTGACAATACTGCGTATACGACTTGTAGGGTCCAAATCTGTGTTTCTTGAGATTATCCCTGTACTTGGATGCCTGCATGTTTAAAGTGGCCCTGAAAGATCCCGGTATGTTGATGCCGCTCATTTTCAATAAGTAAACTTAAAATCTCTATGATAGCGAAAGAACAGAATAACGCGCCGATCGGTTGCTTGGTCAATGCAGCCCAACAATTATACGCTTTGTGACACCGCAATCCTCATTACAACATTAGTTTGGTTAACTACAAGCTCGAGCTTTCCTACATTTGCCAGTGTTGGCGGTCGGTTAGACGACAATGTAGAACCATCTTTCCACAGCTAAGGACTTGTTTGCGAATGTGTACTGTTTAGTTTTCATTCAGAAATGCGGAAATCGCATGTGTATGCACAAATTTGGCCCATTTGTGAATTTCAATGGTGACCCCTCTTTAGTGTATATGGCTATGTTATGATATCAACGACCTGTGACTGCACAATATTTTCACACAAAGCATAAGTAATAGTAGTTTTACCAAAAAAAGTATAACAACTTCTCAGAAACTTAAAATTTTTATTCTTATTTGTCATTGAGTTTCATTATCCCTATATTTTTGTGCTTAGTATATATACCAGCATTTTTGCCCTTTTCTTCAATACTACCAGTGTCTACATCATGCTTAAGAAATAATTTGAATCGTTTCAATCTTGAAGGAGCTTACGACATAATCAGTAGACTCTTAATATGTGTATGAAAGTTGAAAACATTGGTGCATAAGGAAAAAATGCTAGTTTCCATCACTTTCTTCTATTGCTTCAATGTTTTGCATAATTTATTCTATTTTGAGCAGCTTTAAAAGGCGTCATTGCTTTAGTAAAGGTTATGTTTTAAAACTTCTAATCCACAATTACCGTACTTCATCCTCGGATATAACCCCGGGGTCTGCTACGCTTCATGTGGCGTAGCAGACCCCGAGGTATCCGAGAATGGAATTACTTGTTTTTACCCTTTCCCGAACAAGACCTGGTTTTGACGTCCCTAATAGAAAAGGCTATGAATAACATTGAAACAAAAGAAGAAACTGCTGATAACCAGCAGTTTCTCCTTTTGTCTCAATATTTTCTGTTCCATATCTTACACAAATCCTATCTTTAATAACATCCATTTTGACTTTGTCTTCTGCTGCAGCTTTTGAATTTGACCACCCTTACTAAGATTTGTCGTTTGTGAAAGGGTTAAATTTGGACTTGTTTAACCCATTACTGCACAGTGATGACTTTGGACTTCTTAAAAAGAAAAGACTTAGGAAAACATCGTGGAAAATGAAGAAATTGCTTGTGACAAGCGATATCTTCATTTCCCACGATGTTTTCTACCAAAAAGGACCAAAAGATTTTAAATTTCCTTAATTTGAAATTGTCGTCTGCAGGATCTTTGAATTTGGACTAGTCTAAAAATTTGCCGTTTGGTAATGGGTTAAAGCTTTGTCAATCGGGAAAAAAATTGAAAACAAAATCCATCAGATTCAGTTTGTATCTTGTTTAATTTTCTCCACGATGTTTTCTACTTTCTCCACAAATGCTGGAAATGTGGGATCGGTCAGACAAAGTTTGATGTATGTATCAAGATCGTAGCTGGTCTCTGTAGACAAACTGCTGTATAAAGGAGGTAACTTTATAGACTGTGGGTTAGTGAGAGCCTGAAAAAAAGCAAACAAGACGTCTATGTGAAACACATGCAAATACCCTCGAAAAGCCCAATGTAAAATTTTCAGGTTAAGTTTCGGACTGACTGACGGACAACGGTAAAACCCCGATATTTCGATACGAGGGGAATGAAAATATGCTGTCGGTGTTATTGCAAAACATCGTAACTCCAGCTTGGTTAAAGCTGGAGTTCCGATGTTTTGCAATAACACCGACAATATTGTACTAAGCCTATTTAACCTTATCCCATGCAGTTGATTTTGGAGTTGTACAACTTAATACCTGCTGATTACAAAATACATGTTACTTTGTGTTTGAAAATTTTGGATTATTACATATTTATGCTTTTCGGTGACATCAGCATTATTCGGGCAACGTCGTAAGCATTCGGCGTTGGAACGTTCGTTCCACAGCCGAATATTTACGTCACCAAAATAGGTCAGGTACGTAACGAATGTTAGCGACATCACAGAAAAAAATCGGATGTCGCTTGAATCCCATAATTTTAGGATTATTTTAGGGATGGACAACCTCAAGGCAGTGGAAAAGCAGTTTCGGGCAACGCACGACTAAAACAAAACCTGTTTTGAAGGCTGGTGATGGTGGAAGAGTCCAAAAAATAACCAAAAATAAACCATACCTCGGTCATCTGTCCTAGTGTAATATCATCAGTTAGTACAGTTTGGTTGTGTCCAGATAAAGTAAGTGGAGTTAAACTGGGCTGAAATAGATTTGAAAGGATAATGTTTCTCCTTTTCCCAAATTTAAAGCTTTGGGAAATATTGAAGAACAGGGAAGAATGCCGATTACCAGTATTATATTCCTTTTCTTCAACATTTGCTGGGGAAAAATGAAGAAAAAGCAAAAAACCAAAACGCCGCAACTCAGCAGAAAAAAAACCACATCATTAATCTGTACGGATGTTGGGTACTAGACTCTAGCATTATGTGGGGAGCGGAAGATGTCGAGATAGCGGATCAACGCATTGACGACAAGCATAAACTCTATAGAGAAAACTTTAAAGGTGAACGAAGAAAAGAAAACCTCACCTGCTGAGAACCGGCATCCTCCGTGGCTGGAAGTTTGATAGGAAAATGTTGTGATAAAAGTTCCACACATTGACGACAAGCATCTTCTCCTGTTTCCACGTCAGTTTTGGAGAACTTGACTCTGAATCTTCTGGACTGAGTCTGTATACATGTAATAGATTAGAGTTGCTAGAACATTTGTTTTTCTTCAAAAACCTCGTTACTGCAGCTTGTTTAAAACCCATTACCACACATTGACTCTTTTAAACTCCCCAATTGGCAACGGATAAAGACTAGTCTTTGGAAAGCATTGTGGAAAATGAAGAACTTTCCACTGCCGAATGTTTACAACTTCACCCGAAAAAACCGACGTAGCATGACTCTCAGTAGGGATGGACTACCTTAATGTTCCACTGCTACAACTAGGCGTGTAACGAAAAGCAGTAGGAAATAAAGTGTTTCAGTCAGGATCTGGAAAAAGGGGCCTTATGGCATTTTAGAGTTTCCCTTTTTCCTGTCTGTGCAAAAATGTGTTTTGACCACGGTACAAATTGCTACATAAAATGCGAAAGCCGTTTAAGAAACTTTTAGAGAACAACGTGGATTTTGATCAGACTGTGCGTATGCACAGGCTGATCTCGATTCATGTTGTTCTTAAAGACCACAAGGGCCACTTTCCCAGATCCTACTTCATTTAAAAATAATCTTACGTTCATTTTGATAAACAGCATCAGACTATCTCCCTTACTCACGCCTTTTATTCTTGTTTTGGCGTCTGTGATGTATAGGCTCTCCTAAAAATGAAAAAGAAATGAGAAAAAAGATCAAGACTACAATTACATTTTTTGCTGGAAAAAGATAACAATCAAGCTCAGACCGCGCGTAACATTGTCTAACTTCAAAGCTATTGAAGACCATTACCTTAAGTAGATAGATCTACTTGAAATATACTCAGTTCCAAAAGAAAGTGTGCACTTTTAAAATTTAAATATCTCAAAAAGTATACCACCTACCGTCGGGAAAATTTGTTCGACACATCCGAAGAGTATTGACAAACGATCTATAGATGAAAAAAAATACATGGCACGCAAGACTTTTCTGCTTAGTTGCGACTTTTCATTTTGACTGTTTTACATGTGCCTCACGTGCTGGATGAGTTATTGATCTGAAATTACATTCACGTAAATTCTTTTGGCACTACTTAATATAAAATCACATTTTCATAACATTTGTACAAAATGAATCAGCGTGAAACGAATTACAATTAACGTATGTGAACGAAACCGAGCCTAGTGAAAATAAAACCCCGCAATATAAATTTGAATTAGTACGGCATTTATGTTCTAATACCAATTGTCCAATTGTATCGCTCCTTAGAGGAATAAAAGTTTGTTGAAGAACGTTGTTGCACCGTTTGACGACAATCTACTAGACTACGAACGTAACAATTACTAACGTTGACGCACACGTAACGTCTAGGTGAAAATTAAAAATTTTGCTTCGAAATGGCTTCACAGGCCTGGTCAAACCTTACAACGGCGTATTAGCGTTCAACACTATCAGGGAAAGAAGCTGTAAGGAGTGCAAATCTCAACATCGTCAAAATCATGATGATCTGACTGCATGTATGCAGTAAGAGCAATTTTATCAACATCTGTTTTGATGCCAATTATCTTTAAAGAGGTACATGAGACCAAAAACATTCTACCAGTATCAGAATATTCACCATTTTTAAAGACAATCACAATAAATTGTTTCGCTGAATGTTATCTTATAAACGAGTAATTGGCAAAAATCTGATTAACTTACCTGTGGGATATTTGCAAATAGTAGATTAAGCCAGTGTGACATCACAAGTGTGAGATGCTTACTGAAATCCTTTGTGTCTATATTGTTTAATGGCATTTTTGTGGAATTTCTGTTCATTTATAAACGTTTAGAACCAACAAAATTGTAAATAAAGCTTTTGTCTGAGACTTAATAACTAAATGTAGCGATCATAGATACTACATACAGACTAAATGGATCATCATCAATCCTTAATTTAATAGCTTTTCATTCTTTTGCACGGTATAGAACATATACTTTTGCCATATATAAGAATGAATAACCTATATGTAAAGAAGCAGTTTAAACGGGTTTCTGTGTTCTTTGATTTTTAAAGGGTATCAAAAGTCCTTCTTATTGATTGATAAATTGAATACTATTTTTATTTAGCCGTTTCAAATCGGTAAGATCAGAGCTACATGTAAAAACAAAAAATAATGTAATTATTGATGATTTGTTGCTAGAATCATACAATACCGGTAGTTTCCGTTGTGTCATGTTTCTGGCGTTCTGATATTTCAGATGCAATTCAAAAGTCTTGTCATTCGGAAAAGGAAATATTTTTCGACAACTCATATACTGTCATTTGAAAACAAAATCGTGTCAATTAACTCTTTCCCAAACAAGACCTGGTTTTGACGTCCCTAATAGAAAGGGATAGGAAAAAACATTGAGACAAAAGAAGAAACTGATGATAGCCAGCAGTTTCTCCTTTTGTCTCAATATTTTCTTAGCTGTATATATGTGAACAAATCATTTATTTATCAATGTCCATTTTGTCGTCTCCAGTAATTTCAAATTGGACAACCTTAAAATTGTGTCGTTTGGTAAAAGGTAAAGACATATTTTTATGTATATGTGATACGGGAAATGTCGAGACAAAATTAATATTCATTATACATTCTATGCAATACGATAATTTTGTTTTCTTTTTGCAAAAAAAAGCTGCAATACGGATAATGAATGTAATTGTTCTACTTTATTGATTGAACATTTTTTCAATGCAAAACGTTAGGAAATTCCATGGGATTGGTGCAATAAAATTCAAATTGCAAAGGGATTTGAAAGCAGTTTCATTTATTTTTCTCAAACTGTACAAAAATAAGGTGCAGAAAAAACTTGAAGAGAAGCATGCAGTTACAAAGCAAAAAGAAAGTATATGCATCGATGGATTACGTACTACAGAACTATTCTTATCACAATCATATATAGTCTTATGCACAATTTATTACCTCTCTCTGATTTATGAATATAGAATTATAATTTCAATTTCATAATCATCTGCTTGAAAAAACGGTGGAGTGATATCTGTAATGTATTACAAAACTTCTATCTTTATGCTTTTTTGACATTTCTATTGAATTGTTACTTGGGCATCTCGTGTTAAGCCAGAACATTCTATTGTTTCCCATTTAAACCATAAAAACCTTTGAATGTCTACTTATTTTCTGTACAAACAGATTGACTGCAATCTATGTTTACACATTTATGACGTCACAGGCACAAAGTCTTATTTACAGGATGTTGGCAAATCCCTAATTACATAGATTTATACAGGTAAATATTGGCTACTTTAGCAGCTTATATCTCTTAAAGTAAGATATGTATTAGAATGGGACTTTTTTCATTGCATTTGAATTGTAGAGGACTTTTGAATAAGGTGGGTGATGAAAAGCGTTCATGCTCCTCTTTAAGGTCTAATCTGTAGTATGGCACCAGTTTTACTCCATAGATTGTCATAAACATCGTGAAAATTAAGGTAAAAGCAAAAAGTGAAAGTGCACACTTTCTTTTGGAACTGAGTATAGATATTGTAGTCTATGTAGGCCTATTTTAAAGTGGAAGAGTTTAACGCAAAAAGTACATAATTTCGATATCATTCATAGAGAAAGCTAAAGTAAAGCTTCGAGGAAAAAGACGAAATTGCAGACAATCAACATCGTTTGTCTAATGGTTAAGATTTGATGCTAAAATATGTGCACGTGTTTTCTTTTAAGATCGGTTTTGGGGCAGGGCTAAATATATCAGTCACACAGTAATTTGTACAAGTTCAAAATATAATTTATTTAACACTTTCCAAAACAAGACCTTGTTCTGGCGTCCATTAAAGTAATGGCTTGGGAAAATAAGGAGAGTTCTAAGAAGAATGTAAATAACTTTTTATCAGCTGAATTTTAAATGATCCTCCACATTCAGTAAATCTGTGGCAATTTCCCGCCTTCTCTATTCCATTTTCCCAAATCTGTTATCGGTATTAATAGAAAATGATATACGTATTTTACTTTTTAATGATTTTGTCATCTACGGAGTCTATGTACACAGAAAGTTTTTTTGAAATATTTACTCAGTTCTGTTGATGAAAATAAATCAGTACATGGTTGAATGGTTGTCATACTGTTAAGACATGGAAATTTGTGCTCTGATATATTTATTTCTAAAAGCTAAAAATCATTATCAAACTGGATAAAAAATATATGTGGATATTCAGAAAAAAATAAACTAAAAAACTGTTCACTTAAAATTGTGATTCAAAAAGTGGTTTTTGATTTATTTCATAAAAACTGTTGGATATTTTACTATTTTCATTGTGTTAAATCATTAACAACCTCCATTCTTGGCTTGGATACTTATCGTTTATCTCAACTACAAACAATGGGGGACATTGGTCGGTTATCCGCCCTTGTTTTTATAGAGGGCGCTACAATCACAGCGGTCCTTTCGCACTTCCGGTGTACAATCCGCTTAGTTGATTTTCATATGATACCACGGAAAAATATTCTATTTCACTCGCAGGCTTGCATATTTCAGATATATTAAAAAAAAAAAAAAAAAAAAAAAAAAAAGAAAATTGCACCATTTTTATGTAAATTGTTTAAGCAATTATTACTTGAAAAAATATTGTAAAAACATTAAAGTGATCTTTACCATAGAATTTGTATAACCCCTATAAAATAGCATAATGCCAATGAATATGCATTTATTTATTTTGACTGCCTTCTTTAATTTTGAAAACCAACAGAACAAATCAAGACCTGTTGAAAATGTGAAATTTAACTTTCGGTGTAGAAATAATAATATTGTTGAAAAAGTTAATTATTTGCGATCTTAATCGGAGACACTCCACAACGGGAAATGCTTCTGGGTCGTAGTATACAAACATAGTTCCGTCAAAAATGGATTCGCTCCTTTTGTTGCACTGATTCTGTGTCTATAGAATAGGCAGATGCACGAAATGTGGTTCTGAATACTGGCAGACCATCAGTGTACTGCTAGGATGTGTTTTAATGAATTTGTCGGGATCTAGTTTCTTGCGCGGTCGTGACCTTTCATGGGGGTGTGTCACATGCAGATCCCGAAAGAGATGGCAAATTGCAAGGGTGGCTGTGTTCACGGGTGCGTGATTTTAGCTGATGGTGCTATTGATACCACTTTCTTGGTAGTGAATTAAAGACAAAGAAATGGTCTGTCAGGCAGACTAAGTAAAATGTGCCACAAAGACTTCTGAGAGAAGCTAGAAGCTGCAAAATTGATCTATTTTACTATATATTTAATAGGCCCGTTTCGTTGAGGAGTGACTTCAATTAACATTCTCTTAGTCGTCTGCTGAATCTTTCCGTTCAAGATTTTATCGTTTTAGAAACGGTATTCAAACAAGAAGTTCTCATCCTGTTATTTTTCCCTATCGACAACTGGGGTCACACGCGCATGGGGCTGGATGTTAGTTTGAAATTTCGATGGAAAGACTAGGATAATTGTAAAGAACATGGGAGAAAGGCTTTAAATAATATATACTGTACATTTATTCTTCCCGTTTCCACAATGTTTTCAAAGATTTTGTTGCGAATGGTTACCAATTGTTGTCTCTGGTTTGAGAAGGTTTAACTGTCTGTATTATTAGTGAATGCATAATGAAAAATGAAAACACACCTGATTATACATCAATACAGGAATTTATTCTTATTGTTTTATTCAGTGTATGGCGTGTCATTTCTCAAAACAAAGGTCTACTCAACTTCTCAACGGAGATTATCTTCAATTCCTTAATCCGTTCTCAAATGACAAAATTAATGGACGTTCCAGACGACAAACCAATATAATTTGAAATTGAAATACAAATGTATGAACAGACATTATATCGGGGGAAAATGAGAGAATGCTGGAGCCTGATCATCGATGTTTTCCTATTTTTCCGAAAGATTTTCTAAAGATCCATCTAATAGTGTTAGATTTTTATGTCGAAAATGGCTAATTAAGCTGTTTTCTTTCAGATTTGTAATGAAAAGTTTGTATTAGCCCATATTCAAAGACAGAAATTTTGGCTGTCTGGCCTAAATTTATATGGGTTCAGATATAAAATGATGTTATAGGCCCCTAAATTACGAGAAAATCTAACATAAAGCATAGAAAAGGTTAAGACAAAAGGAGACAAATCCGATGTACACAAGTGGCTTCTTTTCTCCGAATATTTTGAAAATCAATCTAGACCTGCCTGTATGTGTTTTGTTCAATCCTTTTTTTATGAAAATGTTGAAGAAAAGGGAGCTTGAGACAAGTAATTTCTTCTTATTACGACAGCTTTTCTCACCAGTGCAATCAAAAAGAAATAATAAATGTAGTCTTAATCAAACACAAAGTGTGAAATTGTCCAAATTAAAAGTAATTTCATTTGAAACTGTTGGTACAATGATCCATAATACGCATAAAAAAGTACTTAAATGACAGAAAGAAAACTGGGAGAAAACTAGTTAATACTGCCCGAAAAATTGCGATTATAGGACCGCTGTGATTGCAGCGCCACCTGGATGATCCACCAGGACCGATAACCGACCAATGTCCCCCATTGACCAGGGATGTAATCTCTTGTCAAACATAGATAAATGTCACTGGACCTGTCACTATGGATTCTACAGACTTAAGCGATTTCAGTGGATTTTCTGCAAACCTTGAGTCAACAAATTACCCTGTCCCTGATCCTAATGATGGGGTAATCTATGATTTAAAGATTAGTGATCTAACACAATGTGTATCTTTGAGATTCTATAACAAGGACAAACAGGAAGAGTTTCTGCTATTGTTGAAGGAATTATACACCTTTACCCCTAACAAGGACGGAACTGGTGTATCTTGTACATTTGAAATTGACAGCAAGAAAGTGGTAATTACTGTCTATTATACTACAACAGTTTTGATACAAGGCCAAGGATGTGTGTTTTGGACAAATAAAATTATGAGGACACTATCAGATCAGCTCTCTGGATCAACTATCCAAGAAAATTCCCCAAACAAATCAGGCATAACTTTTCACTCCACGCCTATTATGCCTAAAGAACCGAAGACCACCAAACGAAGTAATTTCCTCTCAGCAATATCAAAAGTACTTTCAAAAACACCGACTGGTAGAAAAACTATGGGACTATTTCGTAAAAAGGAGAGTGTGAACAGACCATCTGGTGAATCCCCCCTGACTGATGAAGAAATGTCTCTGGACGTACCTACAAGCCCCATCAATAAAGTGCAATCTGAACTTTCTGATGAGAACCAACACAATTTCCACACACAACATGAACTTGATGACAAAGATGATTCCATTACTAAACTGAAAACAGTTGTTTCTTCAATGAATGGATTAAATCAAAGTGACACTACTAAGGATATAAGTTTTTCAGACATTGGAATTAGTATTAATTCATCTACATTACCGTCTATAAATGTATCTTCTGATAATCAAACTTCAAGTGCTATAACCGAAAACATTTCAATTGGTACCCAAACTTCCTTTTCGCGAAAAGATAAAAAAATTCGTGAACAAGCTGGTCAAATCACTGCCTTGAGTCAAAAACTGAAAACATTGAGAGAAAAGTTGGAAGAGGTTCAGTCGTCTAGTCAGGTAGTTAAAGTAAACTCTATATTGTCAGAAAACAAAGATTTGAAGCAAAAACTTGCTGATCTCACTGCTGAATCTTTACTGCAGGATGAAGAAATAAACATTTTGAAAAATGAAAATAAATCTCTCCGAAATGAAATCAAAACGAAACAGTCCAAACCAAAGTCAAGCACAAACGAACTGGAGGCTGAGGTAGCTTCTATCAATACATGCATTTCTAACATGCAGCTTGATGTTACAAAATTAACACAACAGCTATCTCAATTAACGAATGAAGTCAAGCAAGCAGCAAAATTGTCTGACTTGCATGACCTGAAAGAGAGTTTAAACAATAACTCACATCCAGTTGAATCAAAACAAGTGCAAACCAAAACAGTTGTTGGTCAAACACCAACAGACCCAATTCAATCCAATACAACAACACAATCACAACCAACAACATTAACAACTAAACCAATTCAACAAAACCATACTGCATCAAAATCATCACCCAGTACAAACAAGCAATTCACAAAATCAACACCAGAAACAAACCAACCTAGACATCCACCATCCCGTACAACACCTAACACAAAACATAAAGTTGATGACAGAAAACCATCCATACTCATTCTGGGTGATTCTGTCACCAAGGTCATTGACCCTCTAAGGATGTCAGGGGAAAAATTCAATATAAAGGTCAAATCCCACCCTGGTGCAAAAATAAAAGACATATCAAACAGCATCCAAGCAAACAAAGATAAACAAGAACTATCTCACTATGATATGTTCATCATTCATGCTGGCATTAATAACATTTCTGATGCTGAGGACAGTAGTTCAATTTGTGCTGAGATTGAACAGTTATCCTCAGAACTCCGCAAATTAAACAAAAATTCCAAAATTGTCATATCCTCTATCCTGAAAAAGAAATATGACAGACTTTCATCCCCGGTAATAACAAACACAAACAAAGAAATTAAAAATGTATGTGAAAAGGAGAACTTCACATTCATTGACCATACGCAAGCATTTACAAACACAGAAGGTTTATCATTGAAAGCCTTTTACAGGGATGAAGTACACCTTTCCAGGAAAGGAACCACTGTTTTTGTGAAAAACTTGTTAACTTGCATCTACAAGAGTCTTGATAAAGCAAAAAGTACTGGTGAATTATCCCAAGGAAATTTTCGGCATGTTCCTTATCAAAGACACAGAACAAAATTCATGAGGAACCATCCTCCCATGCATCCAATACGCAGCCCAAGGATTGCAATACCTTACAACATTCCATGGGCACGGACAGTATGGGAACCTCCACCCTACTAAACAGAGAAAATGTAGCACAACCATACAACCTGCATAGTCAAAGTCACCATATGAACCATAATTCCCAAAAGCATTCCCAACATCATTCACAAAGTAAAAATCAACAAACCACAACACAAAATGAAACATCCTCAAAAGTTTCTACTAAGTTCTTCAATACTAAAAATGGTCTCAATGTATTTCAATTGAACATTCATTATTTATGTCCAAAATTTGACGAAATAAGATCTCTTATACATGACCATAATGAAAATGATATTTTATGTTTTTGTGAAACTTTTTTACATGAAAGAATAGAAAGCAATGAAGTAAATCTAAATAACTATACTCTGTACAGAAGAGACAGAGGCAGACATGGTGGTGGTATTGTCACCTATGTAAAGAATAAATTTCACAGTGTTCGCAGACAGGATCTTGAATGCTCTAGTATTGAAGCCATTTGGTTAGAAGTTAAGCATTCTAAACAAAAATCTTTTATACTAGGACATTTGTATAGACCACCATCATCTAACAATGACTGGATTGTTGAAGTGGAGCAAATTTTGGAAAAATTAGATGCAGAAAATAAGGAAGTTATCTTAACTGGAGATTTTAACTTTGATTTCTCTGATTCTAAAAGTTCAAACTGTGCTTGGAATGATGTAATACAGACTTTAAATCTTACACAAATGGTCCAAACTCCTACTAGAGTCACCAGTAGTACAGCAACTACCATAGATCATATTTATTCTAATAAACCCCAAAATATCATCAATGTAAATGTTCCTAAAATTGCATTAAGTGACCATTATCCGGTCTGTTTCACACGAAAACTCAATTCTGATGATATTCCTAAGGAAACTCACAATTTCATTCAATACAGAAATCTTCGCAACTTTGACACAAAAATGTTTTGTAATGACCTTGCTGTTCAACCTTGGTCTGTTATTGAAATATATGACCAAGTAGATGATTCATTAGACTCTTTCCTTTTCTTGTTTAATGAGGTTTTAAATCAACATGCCCCTCTAAAACAGAAAAGAGTAAAACATGATAATGTGCCAGAATGGTACAATGATGAAATCAGAAATGCATCACAGCAACGTGATAGAGCGAAATCTTGTAACAATATACCATTATTTAAATATTGGAGAAATAGGAAAAAAGTCTGACTTGCCAAGCTAAAAAGTCATTTTATAATGATGTTATAAATGAAAATAAAAGAAACCCCCAAAAACTGTGGAAACATCTAAAGGAATTATCAGGGAAATCTAAAAGTAATCAATCAAGTCTTATCAGTGATGAAAATGGATCCCCAATTACAGAAGCAAAAGATAAAGCTGAGGTGTTCAATAATTACTTTGTAAATGTACTAAAATCATCTCAAAACTGCAATCTTGACCAAAATATTGAAAACGAGCTTTTTTTATTGTCAAACAAAAGCAAACAAACACCATGTGATTTCACCATCCCAACAATGAGTGATTGTTTTGTTCTACAACAACTTCAAAAATTAGATTTAAATAAATCCACAGGCCTTGATGGCATTGGACCAAAGTTTTTGAAAATTAGTGCTAAAATTATTGCCAAACCTCTCACATATATTTTCAATCAAAGTATCCAACAATGTCAATTTCCATCGGCCTTCAAGCAGGCCAAAGTCATCCCCATCTTAAAAAAGGGTCCTAAAACGGAAGTTTGCAATTATCGTCCAATCTCAATCTTAGCAGTATTATCAAAGATTCTTGAACGACATGTTAGCGATCACCTTAAAACATTTTTGGAGGAGAACATGCTCCTACACAAGAATCAATCAGGTTTCAGAACTAATCATTCTTGTGAGACAGCACTTACAGCCATAGTTGATTCATGGATTGAGGCAATCAATGATAAAAAAGTTGTGGGTACTGTCTTTCTTGACTTAACAAAGGCGTTTGACCTCATTGATCACTCTCTCCTCTTGAAAAAGTTAAATCTATTTAATATTAAAAACCCAACATTGAGTTGGTTTAAATCTTATTTGTCCAACAGAACGCAAAAAGTATCCGTCTCTGGAAAACTATCATCACCACAAGATGTAGTCTCTGGAGTACCGCAAGGCTCTGTATTAGGTCCTATTCTTTTTCTACTGTACATCAATGACTTGCCTGCACACCTTACCATGTCGTCAACTGATCTCTTTGCAGATGATACCACAGTAAGTGTGTCAGGAAAATCAGCAGATGAAGTTTGTATAACCCTTCAAAACAGTCTTAATGCCATTGATGATTGGTGTAAGAAAAATGCAATGTTGCCTAATCCAAATAAGACAAAGGCTATGATTATTTCACCAACAAACCAAGTTTCCAACATGGACAGTTTAACACTACTTCTCCAAAATCAAATAATTGAATTTTCTGAAGTAGAAAAATTGCTTGGTGTTCAAGTAGATCAAAACCTTTCATCGAGAACCCAGGTGGAAAATTTGTTGAAAAAATGTAATTCTTTGTTGTACCTTCTTCTAAGAATCAAAAGTTATCTTAATCTTCATGCAAGAAAATTGTTTTTTAATGCATACATCCTACCACATATAGACTACTGTTGTATCATCTGGGGAAACTGTAACTCAAGATTATTAAATAAACTACTTAAATTTCAAAAAAGAGCTGCAAGAATAATCCTTGATAAAAACATTGATACTCCCAGTGAGGAATTATTTAAGGAACTTAAGTGGCTTACTATCCATGAACGTATTGTATTCAAAAAGTCTATTTTCATGTATAAATCAACAAAAGGCAAACTCCCAGAATATATATCAAACCTCTTCACAGAATCAGCTAATGCAAATCTAAGATCAAATGCAAATTAAGCCCTCAAAATTCCAAAACCAAGAATTGAATTTTTTAGAAAATCAATTTCATATTCTGGTCCAAAAATTTGGAATCAAATTCCCTTATACATAAGAAATGTTGACAGTGTAAACAAGTTTAAAGCTGCCTATTTACAGTGGTGGTACACAGGTGGAAGAAACATTCTGGATGTACACAATATTTCATAATCAAATAGGAAAGATGTAAATAGAACTAATAATTAAATAGTCAAATAGTTGCAAAATCATTGTAAGTAGATACTACAGTAGCATGTTAACATTAATCCTAATATCCCCATTCAAAACAATATTGTCAAATAACATTTAATCTGCTCTGTTGAATTTTACTTAAACTACATTGTGAAGCTGATAATCTTTATGTACATTAAAGAATAAATCTTGGAAGTAAAAGAAAAATTGTTTATTAAACATTTTTCTTTTATACTTTGACCTAAGGCAGTGAAAGCTAGTTTAAGGCTTGGTACAAAACTATTGTAAATACATACTCATTTATTTGCACTTGCAATAGTGTTGTACAAATCCTTGAAATGTAAGAATTAACAAAGATTAATTTTGTATTCCTCTGAAGTTGATTTGATTTTGATGGCAAATCAGTTGACCATGTTTGATATATGTTGACAAATGTTGCAGTTTTCTTCTTTACTGCTCTTTTTTAGCCCTTTTCTAAACTCAAACTTGATTTTGACTACCCATGAAGAGAATAAAAGTTTTTGAAAACACCGAGAGCAAGGAAGAAAATACTACTACCAGTATTTTCCTCTCTTTATTTGTGTGTGCAGCAAATATTTTGCTAAAAGTATTATCATTTAATCATTTCCCAAACAAGACCTGGTTTTGATGTCTCTAGATAAATAAGCTTGGGAAAACATTGACACAAAAGAAGAAAATGCGGATAAACAGCATTTTCTCCTTTTGCCTCGATATTTTCTGGGCTATATTATACACAAAATTCTCTCTTTATCATTATGCTTTTTGTCTGTAACACCTAAAAAGTTGGACCACCATCAATAATATTTGCTGCTTGGGAAAGGGTTAACTTTGATCAATCTATGATTTTGTCATGGGAAAGGATTAATCCATCTTTAACTAGAATGTTGATATTTGTTATTTTGATTTATTGTATATATACATGTACTGGTTTTGTAAATATTTGTAGAGGCCCACAGGGAAGACTGGGTTTATCCCAACTGTGCTGCCTCTTTAAATAAAGGCTTTATTATTATTATTATTATTATTATTATTATTATTATTATTATTATTATTATTATAGTACTTACTGATTAAGACAGGGCTACAGATAAGAAGCAGGGGTGTGGAAATATAGAATTTGTCCACTTGTCCTCGGACAAGTTGAACTCAAATTTCTACTTGTCCGAAGGCAAAGTTTACTTGTCCAGAAAAAATAAGATCTAGACAGGAAAATGATATTTAAACTTTATTTTAACTCTACTTTCAGTTAACATATAATACTGAATGAACACAATTCAAACACATGTTTACCTTTTAAAATTAAAATGTGATTTGATTGAAATGGATTTTTTCAGACGGATTGTGAGCAAAAATAAGATTAAAATTTCGTTTTTATCACATTTTGATCCACTTGATATGCACTTGCCCACGGACAAGCTCACTTGAAAAAAGCCCTTGCCCGTCCACCACAAAACCCAGGTCGGGCAAGTCGGGCATGTGAATTCCACACCCCTGAGAAGGGGTTAAGACGATATACGAGGGACGTTCAATTAATTTTGGAACTGGGGTTCTACAAGCCATAGTTATGTCGCAATTCAATTTCAAGTTTCTTCAATCCTTCGAAGTAATCCTCTTTGACACCCACACACTTCTGAAGTTTTGAGATCTATTACTTATATGCCAATAAATGGGCCTCTTTTGGAACACCTCGCAGACACTGGTAAATTGCACTGCATATGGAACATGAAGGCCTATACCGACGACCAGAGGCTTTTTTCGTAATCATGGGGAATACAAAAAAGCCACGCGGCCTTAAGTCCGGCTATAAGGGTGGATGACTACGCTGTGCAGCATGTAACTCTTTCAGGAAGTCTTGGACAAGATGACACATGTGGACAGCTCCGCTGTCATGGTTTTGGTACATGCCTCTTTAGCCGGTCCTAGACCTGCTCTTTTCGTTATATTTCTTTACTTTCTCCGACATACAATTCTTGTATGAATGACTAGCGTTAGTGGTACTATTTGAAACAGTAATTTGAACAATATACCCGTTACATTTGAAAATTACCGCGTACAAAACTTTTCCCGCGCTTTTAAATTTTTGGCTATTACGGACATTGCCTGATCTTTTCGCAACCATTGCTTGCTAATTACACGCCATTGGTGCTCCTAATAGTAGATTATTGTTCAATCATATGAATAAAGCTCAGAAAGCCCACATTTGTTGCATTTATTGCATTATTTCAAGATATATTTTGCAGGGGGTGCTCCCTGTCCTTTAGACAGCAGGTGGGGGACCCAATGGGCATAAACCATTCTGTGTTTCAACCATTTTGTCAAAATCGTATAACATGTCCCCGATAAAAAAAACCAACTTTATCTGCTTTTTCTTGCACATTTAACCATGCTTATTGTGCGGTCATGTCGGAATCTACAGCAAAATTGGCTTTGGTACTAGCTCTACCCGGATTGCCTGAGAGGGGGGCATCATTCAGGCCAGTTTTAGTGTTTACTAATTTTAATTTTTATTATCATCGTAAAAACTGACGTACATTCAACGTACGGATGTCCACGATTCTGATGTAGTTCATGATATACATGTGGTGCAGAAATTTCAAAGCATAATTATGCGACCTTTAATGTAGACCCGTACATCCTACTTCAGTTCGTTTTACATTTTGCGCACAGCGAAATAGCCAGTGTATATGACTGAACCAACTTAAAAGTTCAGTAACTTTTGAAAGAGTCAACGACTTTGTCTCAAAATTTGACCAAGTATAGACAGTAATTTTCCCGTCAAATAGCCGCAAGCACCACTAGTTCTGTAGAACCGTGAGGTATGGTGGACCATTAGTACCACTTTTAATTGAACGCCCCTCGTAAACTTGTCATTTCAACTCAAAAGTCAAAACCCTATGCTGTAATATAATGTGGCCAATCATTAGAATCAACTCGACGAGACGATTCTAATGAATACCCAAAATGTATGGTTTGGTGAACAATAAAAGAAATATTGCATATAGATTAGAAAAGCCATCACTCCCTCTTATCTGTATCTCTGTAGAGAGATATCCTGTATGAATAGATCTACCATTTGCCTTTTTCCATGATGAAGCAGTAGTTGGTTGGTGGGCGTCAACGTTAACTCCAGGCTCTTGTCTTTGTTGTCAAAATACTGTAAATCAACAAAATTCATGTCAAATCAATCAGTGTTGACCGTTTCCTTGAACAAGATCAGGGGCCCGTATTACTGACGATCGTACGTTTGATTTTTGCGTAATTACTTGTAACAACAGTCCTGATTGGCTCAGTCGGATTTCTCGTGCAATCAGATGTCTTGTTACACAGTTTACACAAAAATTTGATCGTAAGATGTGTAGTAATTACGGGCCCCTGGTTTTCACGTTCCTAATAGAGGATTGGGAAAACAATGAGGCAAAAGAATATGCTGATAAACAGCATTTTCTTCTTTTGCCTCGATCTTTTCTGTGCTAGTCTAATAATGAATTCTTTCACGAAATGTTGACTCTATTAACATTATTTTGCTGTCTGCAGCAGCTTTTACAATGGAAAAGACCAATTTTTTCCTGTCTGGGAATGGGTTAATCCTTTCCCACACATTGACGCTTTTGGACGCCCCACAAAATAAAGGATTTGGAAAACATTGTGGAAAATGAAGAACTTGCTTGTTGCAAGCAATTTCTTCATTTTCCACAATGTTTTCTGCCAAGAAAGACCAAAAAATGTTAAATTTGGAACAATGGAAATTGTCGTCTGCAACACCTATGAGTTTGGAGTAGGCTAAAATTTTTCCTGTCTGGGAATGGGTTATAAAATATGCAACAAATGGGATAGAATCCATAGGTGTAGGAAGGTTTATGAATTTTATGATATTGGGGGGGGGGGGGGGGTGAATGGAACCCGACCAAGCATAGCGTTGCTAGGGTGTCTGGGGGCATGCTCCCCAAGAAAATTTCGAATTCTAAGGAGCCATTTCCTGCACATCATGTGCACTTTCAGACAGCATTTAATAGATCTACCTGGACCTTTCTTGTCAGAGAAAAAAATGGGTGTATTATTGGGGGGGGGGGGGCTGTGTGGGGGAGGCATATAGGATATGTTGGGCACCCCTTCTAAAAAATTATTGGGGACATGACCCCCTGCCCCCCTCTTCCTAAGTTCCTGCGCCCGTGAGTGATATTAAAGTAGATCAAGCATCATCAAGTTTGTGGCTAGACGATATCGCAGTTAGAGCCTAGATCTAATCCAGGCCCGTAGGAAGCAATTTCATATGGGTCATGGGGGGGGGGGGGGCTAAAGACCCTATCCTGAATATTGGGGGGGGGGGGGCTATTTGGGATTTTCCCAAAATTTTAAGTGTAAAATTAAGAAAATTTGGCATTTTTGGCCAACATTGAGGGGGGCTTAGCCCGCCCTAGCCCCCCTGTTCCTACGGGCCTGTAATCTAGTCTAGATTTCTAGTCGACCTTGTGATTCATCAAAAGCTTTCGAGAGCACATTTTAGGTTTTTATTCAATATAAAGGTCTGTTAATACATATTTTACCTCCCACTCGTCGGAGTTTTGTTCAATGGATGTTTGTCGAGCATATCTTTCTAAACGCCAAAACTTGCACGCAGCTTGCATTCTTACTTTGAATTTTCCCGGGACAAAAACTACTCTTCCGTTTGGAGAGTAGAAAAATTGGGATTGACCTTTGTCGAAAAAAGTAGAGTAATCCGATTCATAACGGAATCAACATGAAAAATTAATTTTGAAGAAATTTTAAGACTTTATCGCATGAAAAATTAAAGAATTCAATTTGAAAATCATCTTGTATCGAAGAAAGAACAATGTCGGATTCGGAGAGCCTTGAAACTGTGAGTGTCTTTGTCTCTTTTTGAGTTTTCCCCCATTCAAACTTTTTTTTGTGGAACGAAAAAGTGGGTGGGGTAAGATCTTTTCCCTGAAACTGCAACCAACAACAACAATCAATTCAAGTCTGCATTTGACGATTTCATTACAACGGCTCAAGTTGTTTTAATTTTCGCCCAATTTGATTTGGACTATAGCTTAAGACATTATTGGGAACCAGCACTCTTCTATGTAAAAAAACTCAACCCTGTTCTTTGACGGGCTGTTCTTTGACAGACCATTAAAATCTCATTCTGGGTCCGTCAAAATCTATCTGGACTATGCAATAACCACTACAATCTCGACTTGACACTAATTGATCCGCTGTTTATCTAACAAGTTCCAAATGGTGTCATGGCTCCGACGGTTGGATGGACAGACCACAGGGAATCGAATCATACCTTCCTAGGCCTATTCAGACGGATTTCTGACCAAAAACAGAACCTAAAACTGAAATAGGAGAGAAGGGGTTGGACTATTCCAGGGCCGAATCCAATAGTGACCCGATTCGAACGCGCTTTACTCAAAAACTGCAAAAGATATTTTCAAAATCGAACCTCTGTGTGGTAGACAAGTCATTAAGCTACACGACGATATAGGTGGTTAAGCAATAAAATAATCATCCCGCCTCCCACAGTCATCGCAAATTCAAACTCTAGGAAAAAATTCGAACTCGGACATAAACCTGTAACAGGCATTCCCTCCCCTAAAATGCAGCAATCAAGCTTACCAAGCGTATAAAAATGAATTAGTCCAATACTTTGCAATTTATTATATCATCTGCGACCAGAAATGGAATCCGATGCGACTTCTCAGTGACAGCACAAGCGAAAGTTTCTTCAAAGTTATTTTCCTTCATCCGACGTCGCCATTGTGATTGTTGTTGTAGTTTCGGGGTCTGTTACAGGTTTGTGTCCGAGTTCGATTTTTCCCATTGAGTTTGAATTTGCGATGACTGTGGGAGGCGTGAAGATTATTTTATTGCTTAACCACCTATATCGCCATGTAGCTTAATGACTTGTCTACCACACAGTGGTTCGATTCTGAAAATATCTTTTGTAGTTTTTGAGTAAAAGGCGTTCGAATCGGGTCACTATTGGATTCGGCCCTGGGATAGTCCAACCCCTTCTCTCCTATTTCAGTTTTAGGTTCTGTTTTTGGTCAGAAATCCGTCTGAATAGGCCTAGGAAGGTATGATTCGATTCCCTGTGGGACAGACCAGTTTCTCTGATTGACTCGGTCGGCACAATCCCTTCAGCCAATCAATCATAAAGTGCGGCCCTGTACTCATTCGGTGGAGGTGAAAGATTCGGTCTTTTTCGTTAAAGCATTACCAACTTTCAGCATTAATATCTCGACGACTACGCCTGATTATTAAAAATGCGTTGGTAGTTAGAAAGTTTAAATCACATTCTTTAACCCTTTCCCAAACAAGACCTGGTTTTGACGTCCCTTATATAAATGGCTTGGGAAAACATTGAGACAAAAGAAGAAACTGTTGATAAGCAGCAGTTTCTCCTTTTGTCTCTATATTTTCTGCGCTGTTTTATACACTAATTCCATCTCTAACAACATGTCTTTTGTCGTCACCAGTAGCTTTCAAATTGGATCACCCTAAAATTTTGTTGTTTGGGAAAGGGTTAAAGAAAGAGTTTTGTTTATGAATTTTAACGATGGATTTTTGAAATATTCTGCCTCAAAAATGGAATCCCGTAACAATAAAGACCGAGGAAGTACCCTCGATGAAAAAATGAAAGTGAGGCTGTGACGTCATGCCGACTGATTCCAGTGATTTTTTTTCTTAAAAAAATGGTCGTTATTGGGCCCCTTTCCCCTCTCTGAGGAATATACTTTTTTCCCCCATTTCAGAGAAATTTTCCCCTCCTGGAACTAGATTTTTTGTTGCAAAGAAAAATCCAAATCATATTTACATTCTAGGCATCTCTAGCAGTTCTAATGGTTGTTTGAAGGTCCCATTATGATATACAAGCAAGTTAAATGCATTTATAACACTGTATTTGAGAGTATAAGCATGTATTGCAGTGATTTTGTTACAAATTTATGCGGACGAGTCCTGGGACCCACTTGTTCCCAAAACAATGAGTCCAACATTGAAACATATGAGTCTTTGAAAGACAATGTCGATTATGCATTGAAAATGTTAGCATTCTGGGACTCACTGAATATTTTTCAATGAGTCCTGAGAAAAAAATGTGAGTCAGGGACTCGGGACTCGCAGGTAACAAAATCCCTGGTATTGAAATTTCCCCTTTTTGGGCGTTCACGCGCAAATTTTCCCCCACCTATGGGCCCTGACCCCCTTCCCCCAAAATAAAAAATAAACACTGGATTCTATGGTCAGAATAGTTTTACAGAAATGATGTCAAATAGATCGCACTATTAATATTACTAAGGGCTTGTTTGAAGCGATTGTAACAATAGCTAACGCTTTAGTCCCAATTGAAGTTGGCATTTTTCAGCACAACCAAACTCCTGCTTCGGAAAAAAAAAAAACGCTGGTCGTTGACAGCTATGGAGAAGAGAGGTAGAACAATGAAGGGAAACTTCTACTTGCATGTCATGTCATTTTCTCCTGTTTTTTTTAAGAAACGCAGAAGCATGGTGACCAGTTTACCGTCAGACTACAGCGACGTTCAGCCCCGGAGTTACGACCCGGATTATATTTCTGACATTAGTAACAAGATGCAGGTGCCTGACACGATACCAGCGTACACAGACATGAACGGTGATTCACTACCGTCTAGTTATGATGATCTGAGAGGCCATCATATGAATGTTCCTGAAAGAATTATAGTGGCTGGTAGGTATTCAAGACAGAGCTCCAGATTAGAGGGGGTGATTGCTCTTCGAAATGCAATATTTTATTCATTGCTCAATCATCAAACCCTGTTATTGTTACTGATTTGAATCGTCTCATCGAGACAATTCAAATGAGTACCAACAACAAACTGAAAGGGTTTGAAATAAGGAAGTTTAAATGCCTTCACCCCCGCTTATCTGGTTCTCTGACAATAGGTGACATGTCAGGGATCTTATTCATGAAGTTACATTGTCTAAAGCCACTTTCATCCAATAACTCCTATGGATACTGTTCGGATACTTTAATATGTCTGCTGCGGATGATGGATCCAGGATTTCTGTGAAGGGGGTTCCTTTTCACTAAAAAGGCGGGTTTGTTTTACAAGTATTTGAATACACAATTTTGACTGAATTTCTGCACGGAAAATGAAATAGTCAGACTGCAGAGTGGGGTTCGTTTGAACCCCCTGTACCTTTCTTAGATCAGCCACTGCCTTCCGGCTTATTATTGGAGTAAATTTTACCGATGACTCTATTTTTGTTGTAATTTAAGATTAACTTATTTTTAGGCGGGGGCCACCACATTGAAGGACGTCCAGACATCACGAGTTTAAACCTGGATGGTTTACCACGATCTAGTTATAATGACGGTGTTGGTTTACAGACACCTCCCAGAACACTTTATGTATCATTATTGTAGGTGGGGGCCACCACATTGAAGGCCGTCCAGACATCACGAGTTTAAACCTTGATGGTTTACCACGATCTAGTTATAATGACGGTGTTGGTCTACAGACACCTCCCAGAACACTTTATGTATCATTATTGTAGGCGGGGGTCACCATATTGAAGGACGTCCAGACATCACGAGTTTAAACCTGGATGGTTTACCACGATCTAGCTATAATGACGGTGTTGGTCTACAGACACCTCCCAGAACACTTTATGTATCATTATTGTAGGCGGGGGTCACCATATTGAAGGACGTCCAGACATCACGAGTTTAAACCTTGATGGTTTACCACGATCTAGTTATAATGACGGTGTTGGTCTACAGACACCTCCCAGAACACTTTATGTATCATTATTGTAGGTGGGGGTCACCATATTGAAGGACGTCCAGACATCACCAGTCTAAACCTGGATGGTTTACCACGATCTAGTTATAATGACGGTGTTGGTTTACAGACACCTCCCAGAACACTTTATGTATCATTATTGTAGGTGGGGGTCACCATATTGAAGGACGTCCAGACATCACCAGTCTAAACCTGGATGGTTTACCACGATCTAGTTATAATGACGGTGTTGGTCTACAGACACCTCCCAGAACACTTTATGTATCATTATTGTAGGTGGGGGTCACCATATTGAAGGACGTCCGGACATCACGAGTTTAAACCTTGATGGTTTACCACGATCTAGTTATAATGACGGTGTTGGCCTACAGACACCCCCCAGAACACTGACACTTGAAGAACAGTTCCCGTCACTTGAGGCGCGCGAAGACGAAGTACGAGACACACCTCGACGGATACCAAATGGGTAATCCTGTTTAACCCATTACCAGACAATATAATTGTGGACTGGTCCAAATTCAAAGACCTTGCAGACGAAATTTTCAAGTGAATAGAATTGTACATTTTTGGTCTGTCAGGGTCAGAGCTCCAGATAAGAGGGGGTGATGACTTTTCAAACTGCAATAATTCTGCTATTGCTCATCAAACCCTATGTTGTGGGTACTCATTTGCATTGTCTCATCAAGACGATTCAAATGAGTACCCACAACATAGGGTTTGGATTTGAAATAACAAAGTTAGAATGTCTTCACCCCCACTTATCTGTAGCCCTGCAGGGTGGAAGACATTGTGTTAGAAAACAATGTTTTCCAAAGCCTTTATCTTGACTTGTGAGATGTCAAAACTAAGGCATCAATATGGAGGAATTGGTTAAAATAAATCTTGAAAATGCCCTGAATTTGGTCTTAGCCTTGCCCTTATAAGATTCTTGACTGTCACTATGAATATGAGCTTTGTAAAACTGTTAAAAATGAGCAGCAGCTAGAGTCATTTAGAAACCTTGAATTTCTAGATTGTTGTCTGTCCACCCTATGTAATGGGATACTCATTGGAATCGTCTCATCAAGACAATTCTAATGAGCAACAACAACTTTAGTTTTGATTTAATTAAAAGAACAAATTTAGACTTTATTCACACTCTATTATGTTGCTCTGGTTCAGACCATCCATGAAGGTCAAAATTGATATTTATCAATGATTTTTTTTTCTTGAAAAAAAAAAAAAAAAAAAAAAAAAAAATGATAATAAAAAAATAGTGACTTCATTTTGAATTGTGTAGGAAGACACAGTGCCATGCAAGAAAATGATCTAGAATGTTTTCGTCAGGTATTAAGTCTGCTGTTCTGGATAGTCTGACTCAAAATAAATAACAGTTTGTCAGTCTGAAAGTCAGTACATGTATTTAATAAATCATAACTTTTGCTCTGACTGGTCAAAGGATTATATTGCTGCTTTTCAACGAAAATCTCGTAACTGCAGCTTAAAACAAGCTGCAGTTACGAGGTTTTCATTGAAAAGTGACGATATGTAACATTTCAGGACCATGGCTACACAAGAAATGATGACCCCAAGTAGTGGTGACTCACTCATGTTACACAGTGGTGATGAAATTACACAGTTACGCTTACAAGTAAGTACATATTACACAAGACATTACACATTACATATAACACAGAGTAGTGGTGACTCACTCATGTTACACAGTGGTGATGAAATTACACAGTTACACTTACAAGTAAGTACATATTACACAAGACATTACACAATACATATAACATATAACACAGAGTAGTGGTGACTCACTTATGTTACACAGTGGTGATGAAATTACACAGTTACGCTTACAAGTAAGTACATATTACACAACACATTACACATTACACATTACATATAACACACAGTAGTGGTGACTCACTCATGTTACACAGTGGTGATGAAATTACACAGTTACGCTTACAAGTAAGTACATATTACACAAGACATTACACATTACATATAACACACAGTAGTGGTGACTCACTTATGTTACACAGTGCTGATGAAATTACACAGTTACGCTTACAAGTAAGTACATATTACACAAGACATTACACAATACATATAACATATAACACAGAGTAGTGGTGACTCACTTATGTTACACAGTGGTGATGAAATTACACAGTTACGCTTACAAGTAATTACATATTACACAAGACATTACACAATACATATAACATATAACACAGAGTAGTGGTGACTCACTTATGTTACACAGTGGTGATGAAATTACACAGTTACGCTTACAAGTAAGTACATATTACACAACACATTACACATTACATATAACATATAACACAGAGTAGTGGTGACTCACTTATGTTACACAGTGGTGATGAAATTACACAGTTACGCTTACAAGTAAGTACAACACAATCATGTGGCATTTATTTCTTTACCTCAATTGGTGCTAATCTGTGTTTGGTTAATGTTTGGTTATTTGCGTTTTGAACATTCTTGTCATTAACCTTTTTATGTGGAAATCAAGCATGAGGGGACTGAACTAAACCCTCCGAAACATAGACCTCAAAAGTTTTCATGACCCCCATTTATCAATTTATAAAACCTGACAAGAATAGAAGAAAGATTAGAGTAACCATCATTTTCTCTTCTCCCTCAAAGTTTTGAGTGCTGTAAATAACAAATCTTTAATTTTCATCATGATGCTTTTTGGTCTTTCACCCATTACCACACAAAGACTCTTTTTGACTCCCTATAAGATATTGGCTTTGGAAAACATTGTGGAATATTTTCTAGTCAAAATGATCAAAAAAGTTTAAAATTCATTGACTTTAAATTGTTGTCTGCAACGTCTTTGAATTTGGACCAGTCTAAAATTTTGTTGTTTGGTATTGGGTTAATAGCAACAACTTTCTATAGAGTCAATGTAGAGTATTTTTGTTTTACAGCAGAATTTAGGCTGTTCCAAATCATAGCCCTGGAGTTGCAGACAACAAAATAATATAATCTTATTTTATGTAGAAATTCTTCATGTTATAGCTGCGAAAACCTTGAAGGGAAAAAACAGAAATTACTGTTTAACCCTTTCCCAAACGACATAATTTTAGGATGATCCACTTCAAAAACTGCCACAAATGACAAAATGGAACTAATTATAGATAGAATTTGTGTAAAATATGGCATAGAAAATATTGAGACAAAAGGAGAAACTGCTGGTTATCAGCAGTTTCTTCTTTTGTCTCAATGTTTTCCCAAACTTTTTCCATCAGGGACGTCAACTCCAGGTCTTGTTTGGGAAAGGGTTAACAACTGTTGCTTCTTTTCCTGGAAGTGTTTTTAGACAATATCCATTTGTGCGTCATAAGGAGTCTCAGTGTCTGGGAAAAGGTTAATACTGTAAGGAGCTGCTGACAAAAAATGATTGATTTCAATTTCTCAAAAGCAGAAAATGTGTTTATTACAGCATAGAAAATATTAAGGGGAAAATAAGAAATTGTTAATTATCATTCAGCCATTTCTTTTCTCAATGTTTTCCTGAATTGATTCTACTAGGCACATTAAAACAAGGTTTTGTTGGGCATAGGGTTGATAACTTAATTGATAAAATTCATGTTACTTTAATTACAGGTGGAACGATTATCAAAGAGAGTTCACCGTCTACAAGAAGAGCAGAACACCCTCGCTGTTTATCAACAATACACGATGATCGCCGGGGCCTCGTTAACAGCTCTAGTATTTCTGTATAAACTCATCACATGACAACTAACACAACATGGGATACGATCCGCGACTCTCTCAAGATTCTTTCCTTACAAGTCTTTCTTTCTTGTCTTTGTACTCTTAGCTACTAGGAACAAGCGAAATGTGTTGATTGCATTTCTGAAACGTAAGCTGCAAGCTGGGTTTTCAGTGTTGAAGTTTTTTAGTCAAAGACTATCCCATGTGCAAAGTGAAATGTAAATAGAACATTGTTATGCCACCTAATGAAAAGATCACGGGCATTTTGTTTTACTCATGTCCGTCTGTCTGTCCAACTGTCAGCAAGTCCGAAAACTTAACATTTGCCTTTTAGGGGGCATTCATGTTTCACAAACACTTCTTGTTATTATGAACATTAAGAGTTTCAGATAAGAGGGAGTGAAAACTTCAAAATGCAATATTGAATTTATTGTTCATCAAACCTTATGTTGTTGTTACTCATTGAATTGTCTCATGAAGACGATTCCAATGAGTACCCACAACATAGGTATGGAGTTGATTTGACAAATTTAGAATGTCTTCATGCCCTCTTTTTAGCTCACCTGAGCACGAATGTGCTCATGGTGAGCTATTGTGATACCGCTGTGTCCGGCGTCCGTCTTGTGTCGTGTGTCGTCCGTCAAACTTTGCCTTGTGTGCACTCTAGAGGCCACATTTTTTGCCCAATCAACCTGAAAATTGATCAGAATGATTGTCTTGATGACATCTTGGACAAGTTCGAAATTGGGTCATCTGGGGTCAAAAACTAGGTCACGGGGTCAAATCTTAGAAAAACCTTGTGTGCACTCTAGAAGCCACATTTTTTGCCAAATCAACCTGGAATTTGCTCAGAATGATTGTCTTGATAAAATCTCGGACAACTTGGAAATTGGGTCATCTGGGGTCAAAAACTAGGTCACGGGGTCAAATCTTAGTAAAACCTTGTGTGCACTCTAGAGGCCACATTTTTTGCCCAATCAACCTGAAAATTGATCAGAATTATTGTCTTGATAAAATCTCAGACAAGTTTGAAATTGGGTCATCTGGGGTCAAAAACTAGGTCAGGGGGTCAAATCTTAGAAAAACCTTGTGTGCACTCTAGAGGCCACATTTTTTGCCCAATCAACCTGAAATTTGATCAGAATGATTGTCTTGATGAAAGTTTTGACAAATTTGAAATTGGGTCATCTTGGGTCAAAAACTAGGTCACGAGGTCAAATCTTAGTAAAACATTGTGTGCACTCTAGAGGCCACATTTTTTGCCCAATCAACCTGAAAATTGATCAGAATGATTGTCTTGATAAAATCTTGGACAAGTTCGAAATTGGGTCATCTGGGGTCAAAAACTAGGTCACGGGGTCAAATCTTAGAAAAACCTTGTGTGCACTCTAGAGGCCACATTTTTTGCCTGATCAACCTGAAAATTGATCAGAATGATTGTCTTGGTAAAATCTTGGACAAGTGCGAAATTTGGTTGTCTGGGGTCAAAAACTAGGTCACAAGGTCA
Organism: Fragum sueziense; assembly: GCA_963680895.1. NCBI lineage: Eukaryota > Metazoa > Mollusca > Bivalvia > Cardiida > Cardiidae > Fragum > Fragum sueziense. The sequence goes on along the minus strand of OY804608.1, from coordinate 40,055,013 downwards.
AATCTTAGAAAAACCTTGTGTGCACTCTAGAGGTCACATTTTTTGCCCAATCAACCTGAAATTTGCTCAGAATGATTGTCTTGATCAAATCTTGGACAAGTTTATACTTGAGTCATCTTGGGTCAAAAAATAGGTCACGGGGTCAAATTTTAGAAAAACCTTGTGTGCTTTCGAGAGGCCACATTTTTTGCCCAATCAACCTGAAATTTGCTCAGAATGATTGTCTTGATGAAATCTTGGACAAGTTTGAAATTGGGTCATCTGGGGTCAAAAACTAGGTCACGGGGTCAAATCTTAGAACTAGAAAGACCTGAAGGTCTTGAGTCGCTCCACAGGCCTGAGCTTCATTTAATATTTAATCCAAATCTTGATTAAAATGTTCAATATCTGTGGTTCTTAGAGCAAGAAGAATGTAAAACTAAATGTTTGCTACTTGGGAAAGGGTTGAAGGAAATTCCAGCTTAGGTCCATATTAGCAATGAATATTTTCCTTCTTCCAAACAGATCTAAATTTATTAATCAATTACTCCTTAATATCTAGCTATGTTTCTAACCAGATAATTGCCATTTCGGAAAGGGTTAAATGAAATGGGAGATAATTTCAGTTTAGGATGATACTAGTAATTAAAATCTTCCTTGTGCCAAATAGATCTAAATTTACTTATGAATTGTAGATTTTCCTAAATATACCATATTTCTAATAAATGTTTTGCAATTTGGGAAAGGGTGAAATTCCATTCACTGTTAAGGTCTTTGAATTGACCCAGCCTAAAAATTTGCTATCTGCTAATGGGTTAACACTTCACTATGACCCACTCTTCTATTTAGTTAACACATTTGGGGACACACTGTGCCCTCTAAGTAAACCCAGACATGGCGAAGAAGCAGCAATCTTTGCCAGACATTTGGTCTGACGGTACTGAATAATCTGTCAGACCATATAAATTTTTGTCAGTCCGAACTATAATTTTCTATCAAACAGATCAAAATTTGTGTCAGACAGTTGGACTGACAGTGGCCAAAAATGATCGGACCGAGGGAATTTTCATCGGACATGTCTGCCGGTCCGACGGTCTTCGCCATGACTGTAAACCCTTAACTCATTACCACACAGTGACTCTAAAACAAGAAGAAAGTAAAGGAAAGAGTGGAAATTCCAGCTTAGGATGATACTGGCAATGTAAACAGATACATAGTCCATAAAATTGCTCAATGAACAATTGAAAATATCTATAGCTTAGGTTTAACCCATTTCCACACAAAGACACTTTTTGTCGCCCCTCAAGATAACAGATTTGAAAACATTGTGGAAAATGAAGAAATTGCATGTGACTATCATTTTTTTCATTTTCCACAATGTTAACTTCCCTACGAGAGCAAAAATTAACCTAAAATTGTTGTCTGCAAGGTCTTAGAATTTAAACTAGCCTAAAACTTTGCCCTCTGGTAATGGGTTAACTTGTATCACATTTTCATGATAGTCACAAACAAAACTTCAAACAACATAATAATAACCACTCTGTTGTTTAATTAATACCCTTTGGGTGACCCTCTCTGCAGTTCCAAATACACCCCTTCATAACCTCTTAAGATAAATATACTGCAAGGAGTAACCCTTCCACCCATTTCACACTTTACTCATTACCTGACTGAGTTTATGCCATATAAATGAGCTCTTAACTCAGGCAGTGAAATTCCGATCATACTGAAATATACACTCATGCAAGATCTACCAGTCACCAACATTCTGTCCAAATTTTCTATTGATTGGTCAATATTTGTTGTTGCTAGAGTGATAAAAAGCCAAAACAGACATTTTGATATTCAAGGGCAGATAACTCCAGACTTTCTTGTTCAATCTGAATCATTTTGAGGAATCTGAGAGAGGGTCACCAAGGATCATTCCTGTGAAGTTTGATTGAAATCCATGTAGTAGTTTCTGAGAAGAAGATTTTTAAAGAAAAAGTTGACGACCGGACGGACGGACGCACGCACGACGGACACAACGCCATGACAATAGCCCGCTGGCCTGATAGGCCAGTGGAGCTAAAAACCTTGTGTGCACTCTAGAGGCCACATTTTTTGCCCAATCAACCTGAAAATTGATCAGAATGATTGTATTGATGAAATCTCGGACAAGTTCGAAATTGGGTCATCTGGGATCAAAAACTAGGTCACAGGGTCACATCTTAGAAAACCTTGTGTGCACTCTAGAGGCCACATTTTTTGCCCAATCAATCTGAAAATTGATCAGAATGATTGTCTCGATCAATTCTCGGACAAGACCGAAATTGGGTCATCTAGGGTCATAAACTAGGTCATGAGGTCAAATCTTTGTAAAACCTTGTGTGCACTCTAGTGGCCACATTTTTTGCCCAATTTACCTGAAAATTGATCAGTGATTGTCTTGATCAATTCTAGGTCACGAGGTCAAACCTTAGTGAAACCTTGTGTCCACCCTAGAGGTCACATTTTTTGTCCAATCAACCTGAAAATTGGTATACAAAAAGTTATTATTATTTCAGGTGAGCGCTTAAGGGCCAATGGCCCTCTTGTCTTTATCTCCAGTACATTGCATGTCATGAGTATAACAGATGAGAGGGGATAATTGCATTTAAAAAATGCAAAATAGTTTAATCACTGTTCTTTAATCTTTATCCAAACAAGACCTGGTTTTGACGCCCCTTTTAGAAAAGGAGTGTGAAAACTTTGAAACAAAATAAGAAACTGCTGATAACCAGCAGTTTCTCTTTTTGTCTCAATATTTTCTAAGCCATATTTTACACAAATTCTATCTTAAATACCTTCCATATTGTCATTTGTGTCAGTTTTTGAAAGTGGGTCACCCTAAAATTTTGCCGTTTAGTAAAGGGTTAATGCTTCCCTGCACAGTAACCATTTAGGTATGAAAGCTGTAGCAGCCCTGCGTTCAGTAAGACAAAACGTTAGAAGCTACCGTTTTTTTTACCTAACAGTCTTACTGAACGCTCTTCTAATGTAAGCTGAATAAACATGGCCGCCGCCATATTCTGGGTTCCCTCCTTCTTTTCGCAGTATAGAAAGTAGGGAACCAGACTAGCCGCCATTTTTGTTAGCTTTGGCAACCACCTTCAAATCTGTGAGCCAATTGGTGCGAACGGTAGGAGTAAACAGGTCGTTCAGTAGAAAAAGGTTACGTATCGGTAGCTCAATGAGCTAACGTTTTGTCTTACTGAACGCAGGGCTGATGTTAAATGGTTGTTGATAAAGATAGGATTTGTGCCGATAGAATTTGTGCCCTATAAAAGCAATGAAAATATAATCGAGATAAAAGGAGAAAACCCAGGTTATGAGCATTGTCTTCTTTTGCCTCAATGTTTTCCTGAGCCTTTTCTCTCAATGGTTATTAGTCCCCTACCTGTGTTCACACCGGAGGGGACTATAGGTTTGCCCTCCGTCTGTCCGTCCGTCCGTCTGTCCGCTCAAATCTGGATCCCGCGATAACTTAATAACTAAGCAAGCGTTTTTGATGAAAGTTGGTATATGACTAGATGGCAATGTGCAGATTATGCACATCATTTTATTTTTGTTTTTTGACTTAAATTAAGGTTGCTATGGTTACAGAAATAGTGAAAATATGGCAAAAAATGGGATCCTGCGATAAGATAATAACTAAGCAAGCTAGTTTGATGAGACTTGGTATATGACTATATGGCAATGTGTAGATTATGCACATCATTTTATTTTTGTTTTTAGACTAAAATTGTTGTTGCTATGGTTACGGAAATAGTGAAAATATGGCAAAAAATATTGGATCCTGCGATAAGTTAATATGTAAGCAAGCTAATTTGATGAGACTTGGTATATGACTAGATGGCAATGTGTAGATTATGCACATCATTTTATCTTTGTTCTTTGACGAAAAGTGCGGTTGCTATGGTAACGGAAATAGTGAAAATATGGCAAAAAATGGATCCTGCAATAACTTATTTATCTTAATCTATTATTGATTACCATTTTGAGTCAATGTGAAGCCGGTAGGGGACTTTATGTGTTGCATACAACACCAGATACTTGTTAAAACCAGGTCTTGTTTGGGAAAGGGTTGAAACCTATTTTGTGGAACACTTGATGGAATTACTCTTTAGATAGAAACTATTCAAACGGATACCCTCATTATAGGTTTTGGATTTGAAATAATAACTAAATTCATTCCAATGATGCCACTCAAGATGAAGTCCCTGAACATTTCTGGGAAATGAAGAAAATGCTTGTGACAAGCAATTTCTTCATTTCCCACAATGTTTCAACATAGACCAAAAAGTGTAAATATTATTTTAATTGAAATTGTTGCATGCTGCATCTTTGAATGTAGACCAGTGTTAAATTTTGCCATCTGGTAAAGAATGCTAATACCCCTGCTTACCTGTTGCTGTTTGTGATACTGGTACTTGGAATACTTCATTATTATTTGTACATGTATGTACATTTTTTTCGATACATTATTTCGACTCCCTTGGGTGAACTGATAATACAGATTTGAAAGCCCCCATTTAAAATGATTGAGGCATTTTCGTACATCTGTCTGCACCTATTTCTATCTTTCCCAACGAGTGACGCATTTGAACGCAACTTAAAAAGCCCCTTGAGAATATCTTGAGGCAAAAAAAAAGATAACCAGATTATTACTGATATTTTCTGTTTGACATTGTACAAAGTCTTTCTGAATAAACTAACTTTTTCATTCTGCAGCATCTTTCAAACTGGATAAGTCTAAATTTATGCTGTTTGGGAAATTGTTTAACTGTTACGAGACGTCCAAATATTAGACTTTCCCATTTCAAAGATGTTGCACACTGAAATTTCAAGAAACAGAAATTCATCATTTTTGGTCTTTTTGGGTAAACATTGTGGAAAATGTAAAAAATTGTCAAAAGATTTTTTTTCATTTTCCACAATGTTTTTCAAAGCTGTAAATGTTAGTGTAAATCTGAAAACAAAGCTCCACCTTAAATTTCTCTCACTTTAAATGCTTCCCTAAACCACAAAATTTTAGGGTGGAAAACATTGAAGCACAAGGAGAAAATGCTAATTATCAGCATTTTCTTCTTTTTCCTCAATGTTTTCTCAAGACAAGCGTTTCCTATTAGGGATGTCAACAGCAGGTCTTGTTTTGGAGAGAATTGAACCCTTTCCCAAACCACAAAATTTTAGACCTCCAATTAGAATGCTGTGGATTACAAAATGTAGGTTTTTAAAGATAGAATGGGTACAATATAGCACTAAAAATATTGATGCAAAACTAAAGAAAATTCTGGTCATCAGCATCCTTTGCCTCAATGTTTTCCTAGGCCTATTCAATAAGAGACTTTAAAACCAGCTAAGGGTCAATATTCACCAACATTTTCAAATTTATTGTTATGCTCCCCGAAAAAATTTCGGGGGAGCATATAGTCGCCACGCTGTCCGTCCGTACGTCCACAGCCATATCTCAGCAACCCTTGGACCAAATTCAATGAATCTTCACATGTGAACTCCCTGGGTCAATACCTAGGGACCTTTTTCTCCGTTTGTAAATTTAACCCTTTCCCAAACGACAAAAAATAGGGTCTTCTGATTCAAAAGCTGCAGTAACTGACTAAATGGTTGTAAATAAAAGTAGGATTTGTGTACAAAATAGCCAATAAAATATTGAGACAAAAGGAGAAACTGCTGGTTATCAGCAGTTTCTTCTTTTGTTTCAATGTTTTCCCAAGCCATTTCTATTTGGGACGTCAAAACCAGGTCTTGTTTGGGAAAGGGTTAAGGCTGCGTCGTGGAAAAAGGGGCCTTAGTGTAAAAATTAGTTTTTCTCTTATTTCTCTTCATCTAATGGGAAGAATTTAATGAAATTTTGTGCTCATGTAATAAATAGGATGTTCTAGACCATATTCTATAAATAATGTGTGTACAAAAAAGCTGTCATGGGAAAAGGGGGCTTAATGTATGATAGTTTTTATTTTGTGACAAACACTTATTCGGGGAGCATAATCCGTCTGTGACGGCTCTTGTTTTAACCCTTTCCCAAACAAGACCTGGTTTTGACATCCCTTGTAGAGGTTTGAGAAAATATTGAGGCCAAAGAACAAAGTGCTGATTATCAGCACTTTCTCTTTTTGTGGCAATATTTCATCAGCTGTATTGAATACCATTCTTTTCTTCTTTAACACCAATTTTGTGTTCTGTGGCAGCTTCCAAATTGAACCGATATAGAATTCTGGCGTTTTGGAAAGTGTTAATCCAAATTACATTACAAGCCATCTGGTTGGACAAGAGTCAGAAGACATAACATGTCTCGGCCAATCGGATGGAATGTTATGTAAAAGGTAAACTTGGGATTAGACTGGTTGTTGGATACCACCCTGGCCTTGTTTGGTAATTGGTAAACCCTTTTCCAAATAGCAAATAGCAAAAATGTTCGACAATTCCAGTTTGAAAGCTGCTGCAGACAACACAAGAGCTGTCCGAAGACAGTGCGCTCGACTTTCTAAGTTGCTTAGTATAAAGGGGGCATAACTCCAAATAGAGTTGTCCCAGGGTCATGGGCCCTGATAGTAAGGTTTGAGTTTATTGGGGTTTTACGCCGTTTTCAACTACCAGGGTCATATCGCGGCGGCTGGGTTCCTGGTATTTCTCGCACCAGTACAACCACAATATCCAAACCGAGCCTCCAGCTGCTCTCTCACATAGATGATTCACATCCATTGGTGAGAGACAAATGACTTTTGTCAAATGTCAGAATGGATACTGGCCGAGCCGGGGTTCGAACTCGAGACCCCTGGATTGAAAGACTCCGACGTAACCGACTGAGCTATCCGGGCTCGGCCTGATAGTAAGGTAGAGGGTGTGATGGTGAATAAGTATTCCAAGTTTGGGTTGAATCCCTTTGATAGTATGGAAGTTATTTACGTTTGAAAAAACTTTAACCTTGGTTGCAACGCCGACGCCTGGGTGACAGTATAAGCTCTCATTTTCTTCGAAAAGTCGAGCTAAAAATTGATTTTGATAAAGATAGGATTTGTGACCAATAATTATATAGCACAGAAAATATTGAAGCAAAAGAAAGAAAATACTGATTTATCATTTTCTTTTGCCTCAAGGGTTTTCAATCTAACACACTGGAATTGTCAGAACAAAGGCTAATTTGTGGGAAGCAACATTTGAACATAGACAACTCATAGATACAATATAGCAGATCTTTATCTTGATTTCGTATTTTGAAAGGTCTTTTTGAATTGATATGATTGCCATCTTAAACAGTCAATGCATGATATTATGACATGTTTACAAAATTAACCTATGTAAACATCACAGTATAGTGGTATAGCGGACGAGAATTCACCTGGCAGAGCATTCCATTCGATTAGCATGGGCGGCTCTGCCAGGTCGATTCTCGTCCGCTATACCATCAACACTGAGACTCAAATGTACTTTTAACTATTGACTGTCCTGCGTGAGAGGGGTGTTGTGATTAGATCTAACGGTAAACGCCTTCTTAAAACCACGACGTTTACATACCTGGTTTACCTGTTCAGTTTGACTCGTCTGTCCAGAGGTTATGGTTTATTTATACATGTATTGGATTTCAAACTACTGAAAATTTGCATGTGATGGTTTGAATCTTGCATGTGCCTCACACCTGCATGATTTGAACCAGTACATGCAAAATTGTATTATTAAAGATTAAGAATGTTTTTTGCTTGTTTGTGAATGAATGATAATGGCCAACTTCGCTTCACATTGTTATTGTTTGATCTACTCGCCGTTCAATCTGTTTGATTCACCCCACATATTGTCCAGCAAGATTAACCCGGGACATCTGCATATGTAATGACCCCACTTCGACAATGTTTTGTTAAGACGCTCAACTAACGGACTTTGCACACGAAAATTAAGTTGTCTCGGGTTAATTTGGGCGGACAATAATGTAGCATAGGCCTGGTACTTTCATCCAGGCATAATGGTCTATTTTCCTGACCATGGGTATGTTGTGGAAATGACATCAAATAGCTCTGGCTATTAGTGTTCACTTTGAGCTATGGCTCAAGCAAATTTTGCACAAAGCAAAGTTGGTCAATATGTGACAGGACTATAAATATGCATACATGTACATGTATATTGTTACTAACACACATCATAATTAGACTGGTCCATAATCATTAGACTTCAAGTTCAACTTAATGCCTATACCAAAACAGTAGTTTGCCGGATGAATCAAGAATAAAACATTATGCTGGTTGTAAGCAATTACTTCAGTGTTTTCGCAAGTCTATTATATTAGGTATGTGTAAATGGTAGGGTTGTCAAAACCAGGGCCTAGTATTATCAATGTATGACAAATTGAGCATGATTTTCCATCCAAGTTGGTAACACTGGTGGTGAACTTGGCCAAAGCGTGTGACATTTTTTCGCGATCATAGTATTCTGTCGGTGTTGTTATAAAATATCGTAACTATGGCTTCGATAAAGCCTTAGTTTCGAGATTTTATAACAACACAGACGGTTTGTCAATACATATCGGCAAACCCGGTCTATTTTTAGAACAAATTCATTGTTTTTAGAAAAACTATTCAATCAGATCTTTAAACTCAAACTTAAACGCAAAATATCTGTACCTTGTTGTAGCGAAAAATGTCCCTCGCTTTGGCCGAGTTCACCACCAGTGGGTAAGATCATTGATAATTCATGCCGTCAGTTTATACCTTTGTAGATAGTTTTATCAATGTCTTTGTACAAATCTACGTCACTGTTTACCTGATGCAAATCAATCCCTATTTGATTTGGTCTGCAGTTGTTTCGATATATACTGTGCACAAAAAGTTTAGCACACTTGGAAAATGTCCTTTCCTAGTCAAAAACTATTCCAAAATCCATAAAAACAAAACTCTAATGTGCTTGAAAATTCAATTTTCTAGCGCTTCCTCAAAACTTTGTTTCAAAATTCTTAAGTGTTAGTTAGGTATCTTACGTTAAAGTGCACAGGGGTCAGATATCGAAAGTCAAGCAAATTTCAATGACGCGAATGTCCAGCATAAGCAGCTAGGACCGCCATTCAATGTCTTCCCATGTTGCAGAGAAGCTTCCTGACCACACAGAAAGGAATTTTGCCCATTCATGCTGCAGATGACGCTCATTGCCATTGACGTTACAGACGTCATTGTTTTCTCTAGCCTGACGTCCAACAATGTTCTTTGTGTGTTCTTTTGCTGGTGATTAAGCAGTTCAGGCGTAGATCATTCTGTATTTTCCTTGGAGTAAGTGGGTGGTGATTATCTTATTGATATATCACAACAATGTGTCGTTGTAAGACGGTCCTGTGACAGGTTGGATACTGTCATTGCAGTACCTTTGCACCGTTTGGTTTCCATTAACTGAAATGAGGTCTGTTTAACTAATTTCATCTATTCCTGTCTAAAATGACTCTGCACTCGACGTAATAATCTCAATGATGACGTTATTGGTATCAATCCTTACGCATCTTCTCCAACCACAAATCCTGCCGTCAGTTAATGACACGTAAAATGAGATTCGTCCGGACATCAGTCCAATGTCTCCTGGATCAATATCGATGTGTCAATACCCACTGACGCCTTGCCTGTCGATGCTTAACGTCATTGGCATAAGATCGGAGGACCCTGATGCAAGTTGTGTGGAGCCTGTTCCGGACAGTCTGGTCACTAACGGTATACCGTGTGACGTCCTGGAGGAGTAGCACTGAATTCTTACTAGACAGGAATTCGAAACGTCGTCAAGACGTCGCTGTGAAACGATCCTCCCTGAGCGTCGTTTTACACGGTCTACAAGATTTAGGTCGGTCGTTGGTGGCTAAAGTTGGTTAAGCATTAACCAAGTGCCGTAGGCGCGTAATTGTCAATTGGAGACAATTGAAATGCAAAGCGACATTTCTAACAGACATATCTGCTTGGAGCATGCAAAGAGCTTTCTGACGTCGAACTTACGTCATCATTTCTCGCCTTCCCATAATCAATTTCAAAGAATTTGTAACAGTTAAATTGATTCTGCCAATAGATCTGTGTAATCGTGTGTATTTGGACAAGCTAGACATTATCGATGTCACTGCACACGTGCCGCACGTGACTTTTGCTTATCTGGACTTTGTCCAATACACTGAATGTTCACTCTACACATGCACTGTATGCGTAATGGTTGTCGATCGGGACAACTAAACAGCACAAAACAATGTTCATTTAATTATCATAAACTGAAAAAATAATGTGTTAAAAAACGTGCTAAACTTTTTTTGCTCAGTATATTAATCCGCAAACAAAAATTGACAGTGCGGCAGTTTTGTGTTTACTGTTTCAGAACCAATAAACTCTTTCAGAAATTGGACCAGTTTGAAATTTTGGTGCTTTGTAATAGGTTTTTGATTAGGGTTTAAACAGTCTTTTGTTTTGAAAGACGCATTTCATATTTATTTATCAATAATACTTGTAAAATAAATACACAAGAATTGTAAATGTTTGCCTTGTTTTGTATCAGTGCCCGAATTTAGACATACAAGATAGCAACACAACATTCCTGTTGTGACCAACAGTATTCACAGTGGACAATCGTGTGATACACCAATTTCAGAAAATATTCAATAATTTTGTTAAAACGGGATCGATTTGATTTAGGCTGGAAGCAGAGAAGTCAGACAGTCGTCACACATTAGAAAGACTTGGTAGATTTTTGAAAAACTAGCTGATAAAGAAGATATTGAAGATCAACCAAAACTTTGGTTGATCTTCAATAACTTTTTTATCAGTTAATTTTTCAAAGATACACCACATCCAGCTTATTCCTGGTAATTTCGCTCCTTCTCTGCTTCAAACTGAATTGCAATTGGTCTAGTATTAACAAAATTATTGATGATTTTCTTATATTCCAAGCGATGTCATTTTCCATTGTGGTATTGGCACCTGCTTTCTACTCAATTATTGTGGCTTAACCGTTTCTCAAACGACAACATTCTAGGATGGTCCACTTCTAAAATACTGCCACAAATGACAAAATGGAAGTTATTAAAGATGTAATTTGTGTAAAATATGGCATGGGAAAATATTGAGACAAAAGAATAAACTGCTGATAACAAGCAGTTTCTCCTTTTGTCTCGATATTTTCCCAAAACTTTTGGATCAGGGACGTCAAAACCAGGTCTTGTTTGGGAAAGGGTTCAAGTGACATTTCAGAATTTTTTGTTAGCTCACCTGAGCACGAAGTGCTCAAGGTGAGCTATTGTGGTCGCTTTTTGTCCGTCGTCCGTCCGTCCGTCCGTCTGTCCGTTCACAATTTCTTTCAACATCTTCTTCTCCTATACCATTCGGCCAATTTTGACCAAACTTGGCAGGAATGTTCCTTGGGTGACCCTTTCCAAAACTTGTTCGTGAATTTTTGATTTGTCAAAAAATGTGGGCATGGCAGGGCGTGGCTTATCAGATTAAGAAAAATCATAAGAAAATTCTTTAAAAATCAACCATTGGGCCAATTTGAACCAAATTTGGCAGGAATGTTCCTTAGGTGACTCTTTTCAAAATTTATTCACAAATTTTAAGATTTGTCAAAAAATGTGGATGTGGCAGGGCGGGGCATACCAGACTTTGAGAAATCCTGAGAAAATTCTTTAAAAATCAACAATTGTAAAAGGGTTCAGGGCACTTGTGTAAAATAAACAAAGACTGGTGATTAAGATAAACATAATGCCCAGAGCGTGGCTGCAGGTAAAAAGGGTCAAATACATTCTATTTGTTATTTAAGCTTTAAATTCTTTGTTGTTGGTACTCATTTGAACTGTCTAGATTAGATCGTTCTAAAGAATACCCACAGCACAGGGTTTGATAAACTTTGAAATATATTTTACAATTTGGAAAACCATTGACCTTTCTTATTTGAATCTCAATAACAGTCTCTCTTTCTAGGATTATCTGAATGCTTTAACCCTTTCCTGAAGATGCCTGGTTTTGACATCCCTTTCGAATTAGAATAGTCTTGGGGAAATTTTGAGTCAAATGAAGAAAATGCTGATAATCAGCAATGTTCTCCTATTTGCCTAAATATTTTGTGCTATATTGTACATGAATCCTTCCTTTAACCATGGATATTAATTTTGTCTTCTACAACTCCTTTCAAATTGGAACGGTCTATTACTTTTCTGTTTGGGAAAGGATTAAGCCCTTTCCCAGCCATACACAGGTTTTGTCTCACTGAAATATAGAAAAAAAAGCTGGGAAAATGTTATGGCCTGGCAAAAGAAGAAAATGCTGATATGCAGTAGCCTGCATTTGCTCATTTTGTCTCATCATTTTATGTCCATTTTTGTACATGAATGCAGTCTTACTCTACATTCTGTTTTGTCATTTACAGTAACTTTTATTTCTGCTGCTCTGATGTTATGCTGTAAGGAAAAGATTTAACCAAAATCAAATTGTAATTGTTGAATGAATATTTCCCCTATGTTGGGGGTTGACTGGGTTCCATATGAAAATGATAAAGAGGGCAATGTTTGACAATCTTTTCTCAAATTATAAGACCTGAAGATTTTTTGCATAGTTAAATGTCTGAAAATTTTTCCTATGATGTAGCTTCTTGCTTTTAGCCTGATTGGAACAGAAAGTCCCTGGTTAAATGCCTTTGCATGTGTCAAAATTGCCATTTTCGCTCATTTCATCTTGGTTCAGGTGAGCGATTTAGGACCACTATGGTCCTCTTGTCATAAATTTTACTTTCACTTTTATCTGAAAGAGCATATTTCCTTATGAAAATTCTGAAAATTTTAAGCCAAAATATTGCGCCGTTTACGAGAAATTTATATTTTTGTGTTAAAATTGAACAAATTGTTGTGGACAACAGTTTGGATTTATATGCAATTTATCCATTATGACTCAACTTTAAATGCGTGTTTCTCGCTTATTGGCAACAACGACAAAATTTTAGACTACTCAAAATTCAAAGATGTTGCAGACGACAATTTCAAGTGAATGAAATTTCATAAAGATTGGTCAATTTGGGTAGAAAACATTGTGGGAAATGAAGAAATTGCTTGTGACAAGCAATGTCTTCATTTTCCACAATGTCTTCCAGAGCCATTAACTTGTATGGAGTCAAAAAGAGTTACTGTGTGGTAATGGGTAAAATATAAGGACTTTAACCCATTCCAACATCATGACTTCCTAAAAGATGATAGCTTCAGAAATCATAGTAGAAAGTGAAGAAATTGCTTGTGACACATTACTTAACCCTTTCCCAAACGACAAATTTTAGGGTCATCCATTTCAAAAACTGCGACAAATGACAAAATGGATGTTATCAAAGAAAGGATTTGTGTAAAATATGACTCAGAAAATATTTAAACAAAAGGAGAAACTGCTGGTTATTAGCAGTTTCTTCTTTTGTTTCAATGTTTTCCCAAGCCTATTCTATTGGGGACGTCAAAACCAGGTCTTGTTTGTGACACATTACTTAATAGTTAATTTATTCTTCACAAAACATGCTGTTTATAGAACAGGCTTATCTGTTGTAATGCTTTATTGTCAAATCATCACTACACAGAGCAATAACTTCAATTTTATTACGTTAAGGCTGCTGTTGCACCTGTTTTAAAACCACAATTGACACTGGTGGTGAACTCGGCCAAAGCGAGGGATATTTTTCTCTGTAACAATGTGTAGATATTTTGTGTTTAAATGTGAGTTTAGAAATCAGTTTTTCTAATGGCAATGAATTTGGTCTAAAAATAGACCTGGTTTACCATTATGTATTGGCTAACCGTCGGTGTTGTTATAAAATCTCGTAACTACGGCTTCGATAAAGCCGTAGTTACGAGATTTTATAACAAGAGGACCATGATGGTCCTATATCGCTCACCTGAACCAAAATGATATAAGCAACACTTTTCTTCATTTCAAAAAATATTTATGACTTTAAGACTGAAAACGAACTTATGGTCAATAACATTGTGAAAATCGAACTCATCCAAGATTTCATTGTGCCCAACATTGTGTCAAAGATTTGTCTTGTTTGATAAATAATAGTAGATTCTGGAGTATAAACAAGGTCGAAAACAGCCGAAAACAGCAATTTTGTCAAATTCAAGGGCACATAACTCTCGACTTTCTAGTCAGATCAGGCTGAAAATCAAACTCATCCGAGATCTTATGATATCCAACATTGTGTCCAAGATTTGTCTTAATTGATAAATAATAGTAGATTATAGTGTAAACAATGTCAAAAACAGCCGAAATCGGCAATTTTATCAAATTCAAGGGCACATAACTCTCCATTTTTTTTTATCAGATTGGACAGTGAAAATCAAACTTATCCAAGATCTTATGGTCTCAAACATTGTGTTCAAGTTTTGTCTTAATTGATAAATAATAGTAGATTATAGAGTGTAAACAATGTCAAAAACAGACGAAATCGGCAATTTTATCAAATTCAAGGGCACATAACTCTCACCTTCCTGGTCAGATCAGACTGAAAATCAAACTCATGAGATCTTATGGTCTCCAACCATGTGTCCAAAATTTGTCTTGATTGGTCAAAAATTGTAGATTCTAGAGTGTAAATAAGGTCAAAAACAGTCAAAAACGGCAATTTTGTCAAATTCAAGGGCTCATAACTCTCATCTTTCTGATCAGATAAGACTGAAAATCAAACTCATCCCAGATCTTATGATCCCCAATATTGTGTCCAAGTTTTGGATTGATTGATCAATAATTATAGATTCTAGAGTGTAAACATCGTCGAAAACAGCCAAAAATGACAATTTTGTCAAATTCAAGGGCAAGTAACTCTCGACTTTCTGATCAGATCAGACTGAAAATCAAACTCATCTGAGATCTCATGGTCCTAAACATTGTGTCAAAGTTTTGTCTTGATTGATGAATAATTGTAGATTCTAGAGTGTAAACAAGGTCAAAAACAGCCGAAAATGGCAATTTTGTCAAATTCAAGGGCACATTACTCTTGTCTTTCTGATCAGATCAGACTGAAAATCGAACTCATCCGAGATCTTATGGTCTGCAATGTTATGTCCAAGATTTGTCTTGATTGACCAATAATTGTAGATGCTAGAGTGTAAACAATGTCAAAACTAAGTATTTTTCGCATTCAAGGGAAGATAACTCCTGACTTTCTAGTTCGATCTGACAGTGACCCATAATCGAACTCATCCGAGATCTTATGGCCATACATGTTTTGACCAAGTTTGGTCAAGATTGGCTTATATTTGTAGATGCTAGAGTGTAAACACAAAAATTGTGGACGGACAGACAGACAGACGACGGACAAAAAGTGACCACAATAGCTCACCTTGAGCACTTCGTGCTCAGGTGAGCTAACAACACCTACGGAATACATTGTTCGAGAAAAAACGTCCCTCGCTTTGGCCGAGTTCACCGCAGGTGATGTTGAAGTCATGTCTTCAGATTTATTAGGTAATTCGTTCTAGGTCAACTGGTGCACATAACCAAGTATTACATTAAATTTGTGACAGAATTGAAACCATTTTATACAAGTAATGTACAAATGACGAGGTTCTGCCATTTTTATGTAGCATTCTTCAGTAAAACCTGCTGTTTATAGAACAAACAGGCTTATCTGTTAAATGCTTTTTTGCCAATTCATTAATACTCAGTCATATCTTCAATTCTACAAGAGGACCATGATGGTCCTAAATCGCTCACCTGAATCAAGATGGCAAGAGTGATAATGGCAATTTTGTCAAATTCAAAGGCATGAAACTTATAAGGACTTTTTGTTTGGAAACAATCAAGAAATAATTTTGTTCCAATCGATCCTGTAAGGTTGGGTATGAATTAGCACAATTGTTGACATTTTTTTTTTCAATAATTATTCAATGATTTCGCAATATACAACATAGGGCTAATTTTCAAAGCATTCTGATCTGTTAGAGATTGATCATTTATGATAGGCTCAATTAACAAGATTTGATCTGTGATTGAAAGAATATAGTACAGGATTACCATCTGATAAGCTAAGGCTAATCCCTTATTTGTTTACATAAGATAAACATGGGACCAGCCAGAGCAACAGATAAGAGAAATAGATAAGAGAAATAGGACAGATTTCTCCAAGTCCGATAAGCCCCTTCCTCCCTGCCACAGCCTGATTTTTTATCAATTGTAAGAATTTGAGAACAAATTTTGAAAAGAGTGACTCAAGGAACATTCCTGCAAAGTCTGGTTCATTTGGGCCCAATGGTTGATTTTTTAAGAATTTTTAGCTCACCTGAGCACGAAGTGCTCGAGGTGAGTTATTGTGGTCACTTTTTGTCCGTCGTCCGTCCGTCCGTCCGTCCGTCCGTCAACATTTGGGGTGTTTACACTCTAGCATCCACAAAAGTTAGGCGATCTTGATCAAACTTGGCCAAAACAAGTACGATCATAAGTTCTCGGACAAGTTCGATTATGGGTCTGATCGGACCAGAAAGTGCGGAGTTATCTGCCCTTGAATGTCAAAAAATGCTGTTTTTAAGTTTGTTTACACTCTAGCATCTACAATTATTGATCAATCAAGACAAAACTTGGACATAATGTTGGAGACCATAAGATCTTGGATGAGGTCAATTTTCAGTCTGATCTGACCAGAAAGATGAGAGTTATGTGCCCTTGAATTGGGCAAAATTGCCACTTTTTTGCTGTATTCATAAAAGAGTTAATCTAAGGGAAGGAACTCTGACACTACTTTCCTTTAGTATAAGTAGAGTTATCTTGTTTCAGAGCTCCAGATAAACGGGAGTGGTGAATTTTTAAACTGCAATAATTCTGTAATTGTTCATCAAACCCTTTATTGTGGGTACTCATGTGTATCGTCTCGTCAAGACGATACAAATGAGTACCCACAACATAGGGTTTAGAATTGAAATAAAAAGTTAGAATGTCTTCACCCCCACTAATCTGAAGCCCTGTTGTTTGATAGAGGATATAAATAGATTTACACCCTACAGTCTACAATTATTAACCCATTAACAAATAACAAAATTTTAGTCTAGTCCAAAGTTATAGGTGTTGCAGACGACAAGTTCTATTGAACAAAATTTAACATTTTTTGGTCTTTCTTGGTAGGAAACATTGTGGGTAATGAAGAAATTGCTTGCTACTTCATTTTCCACAATGTTTTCCAAAGCCTTTATTTTGTGGGGTCTCCAAAAGCGCCAATGTGTGGGAAAGGGTCAATCAATCAAGACAAAACTTGGACACAATGTTGGGGACTATAAGATCTTGGATGAGTTTAATTTTCAGTCTGATCTGATGAGAAAGTCAAGAGTTACTTGCCCTTGAATTTGACAAAATTGTCATTTTCGGTTGTTTTCAACCTTGTTTACACTCTTGAATCTACAATTATTAATCGATCAAGACAAAACTTGGACACAATGTTTTGGACCATAAGATCTGGGATTAGATTGATTTTCAGTCTGATCTGATCAGAAAGTCAAGAGTTATGTGCCCTTGAATTTGACAAAATTGCCGTTTTTTTACTGTTTTCGATTTTGTTTACACACTAGACTCTATAATTATTGACCAATCAAGACAAATCTTGGACACAATGTTGGAGACTATAAGATCTCAAATGAGTTTGATTTTCAGGTTGATCTGATTAGAAAGTCAAGAGTTATGTTCCCTTGAATTTGATAAAATTGCTGTTTATGGCTGTTTTCGACCTTGCTTATACTCTAGAATCTACAATTATTTATCAATCAAGACAAAACTTGACCACAATATTGGGGACCATAAGATCTTGGATGAGTTGGATTTTCAGTCTGATCTGATGAGAATGTCGAGAGTTATGTGCCCTTGAATTTGACAAAATTGCCATTTTCCGCTGGTTTCGACCTTGTTTACATTCTAGAATCTACAATGATTATTGATCAATCTATACAAAACTTGGACACAATGTTGGGGACCATAAGATCTCATATGAGTTTGATTTTCAGTCTGATCTGATCAGAAAGTCGAGCGTTATGTGCCCTTGAATTTGACAAAATTTCTGTTTTCTGCTGTTTTCGACCTTGTTTACACTCTGGAATCTACAATTATGGATCAATCAAGACAAAACTTGGACACAATATTAGGGACCATAAGATCTGGGATTAGTTTGATTTTCAGTCTTATCTGGTCAGAAAATCGAGAGTTATGTGCCCTTGAATTTGATAAGATTGCTGTTTTCGGCTGTTTTCGACCTTGTTGATACTCTAGTTAACGGAGATATGGCCCTTGAGTGAATTTTCTTGTTGATTTTTGACTGAATTATGGTCCTTTGTTGAAAATAAGCAATGTTTGCAACATTACCATGTGTTGGTCAGTCTGTTTGCCCTTTTCTCATGTGATCATTTCACAGTTCATAGGAAATGTACATCTCAATATATGCACAAACTCAGCGCTTTTGGGGGGTATGATCACTTTCATCAGTGATATTCTAGTTTTGTAAATACTGGACCGATTTGAATTCGGATTGAAGCAGAGAATGTGGACAGACTTCACGCATTGGATGGAAGTGGTTGATTTTTGAAAAATTAACTGATTAAAAAGTTATTGAAGATAAACCAAAATTTTGGTTTATCTTCAATAACTTTTTTATCAGTTGTTTTTAGCTCACCTGAGCACAAAGTCCTCAAGGTGAGCTATTGTGATCACTTTTTGTCCATCTGTCCGTCCGTCCGTTCTGTCTGTCTGTCCGTCCACAATTTGGTGTTTACGCTCTAGCATCCACAAATATTAATCAATCTTGATCAAAACAAGTATGGTCATAAGTTCTCGAATGAGTTCGATTATGGGCCAGATCGGACCAGAATGTGCTGAGTTATCTGCCCTTGAATGTCAAAAAATGCTGTTTTGACTTTGTTTACACTCTAGCATCTACAATTATTGATCAATCAAAACAAAACTTAGAGACAATGTTGGAGACCATAAGATCTCGGATTAGTTCGGTTTTCAGTATGATCTGATAGGAAAGATGAGAGTTATGTGCCCTTGAATTCGACAAAATTGTTATTTACGGCTGTTTTTGACATTGTTTACAGTCTAGAATCTACAATTATAAATCAATCAAGACAAAACTTGACATATTGTTGGAGACCATAAGATCTTGGATGAGTTTGGTTTTCAGTTTGATCTGATCAGAAAGTCCAGAGTTACGTGCCCTTGAATTTGACAAAATTGCCATATTCGGCTTGTTTTGACCTTGTTAACACTTTAGAATCTACAATTATTTATCAATCAAGACAAAACTTGGACATAATGTTGGGGACTATAAGGTCTTGGATGAGTTTGATTTTCAGTCTGATCTGATCAGAAAGTCTAGAGTTACGTGCCCTTGAATTTGACAAAATTGTCATTTGCGGCTGTTTTCTACCTTGTCTACACTCTAGAATCTACAATTATATCTCAATCAAGACAAAACCTGGACACAATGTTGGGGACCATAACATCTCAGATGAGTTCAATTTTAAATTTGATCTGATGAGAAAGTCAAGAGTTACGTGCCCTTGAATTTGATAAATTGACATTTTCGGCTGTTTTCGACCTTGTTTACACTTTAGAATCTAAAATTTTTGACCAATCAATACAAATCTTGGACACATTGTTGGGGACCATAAGATCTTGGATTAATTGGATTTTCAATTGGATCTGATCAGAAAGTCGAGAGTTATGTGCCCTTGAATTTGATAAAATGCCGTTTTCTGCAGTTTTCGACCTTGTTTATACTCTAGAATCTACAATTATTTATCATTTAAGATAAAACTTGGACACAATGTTGGGCACTGTTGCATCTCTGATGCGTTTGGTTTTCACAATGTTATTGATCATAAGTTCGTTTTCAGTCTTAAAGTCATAAATATCAATTGAATTGAACAAAAATGTTGCTCATATCATTTTGGTTCAGGTGAGCGATATAGGACCATCATGGTCCTCTTGTCTTATAATTTCTCGAAGTCCAATAAGCCCCTTCCTCCCTGCCAAGGCCACATTTTTTGTCAATTGTAAGAATTTGAAAACAAATTTTGAAAAGAGTGACTCAAGGAACATTCCTGTAAAGTCTGGTTCAAATTGACCCAATGGTTGATTTTTAAAGAATTTTCTTACAATTTCTCCGAGTCTGATAAGTCCATTCCTCCCTGCCACGGCCACATTTTTTGACAAATGTAAAAATTTGTGAATAAACTTTGAAAAGAGTGACTCAAGGAACATTTCTGCAAAGTCTGGTCCAAATTGGCCCAATGGTTGATTTTTAAAGAATTTTCTTATGATTTCTCCAAGTCCGATAAGCCCCTTCCTCCCTGCCACAGTCATAATTTTTTGACAAAGGTAAAAATTTGTGAATAAACTTTGAAAAGAGTGACTAAAGGAACATTTCTGCAAAGTCTGGTCCACATTGACCCAATGGTTGATTTTTAAAGAATTTTCTAATGATTTCTCCAAGTCCGATAAGCCCCTTCCTCCCTGCCACGGCCACATTTTTTGTCAATTGCAAGAATTTGAAAACAAATTTTAAAAAGAGTGACTCAAGGAACATTTCTGCAAAGTCTGGTTCAGTTGGGCCCAATGGTTGATTTTTAAAGAATTTTCTTATGATTTCTCTAAGTCCAATAAGCCCCTTCCTCCCTGCCACGGCCACATTTTTTGACAAATGTAAAAATTTGTGGATAAATTTTGAAAAGAGTGACTCAAGGCACATTCCTGCCAACTTTGGTTCAAATTGGCCCAATGGTTGATTTTTAAAGAATTTTCTTAAGATTTCTCTAAAATCATATAAGCCCCGCCCTGCCACGCCCACATTTTTTGACAAATCAAAAATTCACGAACAAGTTTTGAAAAGGGTCACACAAGGAACATTCCTGCCAAGTTTGGTTAAAATTGGACCAATGGTTTAGGAGGAGAAGATGTTTGAAGAAATTGTGGACGGACAGACGGACGGACGGACGGACGGACGACGGACAAAAAGCGATCACAATAGCTCACTTTGAGCACTTCGTGCTCAGGTGAGCTAATAAGGTAAGCTCAACTCAGACTGGTGCACCTGACCAGTAACCATGTTAATTTTGTCACAGAATAGCAATGAATTTGGTGCTAAAATAGACTAGGTTTACCGTTATGTATTGATAAACTGTCAGTGTTGTTATAAAATCTCGTAACTACGAGATTTTATAACAACTACGAAATACTATTTTGTTTGTCCGAATTTACGTCACGATTAACTGGATAAAATCGTTCCCTATTAAGGACCACATGCCCATTGTTTGGCTTAAATTCTATGGTGGGCGGAGCGATCTGTCGATTGGCGTTTGGTCAATTGTTCAATGCTTTATTGCCAGCTTATTATTAACGACTATCTTCAGTTTTATTAGGTAAGGGCAACTGAAGCACATAACCAAGTGTCAATGACTTGTGCCAGAATTGAAACCATTTTATACAAGTGATGTACAAATGACGAGGTTCTGCCATATTTATGTTGCATTCTTCAGTAAAACCTGTTGTTTATAGAACTAACAGGCTAACTTGTTCAATGCTTTATTGCCAATTTATCAAAATAAAAAGCTTTTCCTTCTGCTTTATTAGCTTTGGTCAACTGAAGCACATATCAAAGTGTTAATTAAAAGTAAATTTTGTGCCAGAAATGAAACCATTTCATACAAGTGCTGTACAAATGACGAGGTTCTGTCATATTTATGTTGCATTCTTCACAATACCTGCTGCTTACAAAGGCAACAGCTTCATTAGTTAAAATGATTTTAAGAATTCAGAGCCCAAGCCAGAAAATTGAATTTGGCGTTTAATGTCTCTTTCAACTAATAGGGTCATATGGCAGCGGCTGGAGTACCTTACCATGGATTCATGTTGTTTCTTTCATCAGTACTACCACAAAATCCTTTCCAAGCCTCCAGCAGCAATGCTGCTGCTCGCCCACATAGGTAAACGATCATCAAACCATTGGTGGGCGACACTTTGTTCGAAAGGATAAGCTGCAGATTGAACTTGGGACCTCTAGACTAGAGTTAGAGGCCTGTGCACTACCAACTGTGCCATGGCCGCAGCCTCCATTGATGGAAGACAAATAGACTGGAGATTTATGCCCAATTTAACTTTTCGCAAACAATACCGGTACGGTACCTTGATTTGGCCAGTTCAATAGAAGACGCCTCTGTAAAATTTAGACAAAAGAACTTTTTGTCTCGATATTCTCTGATCTACATTGTAATACACAAATTATATCTTTATCAACACCATATTTAGTACTGTCTGCAACAGTTTTCTAGATGGACCACCCTAAAATATGGCTGTTTGGGAAAGGGTTTAAAACAGTTTAGTCCTCAGTTTGGGTCTCATACGCAAGACTTGAGTGGCTAGGGCTAGAACCGACCACCAAATCTATCCACTGTTCATCTCTAGAAATACTTTCAAGAAATTACAATAAAATGTCCCTAACACACAAAATATCTGGCACCTAGTATAAGTCTAGTCACCTTCAATGTGTTGGAAAGTGGAAACTTAATGTTGCATTTAAACACGAACAGTTATCAGGTAACAAGTTAAAATGTCCCTAACACACAAATATCAGGTAACCAGTAAAAGTTTAGCCACCCTCAATGTGTGTTGGAAACTTACTGTTGCATTAAAAACGACCAACATAGCTACTAGTAAACTAAGCTGGAGATACATAATGCATTACCAAACGACAACATTTCTAATTGGTCCAAATTCAAAGATGTTGCAGATTACAATTTCAAGTGAATGAAATCTACATTTTTTGTCTTTTTTTTTTCTACAGAAAACATTGTGAGAAAGTAAGAAATTGTCACAAGTGATTTCTTCATTTCCCACAATGTTTACCAACGTCTTTATCTTGAGGAGCGTCAATGTCACAAGCAATTTCTTCATTTTCCACAACGTTTTCCAAAGGCTTTATCTTGAGAGGCGTCTTATTTTGAAAATATTGTTAGAAGTTTCATTTTGTCCCTAACACCCATACAAGAAACTAGATGAAATTCTAGTCTCCTTTAGGTAGTGTTGGAAAGTTACTATTGCATTACCTCGACCAAACAAGCTAGAAAGCTAGGCTGGAGATACATAATGCTGGTACAAATAACCATGTGTTCATGACATTTCCATTGTTGAATGTTTATCAGCATTTTCATTTTCCATACTTTTTTCCACAGTGTCCACTAACTGCTAACCTTGTATTCCTGGCATTTCGATCAGAGAAACCGATAAGACAGGTTGAAGACATTCTATTTTTTTCTATTTCAAACCCATACCATATGTTGTGGGTACTAATTTGATTCGTCTCAACGAGACAATTCCAATGAGCACCAACACCATAGGGTTTGGTGAATATATCGTGAAATATTTCATTTTCAAATACCATCGTCCTATTACTATGTCCATTGTGGATTGATTTTCAACATTTTCTTTTCCCACAATTTTTTCCAAAGCGTTCCCTATGGAGGCATTGAATCCAGGGATTGTTAGAGTTTGAGTTTATTGGGGTTTTACGCCGTTTTCAACTACCAGGGTCATATTGCGGTGGCTGGAGCACCTACTCATGGATTCCTGTTGTTTCTCAAACCAGTACTACCACAACACCCTTACCGAGCCTCCAGCTGCTCGCCCACTTAGGTTAACGATTTCAAACCCATTGATGGGTGACAATTTTGTCAGAAAGGGTATTAGCCGCGGCCGGGTATCAAACCCGGGACCTCTCGAATGAGAAGCAGATGCGCTACCAACTGCGCCAAGGCCGCGGCCTAGGGATTGTTAGAACAGCAACATTGTTTAATGTTTGTCCCTAACACCAATACAAGAAACTAGATGAAATTCTAGTCTCCCTTAGGTAGTGTTGGAAAACTTACTATTGCATTACCTCGACCAAACAAGCTAGAAAGCTAGGCTGGAGATACGTAATGCTAGTGCAATATATGCATCGTGTATGGCATAACAACATCAAATCTAAATTTCTTATTTCAGATCCTCAGCTTATATTGTAGACCTGTATTAAATTGATTCCAATGAGTATCCACAACATTATAGGGTTAGGTGGACGTTAACCCATTACCAGGTAGCATAATTTTCGACTATTCCAATCTAAAAGGTATTGCATACAATTTCAATCAATTTGAAAAATCTTTGCATTTTGGGTTAGAAAATATTGTGGATAATGAAGAAATTGCTTGTCAAAAGCAATTTCTTCATTTTCCATAGTGTTTTCTATAGCAATTCTCTTCAAGTGCATCAAAAAGCATCACTGTTGGAAATGGATTAAGCGAAATATTGCATCTAGGAAAGTCACTGCCCCCTCTTAGCTCTGGTCATGATGTATGAAACAAATGATTTCATATTTAACGACAGAGCAAATGTGTCGAAAGGAATAGTATGTCAGTGGAAAGGACCTCTACGGATAAGGCGAGAATTCTCCCCAAAAGGCTCAGCTCGATGGGTCAATTCTCAAAACTAACAAATTGAGAAACAAAATTAAGCTTTATGGTTAGGTAGACAAATAAAGCAAATAAACACCGGTTTTTATGTCATTGAAAAGTTCTATAGGTGCAGATAACTCTTGATTTTAGTACCCACCTAAATGTTTTCGTTTTCTTACACTACCGGTATTCAAAGAGGTAAAATGAAGATTCTTTTATTTTTATTTGCAATTTATTTTCTACAGATACAGGGATAAATGGTGTTGACATCATATGGCAGCTTTGGTTTTGTCCGTATTGCGCATGCGCACCATTGAAACAACTTTAAACGCGCACTTTCCCGCCAAAAACCGAGGCATACCTACCTTCCCAAGGCTGGCTAACATCGTTCCCCCCCTTGACCCAGCTTCCCATTGACATATGTTGTGTAACTGGATCATAGGCTTCCTTGGTAAAAAGGATTTGCTGGGTCACGGGGGGGAACATACTTTTATACTAAAAATAGTACTCATATACCATATGCCATAATTTTGGCGGGAAGATTTCGCCTTTAAACTCGTTTCAATGATGCGCATGCGCATTAAGGACAAATCGAAAAATGGTTTATGATTTCAACACCAATTCTCCTTACAATTACAGAAAATTTTTTGCTTATAAAACTAAAAAAAACTTAAATCTGGTTTAATGAATAACGGTGGGGTAAGAAAATGTAATTTTGGGGGTAGGTACAGAAACCAAGAGTTATCTGTACCTGTCGAATCGTTTTGATCGTACAAAATCAGTTTTCATATGATTTAGATACATATCTAACAATACAGTTCGAAATAATAATCAATTTGCATGTTTTGAAAAATGACTTTTCCATTTGAGCCTTTTAGGGAGATTTCTCGCCTTATCAGTAGAGGTCCTTTGGAGATTGAAACCCCTTTTCTTTTTATAAGTGCTTAATCTTCAATTTCCTAAATGGTTTCAAAAGCCTTTTTCTTGCAGGGATATCGAAATGTGTCATGTGAGAATGAATTAGAGTGTCAAAAATGGTTCAACTCACTCCCAAACAACAATCAATTTTAATGCCCCACAATGAAGGCTTTCGAAAACATTGTGGAAAGTGAAGAAATTGATTGAGACAAGGAGTACCCTTCCCCTTTCCCAAACAAGACCTGGTTTTGACGTCCCTAGCCAAAATGATTTGTGAAAACATTGATGCAAAAGAAGAAACTGCTGATAACCAGCAGTTTCTCCTTTTGTCTAAATATTTTCTATGCCATATTTTACAAAAATTCTATCTTTGATAACTTCCATTTTGCCATTTGTGGCAGTTTTTGAAGAGGGTCGCCTTAAAACTTTGCCGTTTGGGAAAGGGCTACTTGGAATCAAACTGGGAATGCCTTGATCGCAACTTGCAAGGCCAACACTCTACCTCTCGACCCAGGACACCACTGACAGACAGACAACAGTAAAACAGCTCTGACATTTCCACCAAATGACAAACGAGGGAACAAAACATCAACATAACTACACCATTCTCTCTGTCCCCCCCCATTTATTTCCAGAGTTGTACAACTACATACGACCCTGCAGCGGCAGCTCTCTATTTGCCCTTCTTCGACTTCAACTTTCGGATGTAGAACTCGAGCTCTTTCCCTTCCAGAATATAACCGTCGGCCTTCCCTGTACAGCCGGGTCTGGAGGCTAGCTTGGCTGAAAATAGAAAAAAATTAAATATTTTAACCCATTCCTTAATGACAAGAAGTTTGACTTTTACGATTGAAAAGCT
The DNA here is from genome assembly GCA_963680895.1 of Fragum sueziense. Classification (NCBI taxonomy): domain Eukaryota; kingdom Metazoa; phylum Mollusca; class Bivalvia; order Cardiida; family Cardiidae; genus Fragum; species Fragum sueziense. The sequence goes on along the minus strand of OY804608.1, from coordinate 40,028,785 downwards.
GCAGCCCCTCAATGCTAGCTTAGCTGAAAACACAAATATTTTAATCCATTCCTCAACAACACTAATTTGGCCTTTGCCAATTAAAAAGCAGCATTCCTTTCTGGAGGCTAGCTTAGCTGAAAACAGAAAACATTAGTTCTTTATTTCATTATTAAACGACACTAAGTTGGCCCTTTTCGATTGAAAAACTGCAGCCCTTTCTCCAATCCAGCTTCGCTGAAAATAGAAAAGATTTAATATTTCATCTTATTCCTCAATGACATGAAGTTGGACTAATTCCAATCTATTTCTTTTTATTAATTTTAATAAATTCTGAAGTATAGCGGATGAGAATTGACCTGGCAGAGCTTTCCATTCGATTAGCTTGGGCTCCTCTGCCAGGTCATTTTTCGTGAAGTATAATTTATATCAACATCATATAAGAATACATAATTAATGTCTGTAGTAACTGTAGTCAGAGTAACTATGACTATAATTCAGAAATCTGTCTTTAGAAATGTCAATTTGGTCAAAACAACGGAGAACATTTCTTCAAGATTCATAGTTTATCATCATTCCACAGTATACAGACAGACAGTACACTGAATAAGATTTGTCCCGTAAAGAAATTGCTTCGGAAAAACATTGAGGCAAAACATAACTTTTCAACAAAAACCTCGTAACTGCACTTTGTTTTAGTCTGCAGTTACAAGGTTTTTGTTGAAAAGCATCAAATAGAAGTTAATGTGATATAACTCTATCTGTAACAGAAAATCATCCAGCCCTTTGTTTTAAAATCTGTTGGAGGGGTTATATTTAGGGGTCATACTTATTACTATGTAGATCTTTTACTTTCGTCTGAATAATATTATGCAGCCCATTTTCCCTAAATCCTTTAAAACATTTGTGATCCCTCATCGCTTAAAGGGACTTATGAGAAAGTGTGAAAACCTTCTCAGCCTGCGCAGTTTGCTTCAAACTTCAAACTCAAGATTTCCTAATCTTTAATATTTTCACTATCTTAATAATATACATGTACATTCATTTTCTAACTGTGCCATTTGTTTGACTTCTGCTGAGTTTCTATATTTTGGTTCCAATAAAGTACTTTCAAGCATCAGCTGTCATATTTTTATATCTTAAGTTTACACTGCAATCAGAGTAACTATGACTGATCAAAAACTCTGTCTCAAGAAACATCAAGTAGGTCAAAACAACCAGAAATGTTTCCTCAAGTTTCATAGTTTATCATCATGATACATTATGCAAACTTTTTAACAAACGACACATTTCTAATTTCTAAAACAAACGACACACTTCTAATTTCTAAAATTGCTTTTTAATTCATGAGAAAAGCTCTTCTTAACATTACAACAGTCAAAAACATCATTTATCTGTTGTGCGATTGGACTCTTACAAGCAATTTTATCTAACTTGACAATAAACCTAAACAAGAGGACCATGATGGTCCTAAATCGCTCACCTGAATCAATATGACAAGAGTGATAATGGCAATTTTGTAAAATTCAAAGACATGAAACTTCTAAGGACTTTCTGTTTGGAAACAATAAAGTAATAATTTTGTTCCAATGGATCCTGTAAAGTTTGTTATGAAGAAAGATCTCTGATAAGCTAGGTTAATCCCTTCTTATCTGTGTACATAAGATAAACATGGGGCCAGAGCAACAGATAAGAGAAATAGATAAGAGAAATAGGAAAGCCTTTCCTTTTTTAATTATTCATATCCAAACCTCATGTAGAATGTATTAATCTTTTCAAGGAGATGATTGAAATGATCACCAACAACATAGGGTTTGATGAATATTGACACAAAATGTTGCTTTTTAGAAAAGCAATTATCTCTCAATCATCACTTAAAGAATTTTTCAGGCAGGTTTGGTTCAAATTAGCCCACTTGTTGGTTTTTAAAGAATATTCTTATGATTTTTCCAAGTCCAATAAGCCCTTTCCTCCCTGCCAAGGCCACAGTATTTGACAAATATAAAAATTTGTGAACAAACTTTGAAAAGAGTGACTCAAGGAACATTCCTGTAAAGTCTGGTTCAAATTGGCCCAATGGTTGATTTTTAAAGAATTTTCTTATGATTTCTCAAAGTCCGATAAGCCCCTTCCTCCCTGCCGCGGCCACATTTTTTATCAATTGTAAAAATTTGGGAACAAATTTTGAAAAGAGTGACTCAAGGAACATTCCTGCAAAGTTTGGTTCATTTGGGCCCAATGGTTGATTTTTAAAGAATTTTTTTATGATTTTATTAAGTCAGATAAGCCCCTTCCTCCCTGCCACGGCCACATTTTTTGACAAATGTAAAAAATTGTGAATAAACTTGAAAAGAGTGACTCAAGGAACATTCCTGCAAAGTCTGCTTCAATTGGGCCCAATGGTTGATTTTTAAAGAATTTCCTTATGATTTTTCTAAGTGCGATAAGCCCATTCCTCCCTGCCACGGCCACATTTTTTGACAAATGTAAACATTCGTGGATAAATTTTGAAAAGGGTGACTAAAGGCACATTCCTGCAAAGTCTGCTTCAATTGGGCCCAATGGTTGATTTTTAAAGAATTTTCTTACGATTTCTTTAAGTCCGATAAGCCCCTTTCTCCCTGCCACGGCCACATTTTTTGACAAATGTAAACATTTTTGGATAAATTTTGAAAAGGATGACTAAAGGCACATTCCTGCAAAGTCTGGTTCAATTGGGCCCAATGGTTGATTTTTAAAGAATTTTCTTATGATTTCTTTAAGTCCGATAAGCCCCTTTCTCCCTGCCACGGCCACACTTTTTGACAAATGTAAAAATTTGTGGATAAATTTTGAAACTGGTGACTCAAGGCACATTCCTGCCAAGTCTGATTCAAATTGGCCCAATGGTTGATTTTTAAAGAATTTTTTTAGGATTTCTCTAAAATCCGATAAGCCCCGCCCTGCCACGCCCACATTTTTTGACGAATCAAAAATTCACGAACAAGTTTTGAAAAGGGTCACATAAGGATAATTCCTGCCAAGTTTGATTAAAATTGGACCAATGGTTTAGGAGGAGAAGATGTTTGAAGAAATTGTGGACGGACAGACGGACGGACGGACAGACGTACCCACATTAGGCTACTTGATGGGTAGTCCATCAGATCTGTTAGTGGGTACACCTTCTTGGCTACTTGAAAGCATTTCCTGGCTTATGAAAAGTGAACTTAAAAATGCACATTTGATGGCTACTGTTCATTGGACACATTTAATGGCTACTGTTCATTCGGCCCAGAAAACTAAAGATATTTTTACAAAATATTGACTGTATTAAGAATAACAATGGATCGAGAAGAAGTAATTCGGTCGGGGTTTGTCGGGAATTTGAGCCCTTTCCCGAACGACAAAAAAATTAGGGTGGTCCAATTTGAAAGGTGTCGCAGACGACCGAAAAAGAATAAAGTGCCATAGCACAGTTGGTAGTTACTCACACTGTCACTGGCTTGATTCCCGGTCGCAGAAAACATTCTGTCTGGTATTTTCACCTACGAATGGTTGGATAATTGCAAGCCTATGTGGGCAAGCAGCTAGAGGCTCGGAATGGGTGTAGTGGATATGAGTGCAAGGAACCCATGGTTAGGTGATCCAATTGCTCTGTGAAGTCTGTGTCAAGACCATTACATTACACCTTGCTGCATTGGCATCGTACCTACTTTATTAACCCTTTCCCAAACAAGACCTGCTTTTGACGTCCCTAATAGGAAAGGCTTGGGAAAACATTGGGACAAAAGAAGAAACTGATGATAACCAGCAGTTTCTCCTTTTGCCTCAATATTTTCCTGGCTATAGCGTAAACATTTTTGCCTTTTATGATAATCTAATTTGTCGTCTGCAGCAGCTTTCATATTGGACAAACCTAAAATATTGTTGTTTGGGAAAGGGTTAAAAAAACTATCATGGCCCTAACTTGGGCACTATTACAGATAGAGCCTCAATATACTACCATACCTCCTGCCATGAACTTGACCACGACACCATGACCTTAAGACATTGACCTTGGGAGTTTGACCATTGTTTGTGACAAGCTTTTGTGCGGGTGAGCTGTTGTTCATGTTTCAAATTGGTCACGTATTAACCTATTACCAAACGGCAAAATTTTAGGGTGGCCCAAATTCAAAGATGATTTAGACGACAATTTAAAGAGCAGGATTTTTTTTAACATTTTTGGTCTTTTTGGGTAGAAAACAATGTGGGAAATGAAGGAATTTCTTCATTTTCCGCGAGGTTTTCAAAGTTACTGAGTGGTAATGGGTTAACAGAATTATCGAACTTAATCGAATATGTTGTGTCACGTGATTCCCAGCCATGTGTCTGCTCAGTTGAGTGGTACTCATCCACTTTTCGATCAAAGCTTCACTCGATCGCTACACGAGTTTTTTTTAGTTTGAGTTTATTGGGGTTTTACGCCGTTTTCAACTACCAGGGTCATATCGCGGCGGCTGGAGCACCTACCCATGGATTCCTGTTGTTTCTCAAACCAGTACTACCACAACACCCTTACCGAGCCACCAGCTGCTCGCCCACTTCCGGATATCGAACCCAGGACCTCTCGAATGAGGGTCAGATGCGCTACACACTGCGCTAAGGCCGCGGCCCAAGTTTTTTTTTTTTTTTTTTTTTTTTTTGACAGGTCAAAAAATTTTGGAAGGAATATCGATCAATGCAGACCAAGTTCGAACACTCCCGATCACCGATGCCGACCGAGTTCGATCGGTACTCGACCGCTTAATCCAGCTTGGTCGAGTTGATTTGGTCGGCAGTGGGAACCTAGCCTGATGTAGTATTTAAGGATTTATCTGTAACAGTAATATACATATTTTTGTTTCACCAGTCTTATTTCTTTCAATCACTTTTATGCTCCGTTTCAAATGCACGAGAGCATTGTCAGATGTTAGCTCTTGTTTGTAAACTAGATTGAATGATACTTGCTTCACCCTTTCCCAAACTAGACCAGATTTTGGTGGCCCTATTAAAACGGGCTTGGGAAAACATTGAGGCAAAAGAAGAAAATGCTGATAATCAGCATTTTCTCCTTTTGCCTCAATATTTTACATGCTATACTATTCACATTTCCCGCACTTTGTAACATTGATTTTGTTGCCTGCAATAGCTTTGAAATTGGACCACCCTAAATTTTGGCCGTTTGGGAAAGGATTAAGAACATGTCGACCGTTTATAAGGAAAAGTAATAACAGATTGCAGAAAAATGATCGAACATTTATTGAACACATATACACAAGTCATGACATGACCTTGTATGCAGGTTAACTTTTAAGATCTAAGTCTTTAAGTTTAAGTCATTAGCTTTCAGAGTTAATGGAAAGTGATTACTTAACACAACAATTGACACAAAATGAAAAGATGCATTCAAACAAGGGTGCCATGATGGCCCTTGGTCACTCAACTGAGGAAATTGTCAATGTAAAATTGTGAACTTGGGGCAAGGTCAAATTTGACACACAACCGTTCTTGTGCACTTTCAAGGGCATCCTACTGATAACAAAGCTTTACATCATCATGTTAAAGGTCAGATATTTCATAAAGCTTCATCTTACTAGGCATGTGATACTCATACTCGTACTCAAGTAATATGATTACAAGTACCACTTTCCCCCGTACTCACTGGTACTCAGTACTCATGGGGAAAACGAGTACTCATACTCATACTTATTCATGTATTGACCCTTCAGTACTCATGAATCTTTTTGAGTACTTTATATTAGAAAACAGATTTCAAAAGAAAAAATGTTTCAATGAGCATACAAATGCATGGGCCACATTCAGTATACCAGTCATTATTTTACAGTATATGAAAGCACAGTATTTGTACAAAAATAGATGAAGTTACTTAACCCTCTCCAAAACAAGCCCTGGTTTTGACGTGTCATTAAAAGAAAGCTTGGGAAAACATTTGAGACAAAAGAAGAAAATGCTGATGATCAGCATTTTCTCCTTTTGTCTCAATATTTTGTGCTATATTGTACACAAATCTTATCTTTGTGGACAGTCATTTTGCTGTCTGTAGGATCTTTCAAAATTGACCACCCTAAAAAAGTGCTGTTTGGGAAAGGGTTAAACTCCAGATCTTAAGATTTGAATGTATAGTTTAATGCTGTCCCAAACAAGAACTGGTTTTGACATGTCTAATGAAGAAAGCTTGAGAGAAAAGAAGAAATTGCTGATAATCAGCAATTTCTCCTTTTCTCTCAATATTTTCTGTGTTATAACATACGCATTTTCTTCTTTTGACTTCAATTGTTTTGTGGTCTGCAATTCCTCTTATATTTGACTGACCTAAAATTTCAGTTTGTGAAAGGTTAAATAGCAATGTTGGGCACACATGTGTGTGCCAGCAGTTTTACCCGTGTTAACCCTTTCCCAAACAAGACCTGATTTTGACATACCTACAAGATAATGTTTGGGAAACATTGAGGAAAAAGATGAAAATGCAGATAATCAGTACTTTCTCCTTTCGTCTCAATATTTTCCAAGCTATAATGTACACAAATCCAATCTTTCTCATTACCCATTTTGTCATCTGCATCAGCTTTCAAATTAGACCAACCTAAACTTTAGCCATTTAGGAAAGGGTTATCAATGACACAATTCACACCTTTAGACAATTATGATAAACTAATCCTTTGTTATGTATTGTATGGCTATATATATATTTTGTTAGCCTATCATAGATGCTAACCGGTATTAAAATTGATAGGTGCAAACTAAAGGACAAAACATTGGAAAATCTGATGATGATCAGAGAACTGTTTCATCAAAACATTTAAGACGTGTTTTTGACTTACCGATGACTTACCAAATGTTTAAGACAATAATCGCGTATCACATACGTATTAAGTCCTATGTTATGCGATTGTTGTTTTAAAAGTTTCGTAAGTCATCGTTAAATAAAAATCATGTCTTAAATGTTTTGATGAAACTGGCCCCAGATGTCATAACTTATGAGACTCAGTGTGACATTGTATTGTGTATATACTTTCAAAACATGCAACATCAGTGTAATTGCTTAGTACTACATGAACATATTTATTTTGCTTAGCAGGATTTGTTGTTGAACAATAAACCATGTTAAACACAAAACGTACATTATCTTTGATTAAATTTCGGTGTTTACTGTGTCATTCTAGTACTCATATACTCAAGAATACACAAGTACTATTCGAGTACTACTTAAATACTGTAACCAGATTAGTACTCAGTACTCATAAGTACAAGTATCAAAAGTCCAATATCTCATGTTTAACCCTTTCCCAAACAGCAAAATTTTAGGGTGATCCGGTTCATAAACTGTTACAAATGACAATATGGATGTTATTAGAAATAATATTTGTGTAAAATATGGCATAGAAAATATTGAGACAAAAGGAGAAACTGCTTATCATCAGCATTTTCTTCTTTTGTCTCAATGTTTTCCCAAGCTTTCTTTTAATTACACATCAAAACCAGGGCTTGTTTGGGAAAGGGTTAAACACCTAGCATTTCTTTCTTGAAGCCTTTACAGTTTGGTTTTCTGAATTAAATTCCAGACTTTTTTCTTGATGGTTTCCCACTGTCGCCTGTGGATTGACCCCTTTTTCTCTCTGCTTTTCTCAATTGCCTTTAAGCACTCTTTTCGACCAGGAGTCACACCAGCGTTTATGTTGGTCTCAAAGTATTCCTGAATCTCGTCAATCTCTGTCGGAGTCCAAGCTACCTTGGTGTCTGCAAAATAAGAAAAGTCACCTTTGTTTTGAAGGTTAAGGTTTCGTGCCACAGACAGACAGACAAACAGACAGACAAACAAACAGACAGACAGGTTAAAAACTATATGCCCCCAAATCCAAGATTTTGGGGGCATAAAAATAAGATAACTTGGTTTGATCAAGACATTAACACAAAAGCAGGCTTTAACAAGTAGATTTGTGCTTGACTATATTATTTTTAGTTGTATTTATTATGTGTTGACTTATGCTCAATGAAAGGTTTGTGTACTACTACTTTCAGTAATACAAACATGATTTACGGTAACTTAACCCAAACTGGTATCTTTGTGAACGATGGAAAATGTTTACCATAGGAGTGAAATAGTCAGCATTTATATAAATTTATGCTGTTTGCTATCTGATTAATCCATGCCGACTTTGTTTATGAAATTGACTATTCAAGGGAGTAGAAGGATATCTGTGTAACATTTTGAGTAGCATGAGAAGGTACTCTTATTTTAGAGTCATATAGTAATTAGTGTGGGTTTTTATCTCAAATACACTTACTTGTGTTAGGAAACAAGTAAATGTTTTCCGGATGAATGCCTGATGTGTGTCTGATGTCCGCATTCGATATGTACCTTAATGCCAGCTGGGCATCCTTGGGAATGATGACTGGTACTCCACGACCTCACTAAAAAGGCAAGAAAAATAATAATAATTACATGAAGAGTGTATACAAATTTTAATGATTTTATATACCCAGCTAATTTATGGACAAAATAGGAAAGTAGCCATTACTTTCTTGGACACTTCTGTCAAATGTCCATCTTTTTAGTGGTTACAAAATAAAACCCAGTTATAATTTGGACATTTAATTTCACCAATAAAAGTATGTCTCAAATTTTAATGATTTTATATACCCAGCTAATTTATGGACAAAATAGGAAAGTAGCCATTACTGTCTTGGACACTTCTGTCAAATGTCCATCATTTTAGTGGTTACAAAATAAAACCCAGTTATAATTTGGACACTTAATTTCATGAATAAATGTATGTCTCAGTTTTTAATGATTTTATATACCCAGCTAATTTATGGACAAAATAGGAAAGTAGCCATTACTGTCTTGGACACTTCTGTCAAATGTCCTTCATTTTAGTGGTTACAAAATAAAACCCAGTTATAATTTGGACATTTAATTTCATCAATAAAAGTATGTCTCAAATTTCAATGATTTTATATACCCAGCTAATTTATGGACACAATAGGAAAGTAGCCATTACTGTCTTGGACACTTCTGTCAAATGTCCATCATTTTAGTGGTTACAAAATAAAACCCAGTAATAATTTGGACACTTAATTTCATCAGTAAATGTATGTCTCAGTTTTTAATGATTTTATATACCCAGCTAATTTATGGACAAAATAGGAAAGTAGCCATTACTGTCTTGGACACTTCAAATGTCCATCTTTTTAGTGGTTACAAAATAAAACCCAGTTATAATTTCGACATTTAATTTCATCAATAAATGTATTTCTCAGTTTTTAACCCTTTCCCAAACAAGACCTGCTTTTGACGTCCCTAAGAGAAAAGGCTTTGGAAAACATTGAAACAAAAGAAGAAACTGCTGATAACCAGCAGTTTCTCCCTTTGTCTCAATGTTTTCTATGCCATATTTTACACAAATTCTATCTTTGCTATCATCCATTTTCTCATTTGCGGCAGTTTTTGAAGAGGATCACCCTAATTTTTTTTTGTTTGGGAAAGGGTTAATGATTTTATATACCCAGCTAATTTATGGACAAACTAGGAAAGTAGCCATTACTGTCTTGCACACTTCTGTCAAATGTCCATCTTTTTAGTGGTAACAAAACTAGAATATCACTGAAAGTGATCATACCCCCCAAAAGCGCAGTTTTTGTGCATTTTGAGAAGTTGATTTCATTTGAACTGGGAGCTGTTCAATTGGAAAAATAGAGCTAACAAAAAATCAACAGACCAAACAACACGTGTAAATGTTGCAAAATTACCAATTTTCAACAAAAGGACATAGCTCATTTAAATAACAATCCCCAAGCCCAGCCCTGCCATGCTGATATTTTTCAATAAACCTAAAATTTACAACCATGTATTGAAGACAGTCAATAAAGGTAGGCCTACATTCCTGTAAGATTAGGTTCAAATTTACAGTATAATTGATTTTAAAAGAATTTTCTCTCATGATTTTGTTAAGTCTGATAAGCCCTGCCCTGCCATTACCACATTTTTTGCAAATCAAAAATCCACGAACAAATTTTGAAATAAGTCACCAATTGAACATTCCTGCCAATTATGGTAACAAAACACCGAAACAAAATTTCACGAACCAGTTTTGAAAAGAGTCACCCAAGGAACATTCCTGCCAAGTTTGGTAAGAATTTGCTCATTGGTTTAGGAGGAGAAGATTTTTGAAGAATTATCTGACAATTTCTCGAAGTCAGATAAGCCCCGCCCTACCACACCCACATTTTTTGACGAATCAAAAATTCATGAACATACATTGCATACAATCGATCAAGGGACATTAGTGCCAACTTTAGTTCAAAATGGTCTAATAATTGATTTTTAAAGAATTTTCACATGATTTCTCTAAGTCCAATAAGCCCCGCCCTGCCACACCCACAATTTTTGACAAATCAAAAATTCACGAACAATTTTTGAAAAGGGTCACCCAAGGAAATTCCTGCCAAGTTTAGTAAGAATTGGCACAGTGGTTAAGGAGAAGAATTTTTTTGAAGAATTATCTAACGATTTCTCGACGTCGGATAAGCCCCGCCCTGCCACGCCAACATTTTTTGGCGAATGAAAAATTCATGAATATGCATTGAATACAATCACTCAAGGGTCATTCCTGTCAAGTTTGCTTCAAATTGGCCAAATAATTGATTTTTAAAGATTTTTCACATGATTTCTCAAAGTCTGATACGCCCTGCCCTGCCACGCCCACAATTTTTAACAAATCAAAAATTCACGAACAAATTTTGAAAAGGGTCACCCAAGGAACATTCCTGCCAAGTTTGGTAAGAATTGGCCCAGTGGTTAAGGAGGAGAAGATTTTTGAAGAATTATCTAACGATTTCTCGAAGTCGGATAAGCCCCGCCCTGCCACGCCCACATTTTGGGCAAATGAAAAAATCATGAGCATACATTGGATACAATCACCTATGGGTCAGTCCTGCCAAGTTTGGTTCAAATTGGCTTGATAATTGATTTTTAAAGATTTTTCACATGATTTCTCAAAGTCCAACAAGCCCCGCCCTGCCACACCCACATTTTTTGACAAATCAAAAATTCACGAACAAGTTTTGAAAAGGGTCACCCAAGGAACATTCCTGCCAAGTTTAGTAAGAATTGGCCCAAAGGTTAAGGAGAAGAAGATTTTTGAAGAATTATCTAACGATTTCTCGAAGTCCGATAAGCCCCGCCCTGCCACGCCAACAATTTTTGACGAATCAAAATTTCACTAACAAATTTTGAAAAGGGTCACCCAAGGAACATTCCTGCCAAGTTTTGTAAGAATTGGCCCAGTGGTTGAGGAGGAGAAGATTTTTGAAGAATTATCTAACGATTTCTCGAAGTCGGATAAGCCCCGCCCTGCCACGCCCACATTTTTTGGCGAATGAAAAAATCATGAGCATACATTGAATATAATCACTCAAGGGTCATTCCTGCAAAGCTTTGTTCAAATTGGCCTGATAATTGATTTTTAAAGATTTTTCACATGATTTCTCTAAGTCCGATAAGACCCGCCCTGCCACGCCCACAATTTTTGACGAATCAAAATTTCACGAACAAGTATTGAAAAGGGTCACCCAAGGAACATTCCTGCCAAGTTTGGTAAGAATTGGCCCAGTGGTTGAGGAGGAGAAGTTTTTTGAAGAATTATCTAACGATTTCTCGAAGTCGGATAAGCCCCGCCCTGCCACGCCCACATTTTTTGGCGAATGAAAAATTCATGAATATACATTGAATACAATCACTCAAGGGTCATTCCTGTCAAGTTTGCTTCAAATTGGCCAAATAATTGATTTTTAAAGATTTTTCACATGATTTCTCAAAGTCTGATACGCCCTGCCCTGCCACGCCCACAATTTTTAACAAATCAAAAATTCACGAACAAATTTTGAAAAGGGTCACCCAAGGAACATTCCTGCCAAGTTTGGTAAGAATTGGCCCAAAGGTTAAGGAGAAGAAGATTTTTGAAGAATTATCTAACGATTTCTCGAAGTCCGATAAGCCCCGCCCTGCCACGCCCACAATTTTTGACGAATCAAAATTTCACTAACAAATTTTGAAAAGGGTCACTAAAGGAACATTCCTGCCAAGTTTTGTAAGAATTGGCCCAGTGGTTGAGGAGGAGAAGATTTTTGAAGAATTATCTAACGATTTCTCGAAGTCGGATAAGCCCCGCCCTGCCACGCCCACATTTTTTGGCGAATGAAAAAATCATGAGCATACATTGAATATAATCACTCAAGGGTCATTCCTGCCAAGCTTTGTTCAAATTGGCCTGATAATTGATTTTTAAAGATTTTTCACATGATTTCTCTAAGTCCGATAAGACCCGCCCTGCCACGCCCACAATTTTTGACGAATCAAAATTTCACCAACAAGTATTGAAAAGGGTCACCCAAGGAACATTCCTGCCAAGTTTGGTAAGAATTGGCCCAGTGGTTGAGGAGGAGAAATTTTTTGAAGAATTATCTAACGATTTCTCGAAGTCGGATAAGCCCCGCCCTGCCACGCCCACATTTTTTGGTGAATGAAAAATTCATGAATATGCATTGAATACAATCACTCAAGGGTCATTCCTGTCAAGTTTGCTTCAAATTGGCCAAATAATTGATTTTTAAAGATTTTTCACATGATTTCTCAAAGTCTGATACGCCCTGCCCTGCCACGCCCACAATTTTTAACAAATCAAAAATTCACGAACAAATTTTGAAAAGGGTCACCCAAGGAACATTCCTGCCAAGTTTGGTAAGAATTGGCCCAGTGGTTAAGGAGGAGAAGATTTTTGAAGAATTATCTAACGATTTCTCGAAGTCGGATAAGCCCCGCCCTGCCACGCCCACATTTTGGGCAAATGAAAAAATCATGAGCATACATTGGATACAATCACCTATGGTTCAGTCCTGCCAAGTTTGGTTCAAATTGGCTTGATAATTGATTTTTAAAGATTTTTCACATGATTTCTCAAAGTCCGACAAGCCCCGCCCTGCCACACCCTCATTTTTTGACAAATCAAAAATTCACGAACAAGTTTTGAAAAGGGTCACCCAAGGAACATTCCTGCCAAGTTTAGTAATAATTGGCCCAAAGGTTAAGGAGAAGAAGATTTTTGAAGAATTATCTAACGATTTCGCGAAGTCCGATAAGCCCCGCCCTGCCACGCCAACAATTTTTGACGAATCAAAATTTCACTAACAAATTTTGAAAAGGGTCACTAAAGGAACATTCCTGCCAAGTTTTGTAAGAATTGGCCCAGTGGTTGAGGAGGAGAAGATTTTTGAAGAATTATCTAACGATTTCTCGAAGTCGGATAAGCCCCGCCCTGCCACGCCCACATTTTTTGGTGAATGAAACAAGAGGCCCAGGAGGGCCTGAATCGCTCCACTGGTTAAAGTGGAAGAATTATCCCATGATTTCTTGTAAGCCTTACACAGCGGCAGCCAAATCTTGCTGTTTGTGAATAAATTTTGAAGAGAGACTCAAAGAACATTCTTGCAAAGTCTGGTTAAAATTGACCTTATGGTTGATTTTTAAAGAATTTTCATATGATTTCTCTAAGTCTGATAAGCCCCTTTCTCCCTGCCACGGCCACATTTTTTTGACAAGTATAAAAATTTGTGAACAAATTTTAAAAAGAACAACAAAAGGCACATTCCTGCAAAGTTTGGTTCAATTGGGCACACTGGTTGATTTTTTAAGAATTTTCTTATGATTTCTTTAAGTCTGATAAGCCCCTTCCTCCCTGCCGTGGCTACATTTTTTGACAAATGTAAAAAATTGTGAATAAATTTTGAAAAGAGAGACTCAAAGAACATTCCTGCAAAGTCTGGTTCAAATTGGCCCTATGGTTGATTTTTAAAGAATTTTCTTATGATTTCTTTAAGTCTGATAAGCCCCTTTCTCGCCGCCACGGCCACATTTTTTGACAAATATAAAAATTTGTGAACAAATTTTGAAAAGAATGACTCAAGGCACATTCCTGCCAGGTTTGGCTCAAATTGGCCCAATGGTTGATTTTTAAAGAATTTTCTTATGATTTCTTTAAGTCTGATAAGCCCCTTTCTCCCTGCCACGGCCACAATTTTTGACAAATGTAAAAATTTGTGAACAAATTTTGAAAAGAATGACTCAAGGCACATTCCTGCCAGGTTTGGTTCAAATTGGCCCAATGGTTGATTTTTAAAGAATTTTCTTATGATTTCTTTAAGTCTGATAAGCCCCTTTCTCCCTGCCACGGCCACATTTTTTGACAAATGTAAAAATTTGTGCACAATTTTTGAAAAGAATGACTCAAGGCACATTCCTGCCAGGTTTGGTTCAAATTGGCCCAATGGTTGATTTTTAAAGAATTTTCTTATGATTTCTCTAAGTCTAATAAGCCCTGCCCTGCCACGCCCACATTTTTTGATGAATCAAAAATTCGCGAACAAGTTTTGGAAAGGGTCACCCAAGGAACATTCCTGCCAAGTTTGGTCAAAATTGGCCCACTGGTATAAGAGGAGAAGATGTTTAAAGAAAAAGTTAACGGACGCACGACGGACACAACGCCATGACAATAGCCCGCTGGCCTTCGGCCAGTGGAGCTAAAAATCATGAGCATACATTGAATATAATCACTCAAGGGTCATTCCTGCCAAGCTTGGTTCAAATTGGCTTGATAATTGATTTTTAAAGATTTTTCAGATGATTTCTCTAAGTCCGATAAGCCCCGCCCTGCCACGCCCACAATTTTTGACGAATCAAAAATTCACGAACAAGTTTTTAAAAGGGTCACCCAAGGAACATCCCTGCCAAGTTTGATAAGAATTGGCCCAGTGGTTGAGGAGGAGAAGTTTTTTGAAGAATTGTCTAACGATTTCTCGAAGTCGGATAAGCTCCGCCCTGCCACGCCCACATTTTTTGGCGAATGAAAAAATCATGAGCATACATTGAATATAATCACTCAAGGGTCATTCCTGTCAAGTTTTGTTCAAATTGGCCTGATAATTGATTTTTAAAGATTTTTCACATGATTTCTCTAAGTCCGATAAGCCCCGCCGTGCCACGCCCACATTTTTTGACAAATCAAAAATTCACGAACAAGTTTTGAAAAGGGTCACCCAAGGAACATTCCTGCCAAGTTTAGTAAGAATTGGCCTGGTGGTTGAGGAGGAGAAGTTTTTTGAAGAATTATCTAACGATTTCTCGAAGTCGGATAAGCCCCGCCCTGCCAAGCCCACATTTTTTGGCGAATGAAAAAATCATGAGCATACATTGAATATAATCACTCAAGGGTCATTCCTGCCAAGTTTGGTTCAAATTGGCTTGATAATTGATTTTTAAATATTTTTCACATGATTTCTCAAAGTCCGATAAGCCCCGCCCTGCCACACCCACAATTTTTGACGAATCAAAATTTCATGAACAAGTTTTGAAAAGGGTCACCCAAGGAACATTCCTGCCAAGTTTGGTAAGAATTGGCCCAGTGGTTGAGGAGGAGAAGTTTTTTGAAGAATTATCTAACGATTTCTGGAAGTCGGATAAGCCCCGCCCTGCCACGCCCACATTTTTTGGCGAATGAAAAAATCATGAGCATACATTGAATACAATCACCTATGGGTCAGTCCTGCCAAGTTTGGTTCAAATTGGCTTGATAATTGATTTTTAAAGATTTTTCACATGATTTCTCAAAGTCCGATAAGCCCCGCCCTGCCACGCCCACAATTTTTGACGAATCAAAATTTCACGAACAAGTTTTGAAAAGGGTCACCCAAGGAACATTCCTGCCAAGTTTGGTAAGAATCGGCTGAGTGGTTGAGGAGGAGAAGATTTTTAAAGAAACAAGAGGACCATGATGGTCCTATATCGCTCACCTGAACCAAAATGATATGAGCAACATTTTTGTTCAATTCAATTAATATTTATGACTTTTGGACTGAGAACGAACTTCTGGTCAATAATGTTGTGAAAATCCAACTCATACGAGATCTTATGGTGCCCAGCTGTGTCTTGATTGATAAATAATTGTAGATTCTAGAGTATAAGCAGCCGAAAACAGCAGTTTATTCAAATTCAAGGGCACATAACTCTCAACTTTCTGATTAGATCAGACTGATAATCAAACTCATTTGAGATCTTTTGGTCCCAAACATTGTGTCCAAGTTTTGTCTTGATTGATTAATAATTGTAGATTCTAGAATGTAAAAAAGTTCAAAAACATCCGAAAATGGCAAATTTATCAAATTCAAGGGCACATTTCTCTTGTCTTTCTGGTCAAATCAGACTGAAAATCATACTCATCCCAGATTTTATGGTCTTCAAAATTGTGTCCGAAATTGGTCTTGATTGGTCAATAATCGTAGATTCTAGAGCGTACACAAGATCGAAAACAGTCAAATACGGCAATTTTGTCAAATTCAAGGGCACATAACTCTCGACTTTCTAATTAGATCAGACTGAAAATCAAACTCATCCGAGATCTTATGATTCCCAACATTGGGTTCAAGTGTTGTCTTGATTGATTAATAATTGTAGATTCTAGAGTGTAAACAAGGTCAAAAACAGCCGAAAATGGCAATTTTATCAAATTCAAGGGCATATAACTTTTGTCTTTCTAGTCAAATCAAACTGAAAATCAAACTCATTCGAGAAAATATGGCTTTCAACATTGTGTCCAAAATTTATCTTGATTGGTTAATAATTGTAGATTCTAGAGCGTAAACAAGGTCGAAAACAGTCGAAAACAGCCAAAAACGGCAATTTTGTCAAATTCAAGGGCACATAACTCTCAACTTTCTGTTCAGATCAGACTGAAAATCAAACTCATGCGAGATCTTATGATCCAAAACATTGTGTTCTAGTTTGGTCTTGATTGATTAATAATTGTAGATTCTAGAGTGTAAACAAGGTCATAAACAGCTGAAAGTGGCAATTTTGTCAAATTTAAGGGCACATAACTCTTTATTTTTTTACCAGATCAAACTGAAAATCGAACTCATCCAAGATCTTATGGTCCCAAACCTTGTGTCCAAATTTTGTCTTGATTGACTAATAATTGTAGATTCTAGAGTGTAAACAAGGTCGAAAACTGCCTTAAATGGCAATTTTGTCGAATTCAAGGGCACATAACTCTCCTATTTCTAATCAGATCAGACCGAAAATCAAACTCATCCGAGATCTTATGGTCTATAACATTATATTAAAGTTTTGTCTTGATTGACTAATAATTGTAGATTCTAGAGTGTAAACAAGGTCGAAAACTGTCTAAAATGGCAATTTTGTCAAATTCAAGGGCACATAACTCTCGTACTTCTGATCAGATCAGACCCAAAATCAAACTCATCTGAGATCTTATGGTCTCCAACATTATATTAAAGTTTTGTCTTGATTGATCAATATTTGTAGATACTAGAGTGTAAACAATGTCAAAACTAGCTATTTTTTAAGTTCAAGGGCAGATAACTCTGGACTTTCTAGTTCGATCTGACCCATAATCGAACTCATCCGAGATCTTATGGTCATACATGTTTTGACCAAGTTTGGTCATGATTGGCCTATATTTGTAGATGCTAGAGTGTAAACACGAAATTGTGGACGGACGGACAGACAGACGGACGGACAGACAGACAGACAGACAGACGGACGACGGACAAAAAGTGACCACAATAGCTCACCTTGAGCACTTTGTGCTCAGGTGAGCTAAAAACCAACAGACGGACCAACAGACAGACCAACAGACAGACAGACAGACAGACCGACAACCTGACTCCTATATACCCCCCAAATTGAATTTGGGGGGTATAATAAAACCCAGTTAAAATTTGGACATTTAATTTCATCAATAAATGTATGTCTCAGTTTTTACTGATTTTATATACCCAACTAATTTATGGACAAAATAGGAAAGTAGCCATTACTGTCTTGGACACTTCTGTCAAATGTCCATCTTTTTAGTGGTTACAAAATAAAACCCAGTAATAATTTGGACACTTAATTTCGTCCGTAAATGTATGTCTCAGTTTTTATTGATTTTATATACCCAGCTAATTAATGGACAAAATAGGAAAGTAGCCATTACTGCCTTGGACACTTTAAATGTATATACCCAAGCATATATCATAAAATTTCGACATGCAACACACAAACTCTGAAGACAATAAGAACATATTAATTTGATTGTTACCTGCTCTTATGCATTTGCTTGGTAAAATGCACACCAAATGTGATAATTATGTTGATGGTTATCGAGAAATGGCCATTTACGTAATTAACCAATGCAAACTTTGGCCACAACACAAGCCTCATATTTATTCAAAATGGAGTGAAATTAATACTAAAAATTCAAGTAACATAGTTTTGAAAGTGGGCTCCCCACACTTACATTACTGCTGTACAAGAAATCAGTCAATGGCTAGTGGTTTGAATGAAAAATTCAAAGATTGGGACTTTTAAATGTAAAACAGTAGTTAGGGATAAAAAGTTTATTTCCTTTTACATGTCCAAAATAATGGGTCTGTCCTGCAAATGCAGTTTTTGTGTTTTCATGTCAAGGCATCAAAAAGAAATGTCATTTTGCCTTAACATAAAAAAGGGTGATCAAATAACATATATATTTTGATTGTGGGGACACTTTTAACTAAAAGAATTTGTCACCATAAAAAAATATGTCAAAAAGCAATTTTTGACAATAAAAAATGATGATCAGGGAGGTAGTGTAAACAAAAAGGTCAGTTGGGTAACAAAACATGAACTACTTTTTCAAACTTTCTCTTTACTCCACAGAGATTAAGAAATAAAATACTTCACCCTCATGAATATTAATCAGTGATTTTTTTACAATTTTAAGACTGTGAGTCCTGGGGACTCGCTGGATTCCATATTAATGAGTCCAGCTACTAGCTTAGTGAGTCCAATATACTATTTTAATAGGAAATCTGTAAAATGGCTGCATCCTGAGACTCGCTAGAATTAAAACTTTGCATCCCAGAGACCAAATTATGAGTAAAAGAAGCAGGATGCGCAGGTAAAAATATCACTGATTAATTAGCATATCTTAGCTATTAATTGATATAAACTTGATTTCCTGAGCCCCATAATTAGCCAAGAGTCTGTTATCAGTTGGACATTGTCAAGTAAAAAGACCCTGTTGAAACAGCTCCTACATCAGGGTCTTCTCTGCTTGCTTAAGGCGTGAAATGGTAGGATTGTGGAGTAAAGGATTAAAGAACAAGTCTAGTACTGTAGAACTACCTTAAAGGGACTATACTAAACAAGAGTTGTCCGCGGACAACGTAGCTCGCCTATACGAGAGCTTGTCACAAAAACAGCAATTTTTTTCAAAAGTAGGTCAAACTCCAAGGTCAAGGTCACAAGGTCAAAGTCCCAAATGAAAGGTCTTGTTGATATGTATGAAATATCAAGGCTGTATCTCTAATAGTGTCCGAGATATAGGCTAGGTTACAGTTTTTCAAAAGTAGGTCAAACTCCAAGGTCAAGGACACAAGGTCATGGTCCCAAATGAAAGGTCTTGTCGAGATGTATCTATGTATGAAATATCAAGGCTGTATCTCTAATAGTGCCTGAGATATAGACCAGGTTCAAGTTTTTCAACAAGACAAGTGAAGACGCGACGGGACGGGATGCGACGCCGACACTAGGGCTGTGACATTAGCTCCCCGGACATAAAGTCCCGGCTCGCTAAAAAGACTGAAAGAGGAGTTTCAGATGGCTGAATTATTATCTTCAAGACCTCAATATTCAAAGCTATTTTAAATAAAACTTACTAAGCATCATCACTTTTGCAGAAGACAAGCAGTTTGTCGGTCCATTTCACCACCCTGACAGGCCACTTCAATTTTCTTGGCACTCCAACAATGTGGGACCAAAAAAGTCCATCCATTGCCTGAAAATAAATGTCACATTTATGATTAGATCTGGAATGGATTTACATAACTTTATCAGCATATAGTTTAGGTGTGGGCATAGCCCTTGGAAGTTTATTTAACCATTTTTTAACCATTTTAAACTAGAGATTTAACACAGAAGTGCCACATACCCCCGACAAGTGCTAGTCAGAAAATGTAAAAAAAAATTAGTCAAACTTGCTGCGGTACCTAAAGCTGAAACAGAATGCAGGGCTTTTTTTTCAGTCTGGGGGAAGGGGCCTGGCCTTTTTGTAGGGGAAAAAATCAAGCATGTGAAACTGTTAAAGGGGAACAATATTTCCAAGGTAAACCTCAATATTGGGGAAAACTGCATGATTTAAAAGAATTTTTTCTGGGGAAAGGGGCCTTTTGTCAAGGGGAAGGGGCCTTTCACAGGCCCCTGCCGAAGAAGGAGAAAAACCCCTGGAATGGGTTAGACATAGAAAATATTGCAAAAAATCGTCACCGTGTAACCAAAAGTTTGAGAATTAAAAGGCTTTTGAATCAGTGATTTTTTTTACAATTCAAGACTGAGTCCTGGGTACTCGCTGGATTCCATATCAACGAGTCCAGATACTACCATTTTTAACAGGAAATCTGTAAAAAATGTTGCATCCTGGGACTCGCTAGAATTAAAACTTTGCATCCCAGAGACCAAATTAATATGAGAAAATGAAGCAGGATGCCCGGTAAATAAACCACTGTTGAATGTCCAAGCTTTGAAAGTGAAAGAAAATCTGGTACTAAGTGCAGATTTACTAACACTTTTTACGGTAAAAATGTGCCAAATTTTCTAACTAAGTGTATTTTTTGCTATAAAACACTTTAATAAAACATTACACGATGATTGCCCACACAATTCTTCAATAAACTATGATTCACTTTGGGGGTGCGCTTTTTGACTTTTGGCTGCTGGACTATATCAGCCAAAAATTTAAAAAACTCAAAATGGACCAAAATATGGTTTATGATCATTAGAATTGCACCTTTTAATAAGAATCACTTAAATTTATGTACCAGGCCTAAATCTTGGAGAAAAATTGACCTAAAGCTACTTTTTGGGTGATCACAATTCTACTTTCACTTTCACAAATAACTTTGAATGTCATTTCAAAGATGGCATGGACCATGAAAAATTTCAAATACTTTGTAGAACATTGAAACTAAGCAGGAATATTATTTCAAATAAAAGAAGTAAAATAAACTTTATTCCAAAGCAATATCTTCAATAACTATTTTTTTATGATTTTTTTTAAAAAGGGGGCATGGCTCACCTATCACTGGATTTGGTGCTCACTTTCTGGCATGATTAATAAAATGTATTTGTCTGATGTATATCAGAAGCTAGCCTATCTCTGACTTCGAGGGACTTATTTATTATTCTAGACAAAGTTTAAGAAGGAAAAAAGTTCTTTTAACCCATTACCAAGTGAAAAAAAATCAAATCTGGCTCAAGATTTGTTCATTGGCTGCTTTCAGTACTTCCAGTACTTTGATTTTACGGACGCAGCCATCTTCGGATTTTTCCGTGACCTATTTGTCACTCAAAAAATGCATCCCATTCAGAATATGAAATTCATCTTGGAAACGGGGATATTCATCGTCTCTTTAAACAACAAGTTGAGAAAACATCATTTCAAATAATAAACACAAGATTAGTCAAGTTAATCGCCGATTATCATTCAAAACAATCAAATTCCCGAGTGCAGCCATGTTCGGATTTTTCCGTAAAATGTTCGTCAAATTCCGTAAGTGGGTCAGGCATTGCATTAAAATGCAAAATTCATGATGAAAACGGAGATATTGAAGCATTTTTGCTTAACAAATGTCGAGATGGTATTTGTAATATCGAGTCTACTATACTCTTGACGGGGAACACTCGATGATTCACTATAAAATTTGATTGTCAAAAACTCGTCCACCCGTCAGGCTATGAATTCGCCGGTTGACAAAACAATCAAATTTTCCCAAATTATTGCGTCTGTCGATACAACAAGCCGTTAACACTAAACAAAATTCATGTAATCACACATAATCAACCCTTATTTCTTAACGTAAGCAATAAACTACAATAAAACAAACAAAATATTATACTCACAAAACAGCGTGCTGATAAAATTCCAAAATGTCGGCATGTAATGCGTGTTTTAGTGCGCATGCGCGAAGGGGCGGAGCTCAATAATTCGGAACGCTTCTTTTATTATGGTATTCAAGCGGTTATAGTGCGCATGTCCCTTGCAATGTGGCGGGAAAAACAAAAAAAATATTTAATGGAGAGTCCGTAGTCCGAGTTGAAATGTTGGACAATTTGGCGTCTAAACATATATTGGGTATTTGTTGCCCAGAAACCAACAACACTTTAATGGACACTTTAACACAGATGTCGTGTTGGGTATACCCAACAAGAACAAAAGTAGCCAACAAGCATCAGTCCTACTTAATTTAAACCCAACAAGTGGCCTGTTGTAAACACAGACGGACGGACGGACGACGGACAAAAAGCGACCACAATAGCTCACCTTGAGCACTTCGTGCTCAGGTGAGCTAATTAAAAGAGGATACAGAATATCAGTAAGGTTATGTTAACATCAGGTTAATCAGCCCCGAAAGATGGTATAAACATCATCTATCCTGTATCTGTTAAAATGTACCATTTATCAAATTCAAGTGAACCCTTTCATTAACAAAACAATTTTAGAATTATACTCCAGAATATTCATTGGATGATTTTACGTCTCACTCAACAGCTAAGGTCATATGGAGACGGGACCTAGGTTTAAAGTCTCATCCGAAAAACAGGAGAGGTTGGGGATCGAACCAGGGACTCCTGTTTTAAGTCCAGCGCATTACCAATTTACCACTGCACCATTCCCGCCCCATTTCATTTGATGAACAACTAGTTTAACTCAACAATAAATGAAACACAGAATATCAGTAAAGTTATGTTAACATCACAAAGATCAGCCCCGAAAGATGGTATAAACATCATGTATTCTGTAAAGTAAGAATTAAATGTGCCATCTTTAAAATTAAGGCTAATGGAGTTTTACATCCCACTCAATTGCTAAGGTCATATGGAGATGGGACCTTGGTTTAAAGTCTCATCCGAAAGACTGGAGAGGCGGGCAATCGAACCTGCGACCCCTGTGTTACAAGTCCAGCATGTTACCACTGCACCAAATCTGCCCTTCATTTTTAAAATTAACCCTTTCCCCAACAACACAAGTTTATAGAGACATTTGATCAATAACAGGTGTACAGCTACTATAAATGAAATACAGAATATCAGTAAGGTTATGGTAACATCAGAGATCAGCCCCGAAAGATGGTATAAACATCATATATTCTGTATATGTTGTTGAAACTAGATGTACTATTTTTGTATAAAATTGCCTCCATTCACAAACAAATTGTAGTGAGTTATAGTCTAGAATATTCATTCATACATGGATCAAGACTGGTCTTCATGAATGAAATACAGAATATCAGTAAAGTTATGTTAACATCAAGGTTATCAGCCCCGAAAGATGGTATAAACATCATGTATTCTGTACTACTAAATGAATTAAACCATTATCACATGGAGATGCATTTTCACTCAGGACAAGATATTTTTTAAAATGTTTTGGAAAACATTGTGGAAAATAAAGAAATTGCTTGTGACAAGCTATTTCTTTACTTCCCACAATATTTTTAACCAGTAAAGACACCTAAATTTAAATTTGATTCATTTGAAGTTGTCGTCTGCAACATCATAAAATTTGGACGAATCCAAAATTTTGTCGTTTGGTACTAATGAGTTAATGTACCAGGTTAAATTTCATAGCTATAGTAGGGTTGCCATATTCGTTAACATTTAAAATATCCCTCAATTTTCCAAGCTGTCCTTGACTTTTCCATGTTTTCTACAGAGTATTTTGTGGGCATCAAAAAACATCATCATGTAGGAATGGTTTAGCAACTAAGATTATGATGGGACCTATGTTTTAAGTCTAGGAAAGAACACGCTATGGGAGCCTGACCAGGGGCACCTATTTTTTCGAGCAAACAAAATGGCGGACAAGGAAGTGGATTCTGACGGTCCCAGCAGTTATTTGGACGTAAGTTGTGTTTTTTGTCCTATAACACCAACTTCGAAGCATAAATAGATCGGTTTGTGATTCAACTTTGTTATTGTCTTTGTCTTTAGCTCATCGGACTGGCATACATAACATAAACGATAAGCAAACGTGATAAAGAGGCATTGCTCGTGAATTATGCATATATTTGTCCACCTTTTAAATGATTAAAAGAAATAAAACAGATATTTAAAGTACACGTTATAGTATCAAAATTACACTGACTACATTATTCTTTGAAAATCCAAAAGCCTAAGGATGATCGCAAATGTTAGAATTGGAATATTGATGTTTTTATTCACTGTACGGAGACCAAAAATTCCCCCGAACACGTGCATTACAGTACCAATTTTTTTGAGTCTTACTGGACGAGTATTCGGATTGAATTAATTTCATTTACGGGCGATTTGAGTTAATTTCTGTACGAGTGTTCGGAGCGTTTTATACATTTGTAGAAGATAGAAATCTTTGGTGTTAATTAGTTTAGATATTTAATTCCTCATTTGTTTCTCTTTCCACCAGTCCTTATGATGATAAAATGATACAGTGATTGAAATCCATATCCGGCTTGCCAAAAAACACTTAAAATCACACTTATCTTTTGTAGCAAGCTCTAAAATCAAGGTCTAATCTGTCAATTTTGCGAATTACCTCCCTTTGACATAAACAAATAGGGAATTGGGTCTTTTCGTAATTCCAGTAATACAGAGTTGTCGTTCCTGCGGGACGGTATGTTTACTTCCATTTGCCTGTTTGACAAGCGGCAAGTTAAATATTTTCGTTAATTCAATGAGTAATTAAATGAAAATGATTTTTATTGTAACTTAATAATGGAATCCAATAATACCTCTGCACGTTCCATCATTTTCAAACCGTCCGGAAATCTATAACAAAAGAAATCTCCCATAATCCGATGAACGGTAATCATTGAAAATATTTTTCCCGTGGCGTGCCTCAAATCAGGCGAATGTCGATATGTGACGTCATGACTTTGCCTTGCTTACTCTAGTCATATGACGTCATAGAAATAAAAAGAGGGGCAACTTTGGGGGAAAAAGATACATGTATACATGTACGCTGTGAGCGAGTTTTCCAAAAGAATATTTTGTAACTGTTTGTAAGAACATTCCGCTTCACACGGTTTTCTACTGTCGAAAAACGATTAATATCGGAAATAGAATAAGTGAATGTTAAAGCACGGATTTTCAAATATTGAGGAAAGAGGCGATATTTCTGACTATCATCAAATTGCTTCCTTTTTCTCAATGTTTTTCCAAACAATCTACTTAGGTCAAATACAGGACTTAAGAAAAAAGTTTTAAAAAATGAAGAATTCTTTTCTAAATGTGCCGAAAAAATCACGGATTTTTTAACCCTTACCTAACAACAAAATATGGTCCTTACCAAATTAAGTCTTGCTGATTGTTAGAATGATTCTGATTTTGCTATTTGTGGGCAACAAAACAAAGAATTGGATAGGAAAGGGTTTACATAATAAACCATCATTTCAAATTTAATTCAAATTTGAAGCAGGCTGTAGACTATGATGCGTAGATCTACTAAAAAGAACGGTTTTGTGTAGATTGTAGAATAGGAACTATTGAGGGAAAAGCAAAGTCAGCATGTTTTTCTTTTCTCTCAAAACTTTGCTATTTCGTTCAAATAGATCTATGTGATTCATTGTTTGTTTGTTAAAGCTTCCCCAAACAAAACCCGGTTTTACTTTATAGATACATACTTTGGGAAACATTATATAGCAAATGTAAAAGCACCCTGATAACCAGCATTTTCTCCTTCTGTCTCAATAGACTAGATCTACTTTGATATGTAGGCGTTTAGTGTGTTAGGACTATGTTGCAATGGGATTTCTCTTTTTCTTACGCGTTTCGGCTAATATACTGTCTCTCAGACTCGGGTAGGCCTAGGCCAGATACGATGTTTGGTTCTAATTTTTGACACTTATTACACGAATCGAAGCTCGTCTTGCATTTTCCTCTTTCGATATAGTTTGTCAAAATTTCCAATTTTATCCGCAAAATTATGGCATTTATGAATGCAGTAGCGGTTCTTTCCCACCGATAGCGCTTGTTTACATTGACACCGGAAGACAGTATACCGTCCCGCATGAACGACAACTCTGTAACGACGGAATTACGAAAATCCGGAATTTAAAATGTTTGATATTCACAAATTTATCAAGGTTTTCGATTGGAGGTTTTTGCAACATCATGCTGACTTTACAGGGCATTTTTGAACCCTTTCTTCGACTAGGATTGTTCCCAGATGTCCATGCAA
The DNA here is from genome assembly GCA_963680895.1 of Fragum sueziense. NCBI lineage: Eukaryota > Metazoa > Mollusca > Bivalvia > Cardiida > Cardiidae > Fragum > Fragum sueziense. Next base: position 40,002,479 of record OY804608.1, on the reverse strand, counting down.
TAGCGATTTCAATTTCCTAAGGAGATTACATTGTAAATTTTTCAAGCTTTGGAACAAAATGAAAATTCTGCTTTTCAAACATCATTTTCTAAACGCTTATACAATGTTATGTACGCTTCTTTACATTTCCTGACTGGTAACTTGACGGACTACCATTCCATGTAGTCCGGCATGGTTTGCATTCTTCTGCTTGAATTTCTGAAGGTTGAAATTGTGTAAAATTTCCGTTCAAATTGTACACCTGAAAAACGGACCCCTGTCACATTAAAAAGGTCCGTTTTCATCCCCGTTATTAAGATCCACAAAACGTAAAGCACTAAGCACAACCAAGTCAACGAACAATGCGAAACACCTTCATTTGAATTTTTACTTGTTGTATTTAGAAAAAAATATGACAAGCGAAGTAGGTGTAGCGTTTTCACTTTTGTTCAGTATAGAATTTAAATCCTAGGTAGACAGATCAGAGAGGATGAGGTGAAAGAGAGACGGACATACAAAGGATATCACACGGAAATACATACATAAGAGAAATACATAAGGACTCATATATTTAAAAATGTTGGACACGTGTATACCTTTTGGTAACTTTCTGTCGTATTCAAACAATTGAGCACCCACACGCCAGCTGAACAATAAAAGAATGCTTCTTATTTGCACGTCAAAATAAAGATTTCACGAACGGAAAATTTTGGATCGCGTAAAATTACACCGACTATGGAAACGAACTATGCAAGACAATGATATATACATAGTATTTTATAGGTATTTACAACAGTCTTCCATCAACCCATGTCCAAAAATACACGTGAATGGAAACTTTTACGCTCGTGCAATACACGGTTCACTGCATACCACATCTCATATTTGTATTGTTATTGGTTTAGACATGTCGATGGAATGAGTGGGATTAAAGTGGGAATGCTCCAGTTTTTCGGAACACTCGGTTATTACTGTAGGAAATTAAACGTTTCGTACCATATATGATTCGTTACCATATTTTCAATAATATAGCACGTCATTACAATTTACCATTTTCGATGGTAAAGGCGTATTTATTATGCGAAACTGATTTCGTCAAGATGGAAATCGATTATTTAGAACAAGACAGTTGTAAGTATATACACAGTTACCGCTGTTTTACATCATTTTATTCATGTGTAGCTGATAAAAATTGCTGTAATGCACTAAAAAGTGTACTGACCTATACACTTTCTTTTAAAATTATTACCAGGACACGTTGCTTAATACAATGATGGAGTTTTATCAAAGTCTATGATGTAGAACTTGAAATATTTCCAAAAATATGCAACTTTTGACATAAAACACTTCAGCTTCATTGATCGAACTTAACACGCGAGCATGCTGTTTTACACATTTGTGCGTTTATAATAGCACATATCTTGGGTTTTCTGTTCTTATTAAATGTAAGACGTTACTTTTAATCCGTTTTCGGGACTAAACGAAGATTATAGAGCATTTATAAACATTTTAGTGACCTTGGGTATGTGCAAGAAATTATGCATTTTTTGCTGTAGGGGTATGTTATACGAATGCCTATAAAATTCAAACAAGATCACTGACCACCCATTTTTATTTCATTTTTCAATTGGTAATTACATATAATTTCAGCATACAAAATATTAATAAATTTTAAAATACATGGTAATATCGCTGCGACTGGAGCACCTGACTGTGCTATGGCCGCGGCCTGGTATCTACAAAATGTTCGATTAGAATGGGTGAAATGCCTCTTTAGACACTATATTACATGTATGAAAAGTAAAGCTAAAACGACTTACCAACATATTCCTATATTTCTCTCAACATGTCTAGCACAACTACATTTGATGTTTTCGAGAATGAAGCTACTCATACCACTTAGGTTTAAGATTGTCCACCCATTTGGTAGGAGACTGTGGCCAGTTTCATCAAAGGATTTAAGGTGTATTTATGTCTTAAGTACCAATGTCTTACAGTCTACACGCTTAGGAAAGGAGTCAGGTATCGCGCCTTCCATCAAGTCCTAGGTAATTTGATTGTTGTTTTGTAAGACATCAGTAAGTCAGAAATGCGTCTTCGATGTTTTGATGAAACAAGTACCAGATGTCATAGAGGATATATGCCGCGCCCTAGGATCAAAACCGGGACATCAAATTTGAAAGTACAACGCGATGCCATTTTTGCGATAAACGCGGTCATAAGCAGCCAATGAGAGAGTGGGTGCAAGAAAAACAAGAGACAGTACTAAGGCAGACAGAAAATGAGTGGCGTTAGGAGAAAATATACATTGAATACTATTTCAAAGACATGTTTCGTTTTAATATCAATATTTATTGTCGATTTCGTGAATAATATGCTTTGGTGAGTAGGTTGTATAATAACCATTTAGTTTATTTGTTCATTTATTTCATCATCAAGATAGTGCTGTAATGCCTATGACTCAAGATAGCTTAATTTGCATGAACAAGTTCATATTCATATTAACCCTTTCCCAAACACGACCTGGTTTTCACGTTCCTAACAAAAAAGGCTTGAGCAAACATTGGGGCAAAAGAGGAAATATCTATAACCAGCATTTCCTCCTTTTGCATCAATAATTTCAATGCTTTATTTTACACTAATCCAATATTTTTTCAACATCAATTCTGTGGTAAACAGCTACTTTTGAATTGAAATTTACGCTTTGGAAAAGGGTTGAAATAATTTAAATGCGCATTTAGATTGACTCTGCTTAAAGAGATTTAATCCTTCATGCAGTTGATTAACTGAAAATGTTGACCACTAGGATACGTCTCTCAGTTTTCAATTGCTCGATTAACGCGTTCAGAAACAAGAGGGCCAAGATGGCCCTGTATCGCTCCACTGGCTTTTAGACATTTAGACTACGAATTTCTTCAAGGAATACAATAGAGGTTTATTCAAAGAAGATTCAAGCTACACCAGAATGAAATCCAATAAGTGATTAAGGAGCAGAAATGTTTTTAAAAAATTTCTTAAAATTACACTGTTTCATATAGCAAAAAAAAAAAGCCTAGCCCACCAAGCTTTTCATCCGAATGTGAAGGAATTTTGAAGAGATTCATGCACGGAAGATTTCTGTGAAGTTTGGTTGAAATTGGTCCTGTAGTTTTGGAGAAGAAGATTTATAATTTTTCGAAAATTCACTTTAATTAAATTTATAAAAATTTAAGTTCTACGCGGAAATAATTTTTTTAAGGAATTTAGAGGAGATAAATGCAAGGAAGATTCATGTGAAGTTTGGTTAAAATTGGTCCAGTAGTTTTGGAAAAGAAGATTTTTCGAAAATTTAATTTAATTTCAATAATCAAATTTTAAGTTTTACACAGAATTTTTTTTTTGAAGGAATTAAGAAGAGATTAATGCAAAGAACATTTCTGTAAAGTTTGGTTGAAATTGGTCCAGTAGTTTTGGAGAACAAGAATTTTTAAAGATTTTTTGAAAATTTAATCAAATTAATTAAAATTCAAGTTCTACATAGAATTTATTTTTTTGAAGGAACTAAGAAGTGATTAATGCAAGGAACATTTCTGTACAGTTTGGTTGAAATTGGTCCAGTTGTTTTGGAGGAGAATTTTTTTTAAAGATTTTTCGAAAATTTAAATCAATTAAATTAATTAAAATTCAAGTTCTGTGCGGATTTTATTCTTTTGAAGGAATTTGGTACAGATTCATGCAAGGAAGATTTCTGTGAAGTTAGGTTGAAATTAGTCCAGTAGTTTTGGAGAAGAAGATTTTTTAACGATTTTTCGAAAATTTAATTCAATTAAATCAATTAAAATTCAAGTTCTGCATAGATTTTATTCTTTTGAAGGAATTTGGTAGAGATTCATGCAAGGATGATTCTTGTAAAGTTTGGTTGAAATTGGTCCAGTAGTTTTGGAGAAGAAGAATTTTTAAAGATTTTTTGAAAATTTAAATCAATTAAATTAATCAAAATTCAAGTTCTGCACAGATTTTATTCTTTTGAAGGAATTTGGAAGAGATTCATGCAAGGAAGATTTCTGTGAAGTTTGGTTGAAATCAGTCCAGTAGTTTTGGGGAAGAAGAATTTTTAAAGATTTTTCGAAAATTTAATTTAATTTAATTAATTAAAATTAAAGTTCTGTACGGAATTTATTTTTTTGAAGGAATTTGGAAGAGGTTCATACAAGGAAGATTCCTGTGAAGTTTGGTTGAAATTGGTCCAGTAGTTTCTGAGAAGAAGATTTTTAAAGAAAAAGTTAACGGACGGACGGACGGACGCACGGACGGACGGACGCACGACGGACACAACGCCATGACAATAGCTCGCTGGCCTTCGGCCAGTGGAGCTAAAAACTGGAATTTCCAAACTAAAATCGTGTAAACAATGAACGAACTACGCTAATCCGAGTCTTCTCTGACGTAAATACGCTCTTTGATATTTTGATTTTTCGCTATTTACATCAGAGCGAGTTGCCCGTTGAAAACAGCGGAAAGTTTGGTACAAGTAGCGAAGCTTTGTTTTTGTGTATCATATCCAATCACTCGGCAAAACACTGTAGGGTATAGATCAATAAATCATTTTTTGTCATACCTGACCAAAAATTTCATTTCAAATTGGCCTGCTGGAAGAGTATAACCTTTCGAAACTCAACAACCCCCTATTTCCACTCCATTTCGTCGCCATTGTTATTGCAGATCACGTGACCAGGTCTCGTTCAAAAATAGAACGGAATTTACCGCCACGTGACTATCACGTGACCGCCTTTGATTACGATTTTTTCTCAAGTCACGTGACCGCCTTTGTTCAGAAATTATGGAGTGTTCTTGTTGCGGAAATCAATTTATGTCGATCTGTTCAGCTTGCAACTTGAATGGTATTGCTTTTCCTGAGAAATTCCGTTTATTTCGTTCTCCATGCTCATAAGTTATGGAATTGACCCAACATAGTAGCAAACATTATTGGTGCGAATACTAGCTTTAAAACGTTTGCCGGACGTTTCTGATATATTTCATTTATTTATTTATTCATGTTATCAGTTTTTTTTAAACTCGTTATTGTTATATTATTTCAGAGGGGCCGTCAATTTGAAAAATAAAATAATCTTACTTTTTTTCTTTCAAATTCTACCGTTACGTCACAATCTGGGAAAACCCGCATTCCATGTGCGAGATTTCGCGTTGATCACGTGGTTTTAAATGGAAGGTCATGGTAAACAAAGGCTGCTCAGGTGAGGGTTGTTGCAAAACATTGCCTATAAACCTTTTGGAAATACTTTTTGGTCGTAATTTTTTCAGCAGCCATGACAATAAATGGTTCATTGATCGATATCATCAGGCCTTTTACGGATAGCGTTTAAGATCGGACGGTGAACGATGCGCAACATCGAGTTGCGAACTTCTTGATTTTTTCAACAGGCAACTCGCTCGGACGTAAATAGCGAAAAATCAAAATATCAAAGAGCGTATTTACGTCAGAGAAGACTCGGATTAGAACTACGCATACAGTGGATTGTGACATTGCTCGGAAAAAAAGTTCAGTTTTTCTTGTACAGTAGTTTCGTTTTTTTCGTTTTGTTATTATAATACACATCTCTCGCGACTCAGAGTTACACAGAGGCTCTGTCATACAGAAATCTATGTCCACACACGAAAATAAAACCAGTAGAAACAGTAAAGTGTGATTTTTGATTGATTCATTAAAGCATTTCTCGCTTAAAATGATGAGCACAGCACATCGTGAAGATTGTCGGCACAATTTTAGATAATCTAAAGATTAATAAGTTCATTTAAGAATCAAAAAGTTTAAAGCAATATATGTACTCAAATATTAATGAGTATGAACGTGCAAAATTGAGTATAAATGTGACAAATCTTCCTCTGTTTGCAGCATCTATTTCTTGCAGGTTTGTTATGTCCGCCATTTTTGCTTGAAAAAATAGGTGCCCCTGGTCAGGCTCCCATAGCGCGAAGAATTTAAATGCAAGAACCCTAATATGAATGTTGGGATATCAGACAAATAAGTTTTACATCAATGGACATCAGCCGAAAGATGGTTGAAAGCATCATTTATCCCAATAGCATTGAATTTTGTGCTAAAAATAGATTTGGTTTACAGGTATGTTTTAATATAAACTGTCGGTGTTGTTATAAAATCTCGTAACTTCGGCTTGATCAAAGCCGTAGTTACGAGATTTTATAACAACACCTACGAAATACTATAATTGTTTGTCCAAAATTATGTCACAGTTAACAGGATAAAATCATTCCCTATAGGCAGTTACAATTCGAAGAAGGTAATGGATTTTTATATTTCTCATGCAATGCATGATTAAAATTTTGATCAAGACAACCATGAAGTAGTAGGTACTCATTTGAGACATCTTTCCTCAATATTTTCTGTGCTATTGTTGTCTCTATTCTTACAACATTTTTCTGTTGCTTTTTTTTGGGCATCATTCAGTTACAGTTTACTTCAGAATTGAAATCATTAATTGGTGAATAACGAGAAATTGGACTACACATCTAGATTTTTTTAAATTGGATTCTTCAGATTGGATTCTTCAGAATTAACCCATTACCACACAATGACTCTTTTTGGCTCCTCACAAGATATTGACTTTGGAAAACATTGTGGAAAATGAAGAAATTGCTTGTTACAAGCAATTTCTTCATTTTTCACAGTGTTTTCTACCCCAAAAGACAACAAAAAATTAAATTTCTTTCATTTGAAATTGTCGTCTGCAACATCTTTGAGTTTGGATCAACCTAAAATTTTGTCGTTTGGTAATGGGTTAAAGACCGCTAGTAGGGATATCAGTGTAAAGTTGTACATCAAATAAATATCAGCCGAAAGATGGTTAAAAACATTATCTATCCCCAAATATTCAACAAACCCTTGCTATAACAATATTTGGTTTGGCATTTGTTATATATAGAAGCAGCTTTAGTTAAAGAAAACTTTGAGACCATTTTCTCCTATCACTTACATATTTTCTACACAATAATATAATGTACATAGCTCGACAAACATCCTAGAATGAAGTGCCTAGGCTTTCAAATTGGAAAGAGTTAATTAATGCCTTTTTTAGTCAATTTCAATGATCTGTATTCAACTTCTTTAATCTGTAAATTGAAGTTTCTTCTGGTTTTTGTAGTTTTTGTATGTAATGGAAATTTGGAGTGTGGAGGAAGAGTCTGATCAAAATCCATGTAAAGACCAACATGGCTCCTGAACAGACCGCAATGCATACTGATCTGGACTCAAGCTGAACCAATACTATACCATAAGACAAAGTTCTCATTTAATTCTGTTTATTTCAATTTTGCATGTGAGAATATCAGTGTAAAATTGTGCATCAATTGAACATCAGCCAAAAGATGGTTAAAAACATCATCTATTCTCACAATGTTTGTATCTATTGTTATCATCAAATTATGTCACCTTCGAGAAATATTCGGTGACAAAACAAATTCACTTTTTTGTAAATAACCAATGGTAGGCTGGGATTCCAAAATACCTGGTTTATGGACATGAAAACCAGTGACTAATGATTTATTTCTTTTTCTATGTTATTTGGGTTTTACATGAAGGTCATATTGCAGTGACTGGAGCAACTAGCAATGAATTCCTGTCCATTCTAATGTATACCAGTAATACCACAACATCCTAACCAAGCCTCAAGCTAACAAAATCAAACCATTGGGAGACACATTAGTCAGAAGGAATATTTGCCAAGGCTGGGGATCGAACCCGGTACTTAACAAGAGAGTCTGATGCGCTATAAACTGCGCCGTGGCGGAGGGTGTGTGGACTAATGGCCATATTCGCCATCTGGCTGACAAGTCTACATCCTTACCTAATAATCTACCGGACGTGAATTCCTCTTCTAGCGCATGTTCTACTGCCTTTGTCTTTTGTCGTTTACGGAACTTCTTCATCACTTTTTTCGATCGTACTTTGTTGAAGTTGGCTTCTTCAGCCTCTGTCTAAAACAAATCAAACTTTATCAATCCCTTTAATAGGCCCCGGTTTCTCGAAAAAATTTAAGTACGTTCTCAGCCTCAAATCTGAGCACCATGCTAAAATCACACGAAATTCATGTGAACTTCAATTGAATACCAATCAACGTTGATTGGTATTCAATTGAAGTTGAGCATGTGCTCATGAATATGTACTTAAGCTTTTTTTTTTGAGAAACCAGGGCCAGAGCTTCATATAAGAGTGGGGTGAAGGCCTTTCTAAATGCGATATTTTATTTATTGCTCTATGTTGTAGGTACTCATTGGTATCATCATACATGATTCATCTTTTCAACCCATTACCAAACAACTAAATTTTAGCCCAGTCCAAACTCGCAGGTGTTGCAGACGACAATTTCCATTCAACACAATTTGACATTTTTTGGTCTTTCTTGGTAGAAAACATTGTGGGAAATGAAGAAATTGCTTGTCACAAGCAATTTTTTCATTTTCCACAATGTTTACCAAAGCCTTTGTTTTGTGGGGCATCCAAAAGCGTCAATGTGTGGGAAAGGGTTAAAAAGGCTTTAGACCTACCCCCTCTTATCTCTAGCTGTGATATTGGCTTCAATTGGAATTAATTGCATTTTATTTCAACAAAACTGATGTCACAACTTCAGTATTTTAAAGTACAAGAAAGAGTGAGATAATGCTACTAATGCTTTCAAGAATTTTCATTTGTTCCTCCAAATTCTTTACTTCTTCCGCTACAAAGTAAACACTTACCAATTTAATTCCCTTTTTACGTCCGAGAGGCGACGCATAATGGGCTTCGTACCACTGTCTGAATGGTGTAGCATCAATCTGTACCACACAGCCCTTCACCAGGGTCTTGGTTCTCACCAACTCATTGTTACTAGCATTGTACACCACATCAATTATCCTAGTCTTTCTTGTGATGGCTGAAATAATTCAAACATTGAACGAGGTTCGAAATTCAAACTTTGAAAGTTGCAGACGATTAAAATTGAACATATTTTGGTCTTTCTGTGTACAACAGTATCATACTGAAGTGTATAGATCCTGATCCAATTGAGTTTGTATGCAGGATCATCAAGAATTTAGACACGATGGATAATCATGTGATACAATATTTACTGAATATCTTCAATAACTTTGTTTATACTGGACCGATGTGAATTTGGTTTAAAGCAGAGAATGTGGACAGACGTCACATTTTGGTTTATCTTCAATAACTTTTTTATCAGTTGATCTTTCAAAAATCTACCACGTTCAGCTGATTTCTGGCATTTTCCCACCTTCTCTGCTTCAAACCGAATTCAAATTGGTCAAGTATTGACAAAGTTATTGAAGATTATCGGAAATTCTAAGTCACGTGATTATACACTGTGTTAGATCCACATCAAATTTTACGCAAGTTAGCACTTATTTTGTTATCTGCTGCAATTCTTAACCATCAACCATGTCCGAAATAACAAAATGTGAGTTAATGATCTGAATTCAAATGATTCAGACAAAAAATTGATCCAACAGTCAGATAGAAAATTCTCTTTTCAGAAAACAGTTGAACATAATTGAAGAACGACTAAAAATGAGCATTTCCTTCAATATTTTCCAACTCTTTTCCACAAGTGTGAAAAAGTATTCAGTTACTGTATGTGAATTATTAAAAGATTATCCTTTTCATATGTTAACCTTTCACCAAGCAAGACTGTTTTGAAGTCTCTAGTAGGAAAAAGCTGTAAAACATTGAGACAAATAAGATATTACTGAACATCAGCAATTTCTAATCAGCAATTTCTTCTTTCGACTCAAAATTTTCTATGCTATTTCTGACACAGATTCTTTATTAATCTGTAATAATTTTTGTTATTTGCAGCAGCTTTCAAATTGTACCAGGCTAAAATTTTGCCATTTTGGTATAGACAAGCAACAGATAAGAGGGAGTGAAGACGTTGATGATTCTAAAAGTAAATATGTTAATTCAGATCCAAACCTAATGTTGTGGGTACTCATTTCACTTCTCTATGAGATGATTCCAATGATAATGAGTACCCACAGCACAGGGTTTGACGACCAATAAATGAATTATAGCATTTAGAAATGCTTTCATCCATTCATTACATCATTACATGTAGCTCTGCAGTGTTCTCCCCAGCCTAACAAGCTGTATCGGCCCCACTACAGCTTCATTTAAATTACTATGATGCCCCTACAGCTTCAAAATTACCCCTACAGCTTAATTTCTCCAAAATGGTCACCAAATAGAGACATTTAGAGGTATTTCGTGTCAAAAACTGATAAATAATGCATTCTTATACATTAATATGTGACAATTCTGTATGAAAACCATAATGGGAAAAGAAGAAATTGCTCAAAATTGAGCAATTTCTTCTTTTCCCATTATGTTTTTATTCACAATCATTTGCATGGGCACAATTTTACTTTGCCCCTACAGCTTCAAATTACTCTGCGGAAAACCCTGATAAATAAAAATACCTTCTGATCCCCAGGCATAGTTGCCAGTATCAAGTCGGAGAGCGCGGTATTTTCTGTTGCCTCCTCTGGTTCTGATGATGCGAACACGTTTTGGGCCCAACTGAAATACACAAACAGTAAAATTAGAGCTACAGCAGTGTTTAAGCCAGGATGCAGGATTGATTCAACATTTTTCCATATGGCGTGTCTTTCAACCTGTACTTTGATCATGACGCGCAATTTTGACAAATTAGGGATTCCTGCGGGTTTTTTTACCAGGTCTGAGGACAACCACAACTTCTTTACCGAGCCTTCAGCTGCTCTTCCACGTCATTGGATAACAATTATAAGACCATTGGCGGGCGACAATTTTGTTCGAAAGAATATTTGCGGCAGCGGGGTACCCGGATTGGGCCCAGATCGAGTTGGTTACCTCAAAAGTGAGAGTCCAATTTGAGTTATCATATGCACTGAGCCCACAGATCTAAATTGAAATTTGCAGATGACATTTTCAATGCGATGAAATTTTGCAAATGCGTGACTTGTATATTTACCTTAGTGTTTGAAGCAGGTCGTCCTAACTCACTCTTCCTCTTCTTTCTGAGTTGTTTTAGTCTGCCTCCAGTGGCTCGTCGCTTATGCCACTTATCTCTGGAAATACCTGAACAGAAACAAGGCACAGACTTAAGGAATGTTTAAGAAAAGAATGAAAGTGTTTCAGTACACCACTGTGTTTACATTCAAGACAATTTCAAAACAAGTGTCCATCTTACAACATAAATTTGATCCATTTCTCTTCGTTCGAAACGATTTAAGATATTACAGAGCGTAAGAATTGTTATTGAACTTTCATTTAAAGTCATTGAAAAAAGATGACGTGCCGTAGCAATCTCGATAATGATGGATTTCCAGACGGTATAAATTTTCAGTCCCTTACCCATGATGGTGGTTGATTGGAAAGGACGAAATATCGGGAAATCTCGTTTTGTACGATTTCCGGTCAAAGGGAGATAATTTTGATTTTTTGGTAAAAATACCACAAACCACTTTCGAGAGCCCCATTTTACCGATGTTGAATTTTTCGCTCGACAAATAAATAAACTTATGTATACATTAATTGGTAAATAAATGAAATTGAACGCTTAAAGTGACATTTCACAGATTTTTTCATAAATTTTACTTTTATTTTCATCAGAAAGAGCACAATATATTTTCTTATGAAAATTCTGAAAAAGGGGTGTCTTACGGATAGGAAAAATAACATGGGAGTCTCCCCACGCTCGGAATTTAATGAAATTTGGTTTGAAGTTTGTACACTAGATAACGGTTCATATTCATGAAATGTTTCAAATCGCATGTCTTCCAGACAACAATTTTCTCGGAATTTTAAGTTTTCACCGAGAAAAAAAAGAGGGTACCCTGATTAAAAGAGTGTGCAAGCGTTCTGGTTTTTAGCTTCATCTCCTGATTAATTTTTAAGATAACGCACTGTAGTCTCTGATCCTGTATGAAATAAAAATACATATGCTTCTGTACAAAAAAATAAAAAAAGATTTTATATCACCTGATGTAAGGGACCAACCCAAAAATTCACAGTTTCTAAATGATTTAAGCAAATTCTGTTCGAAGAATTACTCTGTTCAAGTTTTTTCAAGATATGTAAATCATGTAAAAGTTGCGCACATTTATAGGCCCTACTGATGATTATAGTGAAATATCAAGAAAAAATAAAAACCGGTAACAGGTTGCTTTTGGAATTTGCATCTGAATGGTACGCATTTCCATTACACAAGAATGGACAAAGTTAAGATTTTCTTTTTTAAAAAAATGATGTTTTCAAATGTTTTATTTACTTTTTGGGTTATTTAGTTTACCAGAGGACAAATCAAGACGTTAGATATTTTTCGGCCTTTTCCTGTCATTGGTCTGTATGTCTGTCAGTCTCTTGACATTTTCTCCTAATCAAACATGTAAATGTTTTTGAAACTTGATAGAAAGTATCCTTTGGTAATATAAAGGCAGTAAAACGCTGTGTATTACAATTTCTCTTTGCCAAAAAGTTTGGCTGTTGTGGCGGCATAAAAGGGGCAACATTTTATATCATAAAATAGGCTCTCTTTGTAAAGCTTTACATGGCCATAAGGTTTCAAATTTTGTTTGTAAGTTTGCTAAACGATGGACTTTAAAGTTAGTTAAAACAATTTCGTCTATGGTTACACCTTATCTTGTCCCCGGGTGTACATTTTTATAAAAAAAAAGAGAGGAAAAATAATATAAAAGTCATCTTAAATTATTCTAGCCAGCCATGATTCATGTTGAAGTTAATAGAAAGAGTTTTATTTGGATCTTTTGAAATATGAAAATGCAATTCAGAAAAAAGCACCGATTTCTATGATGGCATTTCTTTATCATGCAAAAGTGAAAACAATGTTGTCATGCACCATAAATAGATAATTCAGCACCCAAATGATTATTAAGGGCTATTGATGGCTGAACCACTTGCTAACCATATAACATCATGGAAATATGTATAAATTGTGTATCAATACAGATTAAACTATGGCTGGAAAAATAATTTGCCGAAATAATTGCACCCTGTTTTACCCCAATAGAACAACGTTTTGAAATAAACAAGTACATTTTCAACTGGGTAATTGAAAAGAATACAATGATGTTACAGTCTTTTATATGCGGCCTTCCATCTAGTATATCGAAAATATATATACATGGTGATTTGTGCTTAATTGCATTTTATTGCCATTTATACGGTAATGATTCCAAAGATCTTTTCCGTAATGCTTCCATTTACTTAATGAAATGTTAATCTAAGTCTTAAAACATAATAATCACAGTATTTAGAACAAAATGTGTCTTCGAAATTCAAAACCTTCCTGAGCTTTACGCTCAGATGGGGTTGCTATTCCCCGTCACTAAGGGTTTAGGTCTCGCCAGATTTGCCCGACGACCTTGACACAACTTCTGAGGAATTGATTCTTAAGAATTTGATCTTATACTTATGCTATAACATATTTTGTGTTTTCTATAACTATATGTATGTTTTTGATACATTTATATGTCTAGATTTTATTTCTATCCTTTTTTGAAAATATCTACACAAACAAATCAATAAAAATGTTTTTGTTTAAACAGAATCGTACACGATTTATCAAGCCAAATGCTTTCTTTACATAAAAGCTTTGTGAAAACATGATTTATTTTCAAGATTTTTAAATTACTTCCCTTTAACCCTCATCCTACCAACATATTTTACATACACATCCTACCAACTGGGGTCCAATTGGACCCCACACGTAATTTTGAATTTTATGACAAAAATAAGTTTCACAAAAGACATATTCTTTGGTTAAATGTTACTTTGGTTACTAACAAATGATAATAGCACAAAAACATACGGAAATGAAAAACTAGGAGGTCCTAAAGGGCTTGAATCGCTCCATAGGCCTGTGTTTATTTTACTATTTTATGCAATTTTTGCATAAAATTTAAGGGCACATAACTCATGATCTAAAATTTGGATCAAGCTGAAACTTGCACTCAGGCAAGATATCATAGTCACCAACATTCTATTCACATTTTGTTATGACTAGTCAAAATTTGTTGATGTGAAAGTAAAAATAGTAAAAAAAGTCTAAACTGCAATTTTGGGCAATCAAGGGCAGATAACTCCGGTATTTTTCATCAAATCAAAATTACCTGAGGGAATCTCAGAGAGGGTTGCCCAAGGATTACTCCTGTGAAGTTTGGTGGAAATGCATTTAGTGGTTTTTAGATGAGGATTTTTTAACAAAAAAATTTTAAATAAGTTTAAATAGTTGTAATAAAGAGTAATTATAGTGGGGTCCAAACGGACCCCAGCAAAATAATCAATATAACAAACTCAAATTATGCTAAAATCTGAAAATGTTGCTCGACATAAAGAAGGTTGTGGTAGACCAACAAACTCCTAAAGTTTGGACACCAGAGTGCATGCGGTAAAAATATGGCACGCAAAAAATGACACGTGGGGTCAGATTGACCCCAGTTGGTAGGATGAGGGTTAATGTACATAAAACTGTATGTAACACACTAATTGATAAGATTATGTTAGTAATTTGAATGGTCTAATTACAGTTTAAACACAGTTAGAACGAAAAATGATCCAACATGAAGGCCATGGTTAAAAAAATGATATTGGCAAAGAATGTAGCCTACTACTGTACAATATAGCACAAAAAAAAACTTAGACAAAAGAAGAAAATGCCGATTATCAACTTTTGCTAATAGATCTGTGTTTTCGTAATTTCCCTTTCTATTAGAGAAGTAATTTTAAACCAGATTTTGTTCGAGAAAGGATTAAATATGTCTTATTGATGTCGCCTTACTTGTCTCACTGAATCTAATGTTGTTGTTTTGCAAATTATATTGATTTGATGGTCATTTGATGGATATAGATAAGATAATCATTCCAATTGCAAACTTCTATACATGATTCAAATTATGGATATTGTAAATAGGCTCATGTATACATAATTATTCTGTTGTACTTTCAAGAATGGGCTAAAGCCACTTATTGTAACTGGGACCCTTATTATCAAACCCACATGGGCTTTCCTACATGGGTCATATATGGGCATACCCATATGGGCTAACCCATACACAGCCCATATGCTGGGAATATGGGACCCATCTGGGTCCCTTATGATCAAACCCACATGGGCTTGCCTACATATGTCCTATATGGGTCCAGTATGGGTCTACCCATATGGGCTTACCCATATACAGCCCATATGGGACCCACATAAGCATGTTTGCTGGGTATACGCGATGGCTAATAAGCCATTTTTTAACATGGGAACACATCGCTGACATTTGCAAGACTCAATTATCATTAAAATATGATCTTACAACGCAAAACAAATGTTAGGCTGTTGATGTTTGATACCACGTCAAGCTTTCTTTTTTTATGGCGGTCATCTTGAAAACCATCCAAAATGGCGAGTGCACACAGGATATTGACTGTTAACATCTCGATTCTTATTCAGGGGGTTCCAATGAACATTTCTATACCAAAGTGGTGCGTGGTGAGCCCTCCTGGCCCACGGACTAAAACATATGCATGAAACAGTGTTCTGCACACTGACATACCATCAGTGCACTGAGAGGGTATGTTTAAATGGATCTTTTCGGGAACTATTTTGTCCGGTGATGACCTTTTCACATGCAATTTCTGGTAGAGTTGTGAAATTTCAATGTTCGCTATGTTCAATGAAGCGAAGCTGAATATTTTGGTGCTCTTGATACGACTTTCTCTGTAGTAAATTAGTCTTAGGAATGATCTATCAGACAGAAAAAGTAAAACTTCCCACGGAAACACATTACCATCCTACAAAGGATGCATCCTTACAACAAGCAGTTCCGTCACATTTATGTTAATAATGCATATCTATAGCATGCAGCAGGGATCTGCTATTCAGCAACTTAGTCTTCTCTACACACAAAAACAGTGTGAGAAAAGAAGGATGTCAAATTGCAACCAGAACTCCATTTAACTTTTACGACCGGAAGCTGTTCCGTTGTGGAGTGTCTCCAAATATATAGCAAGCGTGAAGAGCCACTGGATACACTCCACTACGGGAAATGCTTCCGGTCGTAGTATACAAACATAACTTTCCGTCAAAAAATGGATTCCCTCTTTTTGTTACATTGATTCTGTGTCTGTACAATAGACAGATGCATGGAATGTGAACCTTCTGCATACTGGCGGACCATTATTGCATTGTTATGATGTGTTTTAATGTATCTCACAGGAAGCAGTTTCTTTTGCGGTCTTGACCTTTTATGGGGACATGTCACACGCAGATCCAGAAAGAGATGGTAATTTGCAAGGGTGGTTGTGTACACGAAAGTGTGGTTGAAGAATTTTGTGCTAGATATACCATGCACTTTCTTGGAGTTCAATTAAAGATCAATACATGATCTATATCAAGCAGACTAAGTGAAAGGTACCACAGCTCTAGACTTCTGGGAGAAGCTAGATGTTGCAAAATGGCCCATTTTACCATTTGATAGGCCCGTTTTATTGAGGAGTCGCACCATCTTAGATAACGAGCCTACGAACGGGTCTACTTAGGGAGAGCACAGTTCTACATTGGACTACACGGAGAACATTCTCATCGCTTAAATTATATTTACGAAGAAAACGTGGGAAATGGTCATCTCCATTTTCAGAAATGTTGCTGCTAGCACAGCTACTCTGGGTTTGCCAGGCTACAACAAGCCCCTTCAAGTTATCTCACCTGATTCAGGATGAGATCTCAACGTGAACATTAATGCCCGATTTTTTTAAACCATAGGATATACTTGGAAGACTCCATTTCATAAAACGATCAATACTACAACTAAATGAACTATAATTCCGAAAATAACTTGAGCTTTATTTCTGAATTAATGATTTGTAAAGTATCATGGAAACGAGTGAACAGTTTATTTATTTTATTTATTGATCTATTCATTTGTCTACTTTATCCATTTGTAATTTGCTTAAAGTTAAACTGTTTTCAGATTTAAAAGATTCAAATAAGTACTTCAACCGATTCCAAAACATGACCTTATTTTGAATTCCTTTACAGGATTGATGAGAGAGGACTTTGAGGCAAACAAAGAAAATGCTGATAATCATCATTTTCTCCTTTTCCCTCAATATTTTCTTTTCTATTTTGTACACTTATCCTTTCTTTATTAACACCCATTTTGTCACATATGACCGCTTTAGAATTTGACCATCCTAAAATTTTGCCGTTTGGGAAAGGGTTAACATAGATCTAATAATTTACCGAAAACCTCTGCTTTGTATTTACGTGTACCGATTCCGTTTTGGTGTGGTTTGGGGTATTTTTGTGAGGCTACTGACTAGACAATTCGCAACCGGAACTGTTTGTTACCGAGTGTCTGCAAATGTTTTAATTCGTCAAAAACGACTAAAACACACTTTATCCAATTTTCTGAAAACTTTTTTTGCTATAGAATTATCATATTTCTGTACCACATTTACTCAAAATAGTGGATTTAGCCTCTTTACAAAGAGTGGTTACTCGCCCCATGTTTAACTCGACCATCAATATTAAATGGAAAACAGAAACTGGTCGTTTACGTAAATTCTGTAACAATACAATCGGTGCTATCTGCAAAACACCATTGTTGTATGAAATGTCAATTAGATGGTCAAAGTAGTAAGACTCATTTTAACTGTTAATTTATTTGTTTATGATTGAAATTGATGATGGTAACATGGGGGGGGGGGGCACTTAAGAACAGAAGAAATACCAAGTTGCTAGTTTGTTTCCTTCAAGAATTTCCTTATTTGTTCCAAATATGAATACAATTTTTAAACTAAATTTATATCTTTAAAAATTGAATAAGACAGGTCTGAAAAATATTGTTTAGGAATGTTAGAATAGAATGATGTGTTCAATGATTTAATATTCAAAATAGGAGTATGTAAGATCGACCATATGACACCCTAAACGCAATACGCTGTTTTTAACCCCTTTTAGCTTCACCTCTTCTGTATTAACACAGATCTTTTACCTTTTATCTTTTTTATGCTTCACTACTGCACTTTTACTGTTTTCTTTCTTTTACTATTGCACCGACAGCGCACTGCACATAATACTCGAAAGAGGGTGCTGCAGTATAAAGAGATAGATAGATAGATATTTTTCAGAACACAGAGACTTTGTCGAATTAAAACCAGATTAACCATGATTAAAGTTGTATGGAATATTATTAAGAAGATTTTTGGGATCATCTTCATGATATTATCACCAATAAAGCGACTTTGGTGCAGAAGAAAACGGAAGAATTCAGACACGATATTACCGATGACAAATCATTATCCATCTGTAGAGAATCTCTCGTCAAGTCCAATGATAAATGGCAGCAGTGGTCAGGTATATTGATATTTGTGATTTTTACACCATCTGTCCCTCAGCAGGGCTTTTCTTCCAAAAATTGGGAAGGGGCCCTGGTCAGTCATTTTGGGAAATTTTAGCGCGGTTTTAGTCAAATTGGGAAAAAATAATAGATGGGAATAAATATAGAAATGAGGATATATTTTCTTAAACAACACTTTATAAACAGAATAACTGAATTATAGAAGACGCACTGCTTCTTTGTGACTTGAATTTTCAGTTGATAAATGAACATTATCCATTTTCCAAATTTTAGGAATTTTAGTTTTCAAAATTGGGAAATTTTTACTCTGAAATTGGGAAAAAAGGAGCCCTTTTACAATTGGGAAGACACCGAATTTCGGCCCCTGTTATAGAAGGAAGAAAAG
The DNA here is from genome assembly GCA_963680895.1 of Fragum sueziense. Taxonomy (NCBI): domain Eukaryota; kingdom Metazoa; phylum Mollusca; class Bivalvia; order Cardiida; family Cardiidae; genus Fragum; species Fragum sueziense. The sequence continues at coordinate 39,983,698 of OY804608.1, read as the reverse complement.
CCCTGCTCAGCAGATAGGTGATCAGGCCCTTAATTTGGGGATTTGCCCGTTACCAGATGGCAAAATTATAGAATGTTCCAATTTAAAGCTGCTGCAGACAACAAAATGGGTGTTACTCTGCGGCGGATCTAGCATTTTTGGGAGGGGTGTTTGAATCTACAAATATGGTGTGTTCATTTTCCTATTATTACACAAATTTGACTGAATTTCTGCATGAGAATGAAATATTTAGGCTACTGAGGGGGGTTCATTTGAACCCCGGAACCCCCTCTGAATCCCCAACTGGTTACTAAAGTTAAAATTTGTAGCCTGGGAACATGCGTACTCGCGGTACTTATCGCAAAAATATGTAAACCAGAAAGCCATCAACACAATCACAAAAAATCTTTTTATATTTTTTTAACTCAAAATGTCACGCATCATCCTGTAAAACTACCAAGATGCTCCGTTTATTTCTGATTTGACAGCCACGGATTCATTCATGCAAGGCGCATCGCCGCCATCTTGGATTTGTTTTATGGGATCTCGCGTTATTTGTTTATTTTTTCGTGGAGGGAAGCCCGATCTCATGTCATGTGATCAAAATATTGAATACTTTGTTTGTCAATTCCAGACGAGCCTAGATCTGTCAAAATCGCATGGATTTTTATTGATTATGCCATGAAAAATGTGTTTTAATTGACCAGGGTACAATAGACTATTGAATAGGCATGTGCAGCTTCTATTGATTTGCATATGGACACTTTTTTCATCGATAATTCACTTACAGACGGAAAATATTTTGAAAATAGTCGCGATCAGTGAAGCGTGGACTTGTACGTCAGAGGTTATCCCGGGAAAACACCCGATAGTAGGCGTGGCCGTTTGTATTCTTGCAAAATACCGTTTACCGCGAGATCCCATGTACCGCGAATACACATGAAGCGAGTATAAGTAATATAGTTCTTAAAACATGAGGCAAAAGAAGAAAATACTGATTATCAGCATTTTCTTCTTTTGTCTCAATGTTTTCCCAAGCCAAATTTATTTGGGACAGCAAAACCAGGTTTTGTTTTTGAAAGGGGGATTAACATGTTGAACAAGCTGTTTAGGGTGGAAAATGTACAGTTGCCTGGGTATGAAAATGTACAGTTGCCTGGGTATGAAAATGTACAGTTGCCTGGGTATGAAAATGTACAGTTGCTTGGGTATGAAAATGTACAGTTGCCTGGGTATGAAAATGTACAGTTGCTTGGGTATGAAAATGTACAGTTGTCTGGGTATGAAAATGTACAGTTGTCGGGGTATGAAAATGTACAGTTGTCTGGGTGTGAAAATGTACAGTTGTCGGGGTATGAAAATGTACAGTTGTCTGGGTATGAAAATGTACAGTTCAACTGTTGCCTGGGTATGAAAATGTACAGTTGTCGGGCAGTGTTGAATCTAGAGGGGGCCATGGCCAAATTGACCCCCTAAAATCCAAAATAGCCCTCTTCAGAAGGGAGTCTGAGCCCAAATGGCTAATTATTTGTGTTGGATGACCCCCTCCACCAAGAGATGTGGGCCCATCTGGCCCCCTTGAAGGGCAAGCTAGATTCAACACTGGTCGGGGTATGAAAATGTACAGTTGTCTGGGTATGAAAATGTACAGTTGCCTGGGTATGAAAATGTACTGTTGCCTGGGTATGAAAATGTACAGTTGCCTTGGTATGAAAATGTACAGTCGCCTGGGTATGAAAATGTACAGTGGCCTGGGTATGAAAATGTACAGTTGCTTGGGTATGAAAATGTACAGTTGTCTGGGTATGAAAATGTACAGTTGTCGGGGTATGAAAATGTACAGTTGTCTGGGTGTGAAAATGTACAGTTGTCGGGGTATGAAAATGTACAGTTGTCTGGGTATGAAAATGTACAGTTCAACTGTTGCCTGGGTATGAAAATGTACAGTTGTCGGGGTATGAAAATGTACAGTTGTCTGGGTATGAAAATGTACAGTTGCCTGGGTATGAAAATGTACTGTTGCCTGGGTATGAAAATGTACAGTTGCCTTGGTATGAAAATGTACAGTCGCCTGGGTATGAAAATGTACAGTGGCCTGGGTACGAAAATGTACTGTTGCCTGGGTATGAAAATGTACAGTGGCCTGGGTATGAAAATGTACAGTTGCCTGGGTATGAAAATGTACAGCTGCCTGGGTATAAAATGTACAGTTGCCTGGGTATGAAAATTTACAGTTGCCTGGGTATGATAATGTACAGTGACCTGGGTATGAAAATGTACAGTTGCCTTGGTATAAATATGTACAGTTGCCTGGATATGAAAAGATACAGTTGCCTGGATATGAAAATGTACAGTTGCCTGGGTAGAGAAAATGTACAGTTGCCTGGGTTTGAAAATGTACAGTTGCCTGGTATGAAAATGTACCAGTTGCCTGGGTATGAAAATGTACAGTTGCCTGTGTATGAAAATGTACAGTTGCCTGGGTATGAAAATGTACAGTTGCCTGCATATGAAAATGTACAGTTGCCTGGGTATGAAAATGTACAGTTGCCAGGGTATGAAAATGTACCAGTTGCCTGGATATGAAAATGTATAGTTGCCTGGGTATGAAAATGTACAGTTGCCTGGATATGAAAATGTACCAGTTGCCTGGGTATGAAAATGTACAGTTGCCTGGATATGAAAATGTACAGTTGCCTTTGTAAGAAAATGTACAGTTGCCTGGGTATGAAAATGTACAGTTGCCTGCATATGAAAATGTACAGTTGCCTGGGTATGAAAATGTACAGTTGCCAGAGTATGAAAATGTACAGTTGCCTGGGTATGAAAATGTACAGTTGCCTGGGTATGAAAATGTACAGTTGCCTGGGTATGAAAATGTACAGTTGCCTTGGTATGAAAATGTACAGTTGCCTGGGTATGAAAATGTACAGTTGCCTGGATATGAAAATGTACAGTTGCCTGGCTTTGAAAATGTACAGTTGCCTGGGTATGAAAATGTACAGTTGCCTGGGTATGAAAATGTACAGTTGCCTGGGTATGAAAATGTACAGTTGCCTGGGTATGAAAATGTACAGTTGCCTGGGTATGAAAATGTACAGTTGCCTGGGTATGAAAATGTACAGTTGCCTGGATATGAAAATGTACAGTTGCCTGGATATGAAAATGTACAGTTGCCTGGGTTTGAAAATGTACAGTTGCCTGCATATGAAAATGTACAGTTGCCAGGGTATGAAAATGTACAGTTGCCTGGGTATGAAAATGTACAGTTGCCTGGGTATGAAAATGTACAGTTGCCTGGGTATGAAAATGTACAGTTGCCTTGGTATGAAAATGTACAGTTGCCTGGGTATGAAAATGTACAGTTGCCTGGATATGAAAATGTACAGTTGCCTGGGTATGAAAATGTACAGTTGCCTGGGTATGAAAATGTACAGTTGCCTGGGTATGAAAATGTACAGTTGCCTGGATATGAAAATGTACAGTTGCCTGGATATGAAAATGTACAGTTGCCTGTGTATGAAAATGTACAGTTGCCTGTGTATGAAAATGTACAGTTGCCTGCGTATGAAAATGTACAGTTGCCTGGGTATGAAAATGTACAGTTGCCTGGATATGAAAATGTACTGTTGCCAGGGTATGAAAATGTACAGTTGCCAGGGTATGAAAATGTACAGTTGCCTGTGTATGAAAATGTACAGTTGCCTGGGTATGAAAATGTACAGTTGCCTGGGTATGAAAATGTACAGTTGCCTGCATATGAAAATGTACAGTTGCCTGCGTATGAAAATGTACAGTTGCCTGGGTATGAAAATGTACAGTTGCCTGTGTATGAAAATGTACAGTTGCCTGGGTACGACAATGTACAGTTGCCAGGGTATGAAAATGTACAGTTGCCTGGGTATGAAAATGTACAGTTGCCTGGGTATGAAAATGTACAGTGGTCTGGGTATGAAAATGTACAGTTGCCTGGGTATGAAAATGTACAGTTGCCTGCATATGAAAATGTACAGTTGCCTGCGTATGAAAATGTACAGTTGCCTGGGTATGACAATGTACAGTTGCCTGGATATGAAAATGTACAGTTGCCTGGTATGAAAATGTACAGTTGCCTGGATATGAAAATGTACAGTTGCCTGGGTTTGAAAATGTACAGTTGCCTGGGTATGAAAATGTACAGTTGCCTGGATATGAAAATGTACAGTTGCGTGGGTATTTAAAATCTATTTTGCTTTAACCCATTTCAACACAGTGATGCTTTTTGACGCTGTGCAAGATATTAAATACTTTGGAAAACCAGTTACCTAATTAGAAAATCTAGTTATAGGAATGTTTCTTAACCAAAAATGGAAATATTTTTAAAATTTTATCAACTTGAAATTGTCATTTGCAACACCTTTCAAATTAGAACATCAGCATTTTATACTTTTGTCTCAATATTTTCTGGGCTACATTTGATGCAAATTCTATATGTATGAAAATACATTGTGTCATCTTCAGCTGATTTTAGATTTGAACAGAGTTTTTGCCAGTTAGGAAAGGGTTAATACCATACATTGTGCAACAATTTGAATTTATTTCATTTCACTCGTTCTCAAACATGACAGATCTTTGATGTCCTTAAAGGAGAGAGAGTCATAAAACATTAAATGAAAGAAGAAAATGCTGATTATATATCAACATTTTCTCATTTTCCTTTTTCTGTGCAGTAATTTAAACAAATTCCAATTTAATTTACATTAAACCTAATTTGTTGTCTGTAGCAACTTTCAACTTTGACTGGTCTAAAATTTTGTTGTTTGGGAAAGGGTTAATTACAACATATCGCTGCTTTTCAACGAAAACCTCGTAACTGCAGCTTGATTTAAGCTGCAGTTACCAGGTTTTCATTGAAAAGCGACAATATTATCAGTGTAAATGCAAAATCTTGTATCCTATTTTTTGGAAGTTTGTAAAGGGATAAAAAAAAAGATTAATATCTTTTCCGAAACTGAAAGGTTTTACTCAAAATTCAGATATATTGTTCAAATAATTATAATGTGTCAGTAACATTCATGAGTAGAAATATCCCAAATCCTGCAAGAATTTTTTAAACTAGACATACAAGGTTTTACTTTTGAAATTGCAAAAATTGACATACAAGGTTTTGCATTTACACGGACATTTTTTTTAGACGTATGAAGAATTAGGATCGTGGGACAACTGGGAAGATCAGTCAAACAAAATACGAAGTGTTCAGGATTATCGTCATCATCAGCAGCAACTGCTGCAGAAACAAACATCGCAAGAAGAGGAGAAAGAGGTGGATTACTTCCAGGATATGGTGCCCTCTGTTAAACGACAGAAAAAGGTAAGGAAAACGGCTTCGGAATAGGTAGTCCACCCATAATAAGATTCACACGATGTTGGAATAATTTTGGTGACATTGTAATTTTGTAAACATTTGATTTGGCATACGACTGCTGAATGCTTACGATGTAGCCTGACTTAGTTTGTTTGGATACTTAAAAAATGCAATCTTAATGATGTCGCAAGAAAAATTCTGACGTCACGCAAATCTGAATAGGGGTGGACTACCTTAATGGTAATATTAAAATATTTTGGATAAAGAAACAAAATGAGGGTATTTGTGGCAGTCAAGAGTGGTTGTGGGATGTGCACTCCACTTGTTTTCACCCCCCTCCAATCCAGTGTTTTTTATGAGACTTTAAACTTAGGTCAATCATATCTACACATGATTGTAGCTGAAGAGAGGAAGATAAAACGGACTAAATCTATATATATACCAAAAGTTATTTTAGGTAAATATTGAGTGTGAAAAAGAAAAAAATCATGAACTCTTTGCAGCAGGAGAATTAGATTGGATATTTTGAAAGCTTCATGACGCTACATGCATTTTCTTTTTTCTGTTTGACCTTAAACCAGGTCCCTTTAACAAATGAGACCTGGTTTTGATGACACTATCAGAAACTGTGTGAGAAAACATTGAGACAAAAGAAGAAAATGCTGATAATCAGCATTTTCTCCATTTGCCTAAATATTTTCTATGTTAGATATTGTACACATATCCTAGCCTACCTTTGTTACATTGATTTTGTTGTCTGCAATGTCTTTTAAATTGGACCACTCTAAAAATTTGTTATTTGGAAAATGGTTTAAGGGTGACATATTGTCCCTTTCCAGGGTTCGACACTAACGGGAGTCTGCGAATCGGAGACTCCCTAAAAATTGGCAGAACTCCCTGATTTTGAATCAAGGGAGTCCGTCAGACTCCTGAGAAACTATGCTAGACATATCTGAGTTGAAAATGATACAAAACTCTTAAACTTTTCAATAGCTTCATTTGTTTATTGCATATCTATTATGACTGTCTAACTGTTGTCTACAAAAAAATTCGTACATTTAACTATCAGGAATTAGTCTACATTGTATGAAAAATTGTGAGAAAAAAAAGAAAAAAAACACTCTTTATTACAACCAGATTTTTCACGTGTCCACGGACAACCTAGCTTTCAAAATCTGCTTGTCCGTACAGGTAAACAGACAACTCGGACAACTCGGGCAACTTATTTCAGAAGCACTGGAGATGACAATGACTAGAAATAAATAGGCACAATGCATCTTACACAAAATGTTTACTTTTTATCCGGACTCCTTGATTTTCCACTGGACTCGCAAAGTTTTAAGGATGGTAGATCTAGTCGGGCAGACTTCTTGATCGGTGAAGTTAGTGTGGAACCCTGCTTTCTGTCTATCTTATAATGGTAATAATGGTAAAAACTGTTTGTTTTGTAGGTTGTTATATCCAAAAAAGAAGAATCAGTCAACACAAATGCAATCTCAAATAAATTGGCAGCAAAAACAGATTTTCCTGTTTATCAGGTGAGACATGTATATCTACCAAATCTTTAACCAGGGGCCGAGCCTGGATAGCTTAGTGGGTAACACAGGAGTACGTCAGTCCATGGGTCTCGAGTTCGAAACCCCAGATCGGCTAGTCATCATTCTGACATTTGACAAAAGTCATCTGATTTGTCTCTCACCAATGGATAGGAATTATCTATGTGAGAGAGCAGCTGGAGGCTCGGTTTGGATATTGTCATGGTACTGATAATTTACCAGGAATCCTTATTTAGGTGCTCTAGCCGTCACAATATGACCATAGTAGTTGAAAACGGCGTTAAAACCTAAAAAAATCATAACAAATTTACACATTACCACACTTTGACACTCAACAAAATAAAGGCTTGGAAATGTTTCCTACTCATGAAGTGAAAACAAAAAAATGTAAAATTTCACTGACTTGAAAATGTTGTCTGCAACATCTTTGAATTTGGACAAGTTTTGTTATCTGGTAATGAGATAACCCTGTCTCTAACAATCTCTGCTCCTTCCTGTATAAATGTGACCTGTCACACTACGAGGGACCTTCTTTGGGGTTTACAACACCAAATTTCTAATGGCAATTCTGACTTATCAGGCATCGATTAGATGTTGCATTTGGAAATTGATTATATTATAATAAGATACAAAACTAGTAGTTTAGTAGATCCAGAGAATTACTTTGGAATGAAATGTTTCGATTCTAGTCAGACTGCACAGACTAAAAAAGATTTTACAGTTCACACTAACAGGAATGTCCTTTTTAGTGTGACAGGTCACAAATGTTTTCTAAAACTAGTTTTCTACCATTATTCAAAAGATAATGAAAACAAGATATTGTCATGAAAGGGTTAATGAACATGTTGTATTCAGAATGATTAGCTTTTAACCTATTCTCATCATCATCTCATTGTTTCTTCATTTCTCATTTCCTACAATGTTTTCCATTTTGTTATTAAATATAGACTGGTTTTACACATATCCACAGTTGTGATAGTTGGTGTTGTTATAACGTCTCGCACCTACATCTTGAATAAAGCTGTAGTTACGAGGTTTTGAATTACATGGACAAAATACTATTGTTTGCTCCAAATTACGTCACAGTTTACTTGATAATATTTCCATATTGTCTTCTGCAATATCTTTGAATTTGGAACAGTCTATATTTTTTCAGTCTGGTAATGTGTTAAGTATTTGACTGCAACTTTTTCATTGTAGTCGTCGGAGTTAGAGTCGTGGGAAGACGATAATAATGCCTGGGACGAGGATGATTCATTAGATCTGTCACACGAGGCCGACAACGTGATACGAGAAAAACGTAAAGCGGACAGACAACAACGTCAATTACAAAATCAACGTAAAAAATATGAGAGGGATCAACAACGTCTAGGAAGAAATACAGGACAATTTACTGCCGTTAAACTCTCGTGATATCAACACATTCCCAAACAATAAAATATAAGGTTGATCCAAATTAACCCATTATCAGATCAGTCAATAGCTCTTTTTGACTCTCTACAAGATAACGGCTTTGGAAACCATTGCTGAAAATGAAAAAAATGCTTGTAACAAGCAATTTCTTCATTTCCCACAATGTTTTCTACAGAGAAAGAACCAAAAATGCAAAATTTCATTCACTTGGTATTTTGAAATTGAGCTTTTCTGCATCATACATGTATTTGAATTTGGACCAGTCCAAAATTTGTTGTTTGGTAATGGGTTAAAAGCTGCTGCATAGGACAAAATGGGTGTTCATTCAAAAAGTATTTGTATAGCACAGAAAATATTGAGGCAAAAGAAGAAAATTATTATCATATTCTTTACTTTTGTCTCAATGATTTCCGTAACAGATTCTACTAGAGCATGGAGAATGACGATTTTTTTTGCCTGTGTAAGCGTCGGCTGACACCCTCGACTCCAACTTCTACTAGAGATGTCAAAACCAGGCCCCGGTTTCTCGAAAAAACTTGAGTATATACTCGTGAGTTTATGCTCAACTTCAATTGAATACCAATCAAAGTTGATTGGTATTCAATTGAAGTTCACATGGATTTCGTGTGATTTGAGCACGATGCTCAGATTTGAGCATGAGAACGTACTTAAGTTTTTTCGAGAAACCGGGTCCTGATCTTGTTTGAGAAAGGGTAAATCGGTTCCCAAATAGTGACTCTTCTTGACAACAGATAAGGGTTAAAACCTGCAGAAAAAGAAGAAAATGCTGATATGAAAGGTTTTCTATTGTATATAGTGGATGTTTTTCTGTGAATTAGGATTAACCCATTCCGACATAATGTCATCTTTTCATCGTTGAGTATGAGAAAATAATTGAGATAAAAAGTGAAACATGTGTAGATCTACATGTTAAATATGTGAGTGATACTCTATTGAAGTGGGGTGTCTGGCCAAAGGTCAATCATTTCCCACACAATAAAATTGTAAACTGGTCTAATTATCCCCCCCCTCCCCGAGGGGGTATATTGGTTTCACCATGTCTGTCTGTCCGTCTTTTCATCCATCCATCCGTCTGTCCATCCATCCATCCATCCGTCCGTAGACTTTTTCGTTTCCGTGCTCTAACTCGAGAACCGTTTGACCTAGGATCATGAAACTTTACACACTTGTTGCCCATGACACAAGGAGGTGCCCTATTGTTTTTGGATCACCAAGGTCAAAGGTCAAGGTCACAATTGGACTTTGTTTAAAATCCATTTCCGTGCTTTAAGTCAAGAACCTTTTGACCTATAGCACTTTTCCAGTGACAATACCCTAGTGGGGGGTATTTGTCTGCTTTTTGACAGTTCTAGTTTAAAATCTGCTGCTGGCAACAAATTGTTGATAAGTATAGGTTTCTTTTGAAATATTACATCACAAACAATGTTCAGGTAAAAGGAGAAAGTGCTATCTATCATCATGTTCTTCTTTTCCCTCAATATTTTCTCAAGTCTCTTCTTTAAGCCTTTCTCAAACACGACATGGTTATGACATGCCCAATGGAAAAGGCTTGGGAAAACATTGAGGCAAAAGAAGAGATTAATGACCATGGGAAATTTCTCCATTTGTCTGAATATTTTCTATGTCTTGATATATCACACAACAAATACTGTCTTTATTGACATGCCAGGGTTCTCCGCAGAATATTTTGAACCTGTAGTGGCATTGGTAAACCTTGAAACACATGGTGTTCATGCAAATAATTGTGAATAAAAACATAATGGGAAAAGAAGAAATTGCTCAATTTGAGCAATTTCTTCTTTTCCCATAATGTTTTTATACAGAATTAGTAGTTTTTAGTTTAAAAGAATGCTCCATTCATCAGTTTTTGGCATGAAATATCTCTCAATATCTCTCTTTGGTGACCATTTTGAAGAAATTAAGCTGTAGGGTACTTTTGAAGCTGTAGTGGCATTACACTGATTTCCATGAAGCTGTAGTGGGGCCGATACAGCTTATTGGGCTGGGGAGAACACTGTATGCAATTTACCCCAAATTTTTGCTGTTTGGGAAAGGGTTAAATGATGTTTAAACCTGGGCTTGTGAGAGAAAGATTTTATTTATTGATTCTTTATGAGCAACTTAAAAGATTTAACCCATTACCAAAAAGTAAAATTGTCGATGTGTCCAAATTCAAAGGTGTTGCAGAAGATAATATCAAATTAATAGAATTTTGCATATTTTTGTCTTTTAGGGAAGAAAACATTTCAGAAATGAAGAAATTGCTTGTTATGATATCATATAAATGGAATTTAATATATTTGGGTCTTTTAGGGAAGAAAACATTGTGGGAATGTTTCAAAATCCTTAATCTTGTAGGACGTCAAAAGGCGTCACTGTATTTGAAAGGTTAGGATAAGCTTTAATCGGTAGTTTAGTTGCTCTTTGAAGAAATAAGAATTGTATAGCTTAATTTTGAGAAGATGAGATTTTAATTGCACGTTTATTTATTTATTTTTTTTTTTGCAGAGGGCGCATAAAATTGGTTAAACATCTAATTATTGTTATTTTATATTTTTTTGCCTCAAAAATTGAATATTACCGCAACAATTTTATAGGGGGGCGGGGGGGGGGGGCGTAAAGCTCCAGTGTCTGAATCTTGGGGGACTAAATTGAGTTTACACTGATCTTTCAGTGTGAAATAAGGAAAATTCGGCATTTTGGACAACCTTTTTTTTTTTTGGGGGGGGGGGGGGGAGGGGGGCCCACCACTTAGCCTCCTGTTCCTTCTAGCCTGATTACTCCATATCCTGATCCCAAAAAGAAACTTTCGCCATGTTTGAATGTAGCTATTCCTTACTCAACCATCTTCGCTAGCCAACGTTGAACCCACGTACGTTTGAATGCAGAAACGATGTTACGTCGTAGATTTAACCTTGGCTCGCGAGGATGTATATTGCGTTTTTATTCACCTGAAAGGGTGTGGCTAAGCCAAAAGGTTATTCGACGAGTTTACTTCTCGATACCTTGGTTAACATAAGGGAAAAAACGTGCGGCACGAGCATGAAAACATTTCGAAATTGAAAGACTGTGCGATTGTAAAACGTGTTATTAAAAATCTCGTAAATACAGCTTGATTCAAGCTGCAGTTACAATAATTTGCAATAACACCGACGATGTACCGCTAAGCGAGAAGGCTGTTTCTCCTCAATCTTCAATGTAAAAAACCGTTTACTAGGCTCCGCCCTTTCTCCCGAAAAAAATCAGAATATACTCACACATGAAACTCAAAATATATGTGGATTAACCCTTTCCCAAACGGCAAAAAATTAGACTTTTCCAATTCAAACGCTGCTTCAGAGGACTAAGTTGGTATAAATTCATATGGAAATTGTGTATATTATGGCCCTGAAAATATTGAGACAAAAGGAGAAAATGCTGATTATCAGCATTTTCTTCTTTTGTCTCAATGTTTTCCCAAGCCAGTTCTTAAAGGGACGTCGAAACCAGGTCTTGTTTGGGAAATGGTTAAACGTACTTGACTTTTATACGGGAACTAGCTGTTAGAATTCAGCCAAGACCCTATCAAATGGCAATATTTTTTATGCTAAAAATAGACTTGTTTTACCGTTATGTATTGATAAACCGTGGATGTTGTTATAAAATCTCGTAACTACGGCTTGAATCAAGCCGTAGTTACAATATTTTATAACAACACCTACAGAAATACTTTTGTTTTTCCTAAATTGCGTCACGGGTAACTGGAAATAATCGGTCCCTATTAAAGCGTCCGTCCGTTTATTCAGCATACATTTGATTTCGTGACAAGCGGTATAACCAGTCTTCCAGGGACGATAATTCAACTCTAGCGTGTCATGTTCAAGTTATAGAGTAATGTCCCGTGTGTTTAATCATTTCCCAAACAGCAAAATTTTAGTCTGGTCTAATGGAAGTGTAGGCCTATTTTTGTGCTAAAAATAGACTAAGTTTACCGTTTTGTATTGAAAATCCGTAGATGTTGTTATAAAAGCTCGTAACTACGACTGGAATTAACACCTACGGAAATTCTCTTTCTTGTCCGAAATTAGGCTACGTCACGATTCACTGGATAAAATCGTTCCCTATTTAGATGCAACTGCAGACGACAAAATTTAGAGTAATAAAGAAAGGGTTGATGTAGGCCTACTACATAATATATTGCCTCAATGTTTCCTCAAATTATTTCTGCGAGGAACGAAAAAGCCAGTTTTTGTGTGGGAAAGGGTTAATCCTTTTCTTAACGATACGATTCTTGGCTGGTCACTAATTGAAAATTTGGAAGTGTATTGTGCATATCGTCGGTTTAAATGCAAAACCTCGTATGTCGACTTATGCGATTTTCAAAGTACAAACTTGAGTGCCCAGTTTAGACTCGCAGGTTTTGAGATACTTTTACTGACCGGTATTAATAACACATTACTTGTGAACAATATGTGCAAATTTCAAGTAAAACATTTCAGATTAAGAAAAGTAGATCTAATTAGGCCGACACGTTTTCCTTTCCCCTTTAAAATTTTCCAAAAACGAGATAATAGGTTTTGCATTTACAATGACGATATATACTGGCCAAAAGTCCTAACCGGCCACTTTGAAAATGACGATAACTTTCTTAAAAGTTATTACATTTTGATGAAATTTGATATGTGAATTTTTAAGCATATTGTACTTGAGTTTGCATGATAGTTTACAAACAATTATCGAATTCGGACGTGTAATAAAGGAAAAGCTCAAAAAGCTCTAAATCTTGATAGAGCTCGCGGTATTACACTTTCATTAATTCAAATTACACAAATCGTTAGCTGCAACCCAGACCTAGAAAAAAATTGGAAAGTATTCTCAATTATGTGTGACTTTTGACTACAGAAGAAGCACGAAGAATAGGAGGCATGGGTAAAATGGTGTTTAAATTCAACCGGCAAAACATTTTATCTAGCAAATATGCTCAAATATGGTTTGGTGTGGGAAAACGATGCAACAAACTGATTTTTTACACATATCCTACATTTTGTAGCTCACCGGGAATCATCAGTCTATATTTAAAGCATTTTCGAAGAAAAACGTGTTTCAGATGTTGTTTTTAAGAACCGTTTTACTGCATGCACAAGCTCTTCCATTTTCTTCTATGGCCATATGCCGCGCATAATTGTCAAACTTTTTCATTTTTTTCTTAGTGTATATTGTAGCTAACGACCCATGAGACCAAAAACGCTACATTGACAATATTTTGAGTTCTGTGTGAATTTAAAGCTTTTTGAGCTTTTCTCAACTTAAGCTTTTTATTCAATAAAATAACGGTTACTTTTTGCCAAAATCACCTGGAAAGTTGCTTAAAAATTTACAAAGCAAATTTCATGAAAATCCAATCACCACAGAAAAAGTTATCTTTGTTTTTAAAGTGGCCGGTTAGAAGTTTTGACTAGTATATTATAATAATAATCGATGTTAATCCTCGATAGCATTTGAATCATTGAGAGTAATGGAGAAAATACTGGTTATCTTCTTTTCCCACAAGGGTTTTAAACCAAATTTCTGTTTTGCCGCCAAAAGTAAGAAGTTTGTTTTATACAAACGTGGCGTACACATATGTGTGACCCAGGCCCGTAGGAACGGGGGGGGGGTGCAAGGGCTTACTCCCGCCAAGTTGGCCAAAAGGATCGGTACTATTCACACTTACTATAAGGTCCTTTTTAGCGTGGTGGGTAACATTGTCGTGTGCTACATCTTCGAAATGGGACCATTATGAAATTATGCTATCGTACATTTTATTGATAAAGGGAAGAACAGACCAATGCCAATTTTCATGTCGCGGTGTAAATATTGGAAAACAGTGAAATTTTCAATATTTTTCTTTATATTGAGTAAAATCGCCGATATGAAACGATTTCATATTCGCTAAGTGTAAAAGATGTATACAGGGATATTGATAGAACGGGTAAATATTCATTTATTTCATTATTTAACACTAGTCTTATCCAAATGGCAAAATCTGGATTTTGCCTATTTTAAAAAGATGATGGAGACGACAATTTGAGGTTTGTGAAATTTTATTTCCATTTTGGATTAGGAATCATTGTGGAAAATGAAACAAATTCAAAGCAATTTCTTCCATTTTCACAATGTTTCGAAAACCTTTAAATACATTTTGTTGGGAGTCAAACCGAGTCACTGTGTGGCAATGGTGTTCATGAACCCTTTCGGCTCGAAAACTTTTTTTACAAAGTTGATGACGTTCGACAAAGTAGATGCTGATAAGCATAAGTGTGTTATAAAGTACAGAAAATATGGATGCAAAAGGAGAAAATGCTGATTTTCAATCTGTTTAAAATTCGACGCTATTTACTCCTATCTAGCCTACTCACTGTATGTAAATTAAAATACTAAAACATGTTGTTTTTTATCGGATTGCAGCATTTTCTTCTTTTCTCTCAATGTTTACCAAACGCCATTTCTATTGCGGACATCAAAACCCAGTCATGTTTGGAAAACAGAATTAATCTTTTCCAATTACAATTTTTATGCTCCCCGAAAAAATTTCGGGGGAGCATATAGTCGCCACGCTGTCCGTCCGTCCGTCCGTCCGTCCGTCCGTGTGTCCGTGTGTCCGTCCGTCCGTCCGTCCGTCCACAGCCATATCTCAGCAACCCTTGGACCAAATTCAATGAAACTTCACATGTGAACTCCCTGGGTCAATACCTAGGGACCTTTTTCTCCGTTTGTAAATTTAGGGCTGCGTCATGGAAAAAGGGGCCTTAGTGTAAAAATTAGTTTTTCTCTTATTTCTCTTCATCTAATGGGCAGAATTTAATGAAATTTTGTGCTCATGTAATAAATAGGATGTTCTAGACCATATTCTATAAATAATGTGTGTACAAAAAAGCTGTCATGGGAAAAGGGGGCTTAATGTATGATAGTTTTTATTTTGTGACAAACACTTATTCGGGGAGCATAATCCGTCTGTGACGGCTCTTGTCTTGACTTCTGCGAAAGCGACGTAGACGTCAAAATTAAACCCTACCGAGGAGCAAATGCGTTGTGTTTTCATATTTTCTAAGTTTTCTCTCAACTCTTTTCTAAGCCATCTTAACCCCTTTCACAAACAATAACTGGTTTTGACGTCCCTATTAGATAAGGTTTGTGAAAAAATTGAGACAAAAGTAGAAAATGCTGATAATCAGCATTTTCTCCTTTTGCCTCATTATTTTCTCTATTATGTACGCAACTGATAATCTTTATGAACATCTGTTTTTGGTAGTGATATTGTACATGTAGTCTACAGCATCTTTCCAGTTAGACCATCCTAAGACTTTGTCGTTTAGAAGAGGGTTTAGCAGGGACCCCAATACAAGGATTCGTTTGGAATCGATCGATTAAGATACAAAGTCTAAATTTTTAACCCATTTCCAAAAATACCCTCGTTTGTTTCACTTTTCTAATAGAGATTTGCTGGAAAACATTGAAGCGAAGACAGAAACGTATATAAAGAAAGTGAATAGAAAGTTTAGAACAATTGTTAATGATAAAACGAATAATGCATAATTATGATATAATAATAATTTCATGAAACATTTGGCGAGGGGTAAAAAGAATTCATCAATTGTCCTAACCTAATTTTTCCATTTATGTTTACTTTCTTTGTTGTTAATTTCAAAGAAGTTTTATGGTTCGATTTACATTCTTCGCAATCGATTTAATTACTCTAACTTTTATAGCTTTCGTTTTTAGCTCGACTTTTCGAAGAAAATGAGAGCTTATACTGTCACCCGGGCGTCGGCGTCGGCGTCGGTGTTGGCGTCGGCGTCGGCGTTGGCGTTGCAACCAAGGTTAAAGTTTTTTCAAACATCAATAACTTCCATACTATCAAAGGGATTCAACCCAAACTTGGTATACTTATTCACTATCACACCCTCTACCTTACTATCAGGGCACATGACCCTGGGACCACTCTATTTGGAGTTATGCCCCCTTTATACTAAGTAACTTAGAAAGTCGAGCGCGCTGTCTTCGGACAGCTCTTGTTATTATATCATGTGTACTATTTGACCAGTAGATCAACGCAAAACTATTGTAAATGCTTACTACAATGTCACAAAGAAATTGCATGAAATTTTTTAACTTCGTACCATTGTAGCAGACATACTGTCGTATTCACCCCCAAAACATTTGCATTTTTCTCGAAAAAATATTATGTTGGCACTCGTTTTACGAATGATAAGGTAGTAAATCTGATCATCTGAAAAAGTAATCCGATTTTTCTCTGATGAAATTCGCTCTTTGATATTTTGATGTCACTCATTAATTTTGTAAATGATCGACATCAACATACCAAGAGCGAATTTCATCAGAGAAAACTCGGATTATTAAAAAAGATATGTTGTATTTTTTAACTTTTTTTTGTGGATGAACGGATCAAATAAAGAAACGACCCTTGTTGTATCTGAGTGCATGGGTGCATTGACATGGAGTCAAATTAAGAGCCCATAATGTTACAGATGACAAAATGGTTGTTGTTAAAGATATGATTTGTGTACGATATAGCAATGCACGGCGGGGATTGTGCATGCTGGGATGGATAACGAATACGGACAAATATAATCTCGAATCTTGTCAAATATTTTGCAATAACTCCTTTATTTCTTTGTCGATTTTCAAAAGGTCTGTTGCATGTACCCTGCCTTGAAAATCTCTTTCCTCGGATACATGGATTATTTGTGGTATCCTTTTAATTTTTCCAAAAATTGATCCCAACTGACCAGAAAAAGAAATGATAACGACTACGGCAAAATAAGCCACGCTTCAGGTAGGAAATTGTGCAATAATTTTCTTATTTCTGTGTCAATTTTCAATCGGTTTGTTGCATGTACCCCGCCTTACTGAGCGCTTTCCTCAGGTGTACTACTTATTTGAAAACTCCCCATATTTTTCCCAAAAATTGATCCCAACTGACCTGAAAAACGATCAGATTTTTTGTCGTTTTTCTGGTCGGTTGGGATCACTTTTCGCAAAAAGTACAAAAAGGTTTCGTGTAAAGCATACACCGGAGGAAAGAGTTCAGTAAGGCGGGGTACATGCAACAAACCGTTTTTGAATTGACGCAGAAATAAGGAAGTTATTGCAAAATGTCTTACCTGAAGCGAAGCAAATTTGTCCGTAGATTTACCCATCCCAGCATGCACAATCCCCACCGTGAATGACAATCTTATCACAAGAGGAGAAAATGCTGGCTAACAGTGTATTGTTCGTATTAACCATGTTGAAATAAGATACCAACAACCAGGGCCCCATATTACTAAACATCTTACGATCAAGTTTTTGTGTAAACTGTGTAACAAGACGTCTGGATGCACGAGAAATCCAATAAGGAACAATTTTCGCGGGCTCGTGTGCTAAAGATAGATTTCTGATGGGAAATCCATCAACAACGTTTGCCGGGTACCAGTCTAATATTTTGTTTTTCGGTCGTGAATCGGACAATTTTCTCGTAACAGTGTTAGCGAAAAATTAACATTTTCAAGCGAGATATTAGTCGATCATAGATAATGCAGACGGGAACTAAAACTACGAAACATTGCGCATATTCAACACGCAACATTGATTCCAGATATGGAGACAGACCAGAATTGACAAACGTTTTTTCTTGAGATTCCTCAGCAGCTTAACCAGAAAAACATCGAAAAGTCTGAAAGTAAAGTAGCTATGGTCATGAAACTTCGCGGGTAGACAGATCTCACCAAGGAGAAGTGCAACGTTTAAGGAGCATAACTCTACCCTTGCTTATTTTGTGAGTTATTGCCCTCTGTTGTATTGAAGGCTTGTGGGGTATCAAATCACATTCAGCGACAAATTCTAGTTTTTTTCTAGATTAATCCTTTCCCAAACAAGATCGGTCTTGACGTCCCAAACAGAAAATTCTTGGGAAAACATTGAGGCAAAAGAAGAAAATGATGATCGTGAACTTCTTTGGATATTGATGATCATATTACTTTTGCCTCGATATTTTCTCTGACATAAAACACTAAAAGTATTCACGTCCGTTTTGTCATCTGCAGACTTTTTTTCAATTTGTCCCAACATGGCATTTTGTCGTTTTGGAAAGGGTAATCGAGTACGCACGAGCGGCACGACGACGCTAAGGCAGGACCGTATGTGTAAACATTACTTGTCAACTGGTTATTTCATAGTTACCTATCTTAAAAAATACACGACAGTGCAGCAACCTTCTCAACTCTGAATTATAATGTTTCTCAACAAATGATTACGACAATCCAGCTCTTAGAACGTCATCTTCAGCAAGTTGAACGTGGAAAATCTTAGCGAGATGCACAGCCATATTTGTACGATAGAGGATTCCCAATCTATTTTTAGACCTGTGAGGCGTGACGATGACGTATTTGTTTAGACGAAAAACCGATCCACATTGAGCCAATCAGGGCTGTTGTTACAAGTAATTATGCAAAATCAAACGTACGATCGTTAGTAATACGGGCCCCAGGTCTTTCTTGGGAAAGGGTGTACCTCCTCGCGGCTCGGTCCATTCGATCAATAAATCAATCAATATACCATCAATAAATCATTGATTTCATCAGTAAGTTTATATCATCTTTTCATGGATTTTTGAAGATCTAAAGTTGTAATGCCAGTGATATTTTAACATTTTCCCAAACAAAAGTTGTGGTCCGTATTATCATGGCAAGGACCACCTTTTTGTCGTTTTGGTAAAATGTAAAAGGTTTAGAAAAAATTGAGACGAGACAAGATCGTTTACTGGTATTATTACAGTGATAATGCCTTTATAGCTTTAAATGAAACAATTATGTATAATCATAATATCCGTCATCTAAAATTGAAATACAGGTGCAGTTCATTGCAAATTTTTGATTTTTAACCTGTTTGTTAAATCAGTTACCTTTTTATTATCTGATCTTTAACACGGTGGGGATTGTGCATGCTGGGATGGATAACGAATGTGGACAAAAATAATTTCGAATCTTGTCAAATATTTTGCAATAACT
This sequence comes from Fragum sueziense, assembly GCA_963680895.1. Lineage (NCBI taxonomy): Eukaryota > Metazoa > Mollusca > Bivalvia > Cardiida > Cardiidae > Fragum > Fragum sueziense. Next base: position 39,964,358 of record OY804608.1, on the reverse strand, counting down.
CCTTTATTTCTTTGTCGATTTTCAAAAGGTCTGTTGGATGTACCCCGCCTTGAAAATCCCTTTCCTCGGATACATTTTAATTTTTCCAGAAATTGATCCCAACTGACCAGAAAACGAAATGATAACGACTACGGCAAAATAAGCCACGCTTCAGGTAGGAAATTGTACATAATTGTCTTATTTCTGTGTCGATTTTCAGGCGGTTTGTTGCATGTACCCCGCCGTACTGAGCGCTTTCGTCAGGTGTATTACTTATTTGAAAACTCCCCATATTTTTCCCAAAAATTGATCCCAACTGACCTGAAAAAACGACCAGATAGTTTGTCGTTTTTCTGATCGGTTGGGATTACTTTTTGCAAAAAGAACAAAAAAGTTTCGTGTAAAGAATACATCATCGGAGGAAAGAGCTCAGTAAGGTGGGGTACATTCAACAAACCGTTTTTTAATTGACGCAGAAATAAGTAAGTTATTGCAAAATGTCTTACCTGAAGCGAGGCAAATTTGTCCGTAGATTTACCCATCCCAGCATGCACAATCCCCACCGTGTTTAAAGGGACATAACATCCTAATTTCATATTTTGAAGTATGTCTTGACGCGACCTCAGACTGGTTATTCGAATGCGTATAAACGCTATCATCTTTTTGAAATTGTTGTTTGGAAAAATGTTAAAGTGACATTTCACAATTATTTTCACATAAATGTTATTTTTATTCTATCTGAAACAGCAACTTTTCTTATGAAAATTTCAAGCCAAAATATTGAACCTTTTACGAGAAATATATATGAGCCAGGATCTGGAAAAACGTCCCTTATAACATTTGAGACAGCCAGATTTCAATATCAGGTCGTGCCTAGAGGCAGTCTACCCAGCATCCATGTTACTCTCAGATGGTTGCTACAGACCATGAGGAAGCTATTGGAGAACAACATGGTTCCTGGTCAGACTGCGTGTATACGCAGGCTGATCTGGAACCACGATGTTCTCAAATGCTATAAGGGACGTTTTTCCAGATCCTGGCTCAATTATATTTTTGTGCTGAAATTAAACAAATTGTTGTGGACAACAGTTCAGATTTATGTAGAATTTGTCATTTGTGTCTCAACTTTAAAGGCGTATTTTTCGCTTATAAATAACAACTTCAAAAAATTGATAGCATTTCTACGCATTAGAATAAAATATCTTTGCACCAAGACATAGTTTTAAAAAATGAAATAAATGTGAAATGTCACTTTAAGCGAACAATACGCCTTAGACAGAAATGACAAATTCTATAAATCTGAACTGCTGTGGGCAACCCTTTGTTCAATCTTAACACAAAAACATATATTTCTCATAAGAAAATTATGCCCTTTCTAATAAAAATAAAAGTAAAATAAATGAAAAAATAATTGTGAAATGTCACTTCAAAAGATCTACTGTACATTATAACCTATTCCTGGCGTTTTCACGCGTTGTCCACTTCAAGCGAAATTCAAATTGGTCAAGAATTATCAAAGTTATTGGCGATTTTCTGAAATCGGTATGTCACATGATTCCCTACCGTGATTCGCTAAGGCGCCTCAAGTACATATGAGATCTGGAAAAAGGTCCCTTATAGCTTTCAATGTTTCAAGATCAGTATTTGACTAGGTGCAGTCTGACATGGATCCATGATACTTTCATATGGTTGCTTTAGACCATGGGTGGTTAAGCCAATAGAGAACAACATGGTTCCTGGTCAGACTGCGTGTATACGCAGACTGATCCAGGCCCGTAGGAACAGGGGGGGGGGACTGGGGGGGGGGGGCTAAGCCCCCCCAAAGTTGACCAAAAATGCCAAATTTTCTTAATTTTACACTGAAATTTTTGGGGAAATCCAAATTAGCCCCCCCCCCCCCCCAAATATTCTGGACAAGGGCTTTAGCCCCCCCCCCCCCCCCCAATATGAAATTGCTTCCTACGGGCCTGTGATCTGGAACCATGTTGTTCTCAAATGCTATAAGGGACGTTTTTCCAGATCCTGGACCATACGTAGGCCTATTTGGGCATGTAGAAGCAGTCGAAAAATATTCTTTGAGAAAAGGTTAGAACGTCAACAACACGGACAAATGAATTATTGACACAAGGCATTTAGTGTAGGACTGGTCGCCTTCTTTTGTAAGGCTTCATATTTACATGTAACCCTTCTCAAATGGCAAATCAGTGTTCTGACAAAATCCAAAGGTGACGACAAAATTCTTGCCATCTCATGTAAAAAATATCTACATGCTTAACCATAAAATATATTGGAAGAAAATGAGTAAAATTAACGCTGGTAATTGCATCACTAAAACTTTTCTTTTCCTGCATGTTGTAAAAGCCGAACCAAGTGGCTCCATAAAGAGTGTCGATGTTTGGGAAAGAGCGCGAGCAAATTGACATACATGTAATTTGACCTCTTCCCAAACCATTAACATTTAGGGTGGTCCACATCAAAATCTGCTACATGTGATAAAACTGAATTAAAGCGAATGCTTTTTGTGTACATTGTAGCTCATAAAATATTTAGACAAAAGGAGAAAATGCTGGTTATCATCAAATTTTCCCATGCCATTTCTAGGGTCATGTGTGGGAAATGGTTAAATAGTGCTATAGGTAGGACCTTTACTAGAAATTCTTACTATGTATGGTCCAACAATACTTACGGTCAAAGATCAACAAAACGGATAAATGAATTGTTGACATAAACCCTTTATCAAATACCCGGGTTTGGACTGCTTCTATTCAGAAGCTTATTCAGAGGACAGAATTAGGCTTAACCCTTTCTCAAACAATACATTGCTTTGAAGACCACGATAGAGATGATTGGAAAACATAGCGACAAAAGAAGAAAAATGCTGATAACCAGCATGTAATTCTTCTCTTTGTCTCTATTTTTTCTGTGCTGTACTGTGCACAAATCCTTTCCTTTTTCAACAAACATTTTGTCGACTGTAACTGTTTCAATATTGGAACAGACCATTTGTCTGTCCTTCGGGACAGGTTTATGAAAAATTACTTTTTTACGTTTTGGTACAGAAAAGGTTGACATAATTATGATATTTCTCCGTGCTTCTTATGGTCATATTTATGTATGTCACTTTTATTTTAATTTCAAGCATAAATATTAGGCGTATTGCTATTGTTTGTTTGTCCGTCCGTTTGTCTGAATGTTTAAACCGGTGGAAAATGAAACATAACAAAAGAAAAAATGCTGGTTACATTTACTTTCATTTATGGTATTCCACCCATCATTAGATCATAAGATACCAAACAACTTCAGGCGTAATCCATGGCTACGGAAATTGGCGAGGGTATCCCTCGTCAATTTCCGTTGCCACGGATGCCGTCTGGAAATTGACGAGGGTATTTTTTAGATAATGATGGTTGACGATGTGTTTTTGTAGATAAAGATGGGTTGTAATCCTTAGGACCAGTCTTCACATTTGGTACGTGTCTTTGAAAGAACAAGGCCCTTTAACCCATTACCACGCAGTGACTCTTTTTGACTCACCAAAAGACCAAGTCTCTCGGAAAACATTGAGGAAAATGAAGAAATTGCTTGTGACAAGCAATTTCTTCATTTTCCACGATGTTTTCTACCACAAAAGACCCCCCCCCCCAAAAAAAAAAAAAAAAAAAAAAAAAAAAAAATACTAAATTTCATTCACTAAAAATTGTCGTCTGCAACAACTTTGAAGTTGGACTGACCAAAAATTTTGTCGTTTGGTAATGGTTTAACAGACCATTGCCCTGCGTCCCAGCTCGATGAAACTTTTATTCTGTTTTGTTTTGACTGTTGCCCTGCAACGCACAATCGGTCGATCATCTTGACTGATTTCTATAGCCCGAAACCGGTATTTAATGTGCTACTGTCCCGGAATATTGATCCCGGGTACTGGGAAGTTTAATTGGGTTCGCAGACTTCTTTCCAAACAAAGTTCGTCGCCCTTTAAAATGTGAACGTTTTTAACCTCTTTTCCATCCAAACCCCGATTATGGAATCCCTAATAAAGATGATAAAGAATTGCAATAAAGAATTGAAATAAAGAATTGAAAAGATGGTAACCTTGAAAAGGGCTTAAAGAAAAAATTGGTAGGACAAAAATGGTCCTAAATGTATTAATGAAACTGGCCCCAGTATTGTTTCCCTTTCTCCAATAGCATGATTACATGAAGCATCAATTCAGGGAACGAGAGAAAATGCTGATAACTAGTTTTTACCTTTTCATGCAATGCTTTAAAATAAAGGACATAGATATCTAGATCTAATTTTGTTTGAAAACGAAACTGGATCGTTTAATTTGCGGAGGCATAGTAAGTCTAGTTTTGAAATAAAACTCCACAAAAAGACTATTTAATTGTCTGATTATAAATTGAAAATTAACCCTTTCCCAAACGGCAAAATTCTATGGTGATCCACTTCAAAAACTGCCACAAATGACAAAATGAATGTTATTAAGGATAGGATTTGTGTAAAATATGGCATAGAAAATATTGAGACAAAAGGAGAAACTGCTGGTTATCAGCAGTTTCTTCTTTTGCTTCAATGTTTTCCCAAGCCATTTCTATTATGGACGGCAAAACCAGGTCTTGTTTGGGAAAGGGTTAAACTCAGGCCCGTTTTCTTTTAACCTTTTCCTAAATAACAATATTTCAGACTGCTTTAACTCTTTCCCAAACCATACGTGGTTTTAATGTCCTTACAAGATAAGACTTGGGAAATTATTGAGGTAAAAGAAGAAAGTGCTGATGTTCAGCACTTTCTCCTTTTGCCTCAATATTTTGTATGCTATTTAATGTTCACAAACCCAACCTTTATCAATGACATTTTGTCATTTTTTGACGGCTTTTGAGTTTGAGTTTAATAATTTGGCCTTTGGGAGAGAGCTAAAGCCAAAATGATATGCAGAAAAAATACGACAGTTAATAGCAAAATTAAGCTATTGATTAATTTCTTTCAAAAATTTCCAAAACTTTTCCGTAAGGGGGACATAAGGGAACGTCAAAACCAAGACTTGCTTCATAAATTGTTTCGTTAAAATAAACTACTTTTTTAAATCAAAATAAAGGACATTTGATCGTTGTATCGATTTGATTAATGAAAAGAAGTTCAATGAAAGACAAAAATGAAAAGAAAGAATAAATAAAAAGATAGAAAAATCTGATAAAATGTCCTTTCCATTGACACCAACCTCAATACAGTGAACTTTTTTTTTATTTATGTAGCATTGACGTATTGCCCAAACATTTCATTCTATAAAGCAATTGAACTGTGTGAAAATTGATGTGACCCTTTCTCAATCAACACCTGGTTTTGATGTCTTAAAGAGAAAATATGTTTGGAAAATATTGAGACAAAAGAAGAAGATGCTGATAACCAGCATTTTCTTCTTTGGCTTCAATGTTTTCTATTCTTTAACATGCACAAATTCTTTTTTTGAAATTAAGTGTTTTGTCGTCCGTTATTCGTTTCAAATTGGAGCAGTCTTAAAGTGTGCCATTTGGAAAGGGTTTACCATGAAAATAATTGGAAATCAATTCTATTTAATTTTATTTACCCTCTTTTTGGTTTATTCTTTGCAAGCGTCAACTTGTGCGGACCCGACCGACCTTATATTATTATTTATCTTACGATTGATAGATAAACGTACGAATATCGTAGTACCTTTTATGCTATTTTTCTATGTCGGTCGTACGATTGAATTCGGTCGTGCGACTTTAAGCAAGGATAGCGGTCTCATTGGTTATCCCCATTTTATTCTTTTGCTTTCATTAGGATAACAATCATGGAATAAAAGGGAGAACATGATGATTATCAGCATTGTCTTTTTTCCTTTCATACTTTCCAAAGCTGGGTCTGGGTTTGACCTTAAAATCAGTTAATGTCTTGGAAAGGGTTGAAAATGAATAAAAGAAAAATAAATCGATGAGTCGATGACTAGCCTTGAATCACGCGATATATCATTTCAACAAAAACCTCGTAAACTGCAGATTGTATTAAGCTGCAGTTACGAGGTTTTTGTTAAAAAGCAGCGAATTAAAAAGTGTAAAGTGCAGACTGTACGGTGCGGTTAGGTTAAATTATTCTTGGGTCAATGGTATTTTGAAACAATTTACCCTTTCCTACACAAGACCAAGGTACCGTTTTACTAAATTTTATATTGATTGAATGTGATTAAATAATAGAAAAGGCTTGGAAAACATTGCGGAAAAATAGGAAAATGTTGATGATTAGCATTTTTCCCTTTTCTTCGACATTATCCATGCTGAAACACACATTTTCTAATGCATATCAGGGGCGGATCCAGGATTTTTTTCAAAAGGGGAGGGGGTCCAAGCCCAAGATTTTTTAGAGGGAGGGTCCAAGCTCAAATCATGGATTAAAATGTCATAAATATGTAACGTTACACTACATTTATAGTCAAAATTTAATTTTCGGCCAATGCCAGGGGGTACGGACCCCCCCTCCCCCCCTGCTAGATCCACTTATGCATATATATTGATATAATTCATTTTTGGCGTGTATAACATTTCGCCGTTTGGGAGAAGGTTAAAGTTTGTGTCTAAATCTAGCCTTTTAAAATATTGATTATCAGTGTTTGCTTCAATGCGCGGCTAAAGGCGTTTATCATTTTCTGGAAATAATAATCATAATGGATAGTTTAAAAAAACTTCGATTAGTCAGTGACTATTTTCACTGTTGTTGTTGTAGTCGTCGTCGTTGTTGTTATCATTAATGTTGTTGTTGTTTTTTTAGTATGAACTGTTTATATTATGGCGAGTTCGTATCTGTACATTTCTGTACAAGTATTGATAACATTTTTGATTGATTCATTGCAACTAAACGGATTCAAACCAGAATTTTCTTTTTATTTCCTTCAATGTTTTCTCTGCTTCGGGCATGGGGAGGATCGAGGAGAAGAGGAAGTGTTGGTTTATATCATCATTTACCACAACCAGGAAAATTGGACTGATCCAAATTGTAAGATGTTGTAGACGACCCTTTGGAGTGAATGGAATTTTACATTTGTTGGTCTTTCTGTGTGGAAAACATTGTGGGAAATGAAGAATTGCTTGTGACAAGCAATTCCTTCATTTTCCACAATGTTTTCCAATGCCTTTATCTTTTGTCCGTCAAAAGGCATCATTATGTCGGAATGGGTTAACTTAATTTCTTTAGATGTGTTTCAAAGCTTTGTTTGGGAAAGGATAAATAGAAATATTCCAAGATTCAATTTATTCTAAACGTTAACCAGCGAGCTCTAATGTTTATTTTCACTCAAAGTATTAATTAATTATTTAAAAATACAGGATAATTCGCCTACGTTTTGTGGTATTATGCACTCAACATATTGATCAATAAGCTCCAAACAACCACGTCTAATAGCTCATGGTAAATGACCTGGCAGAACATATTTATCAATTAGCACATGGACTGCTCTGCCAGGTCATTTATCGTGAACTATACCCTTTCACAGACATCAAAATTTTAGTGGACTAGTCCTATTTGAAAGCTGTTGCTGTTGACAAAATGAATGTTACCAAAGGTATAGGCCAATATTTATGAATGATATAGCATAGAAAACATTAAAAAAAAAAAAAAAAAAAAAAAAAAAAAAAAAAAAAAAAAAAAAAAAAAAACAAACAAACAACAACAACAAACAAACAAACAACAACAACAACAACAACAACAAAAAATGATGATTATCTGCATTTTCTTCTTTTATCTTGACGTTTTCCCAAGTATTTTCTGATTTGGTTATCAAAAGCAGGTCTTGTTTCAGAAAGGGTTTCAACCCTTTCTCGAAAAAGATCAGGTACTGACACATCTACAAAAGATGTTTACAAAAACATTGAGTCAAAAGAAAAAAAAATCTGTGGTATATTGTACACAAATAATTATTATCTGCATCACCATCCATTTCAACGTCCGTAGAAGCTTCAAATCGGAACAGTCTAAAATTTCGACAAACAAACGAACCAGGATCTGGAGAAAGGTCCCTCAAGGCTTCTGAGTCCAACATGGTTCCAAATCAGCCTGCGAATACACACAGTCTGATCAAGAACCATGTGGTTCTCAAACAGCTTCCTCGTGACCTGGGGCAGCCATAACAGAGCAGCATGGACCACAATAATAATAATACTAATAATAATTACTTTATTTTATGAAGGTAAAACATTCAGATAATTACATAATAATTAACATTACATTGCAAAATCTTTTTTCCAATGTTGCCTTCAAACAAAATCTATTTGTTAAAATGAAATGGTATGTAACCCTCTCCCAAAGCAGACCTAGTTGATAAGTTCACAAAGGAACAGTGCATTTTCTGATATTATGGCGAAGAATAAAATCTGAAATGTTGCTGTTTGGGAAAGGATTAAGAATGTGGTGAATATGAAAAACATGAGTGATTGTATAAAAGCAAACCAACAATATGATGATAATAACAAAATATTTGTCCCAGTCCCAGATAATAGCTGGTTACATGATGTCCACTACGGTGAAAACTTTTGAAAGCGATAATTGTCATGACTTAATTACTAATATTCTACGTTTAAAATCAAACGAGAACAGCTCTAGTTGTTTCGATAATCCAACACAACTATAGCGACTCTCTTTTAATTTTGAACCCATAATAACGCTATAGCGGACGAGAATTGACCTGGCTGAGCATTCCATTCGATTAGCATGGACCGCTCTGTCAGGTCACTTATCGTAAGGTATAGCATGTTATTATTTCTTGTTTGGGTTTACAGATTTGTTAATTTATTTTCAATGTGGACCAGTGTTAAAATTCAATTGTCCGGGAAAGGTTGACGTTGAGATCTACGGACAGATACACACTTAATCTTTCTCAATTTGCTTGTTAAATAGATAATGTTTATATTTGTTTTTGAAGACTGGTAATGAATCAGAACATCTAATAGAGGTTGGGATTTCATTCCATACATCCATACTAAAGTATGAAAATGCTCTTTTTTTATAACTTGTTTTAAATTTCGAGTTGACAATATCAGACCGAGCAGATGACCGTAAATTATAGATATCATTATTTGAAAATGAAATAATGTCTTTTAGATATCGAGGTGATAGGTTATTACGGCATTTGTAAATTAATACAGCAGTATGGTAATTGCATCTGTTATCAAAATGTAGCCAATTTAGTTCAAAGAATAGCTCTTTTGATGGTGCTCTTGCAGAAGCCCCAAGAATTATGCGAGCGGCTCTTTTTTGAAGAATACATAGCTTAGTAGTTTTCTTTTTGGTGCCTTTCCACCAAACTGTGCAGCAGTAATCAAGAAAAGGAAGTATATAAGAATTGTAAAATAATTGTTTCATTTCAAATGTTAGATAAAATGAAATTCTCTTAAGTAGTGTAAGTTTACTGTTTATTTTAACACATGTTTTAGCAATGTGATCATCCCAGGAGAGAAGTTTGTCAACATGTACACCTAATATTTTGTGAGATTCAACATTTTCAATGCTTGTATCATTAACTTTCAGGTAAAGGTCGCCTGAAGTTTTTCTGCATTTAGGTCTGACTAACATACATTTTGTTTTGGTTGGATTTACAAGCATGTTGTTAGTCGAACACCATGCTAGTATAGAGTCTAAACTTTTTTGGACGCTTATTATGCACATACTGGTCTAGAAACATGACTGTCTCAAATGCTGTAGGATACCCTTTTTGCAGATCATTAATAGATAAATAAAATAAAATATGAATGGCTTCTAACGATTTGTTTGGACGGTCTAATTTCTGTGGTTGTTTATGAAAGGAAGGAAAATTAATAAAATGGCAAAATAATGTTACATAATTATAAACAACAGCACTATTTGGCGATATTTTAAGGTTTACAGACCCTGAAAAAATCTACACTTTCTAGCCGTACGAAATGCATCAAATTTCACACACTTTTAAATACACTTCACTTAAGTTGATTCACCGTGCCGGAATTCAAGATTATACTCCAAGAAAATAATAATTTACAAATATTATTTTACTCTATACTCATATACAAGGGAGGTAATTTTTAACATTTTTGTCAAATATTTCCACAAGTATGCATTTATTCAAAATTCTAAACCGTGCAAAATGCTTATGTTTGTATTTGGAATGGAAATGTAACACAGTTTAGGAATAATTTGCACTTTTCAAATTTCGCCTCTGACTGTTTGGTGTTTTTGAGGGTTCGGATACCTTAAGAAAAACAGCCAAACTATTAGTTTGCATGAAATCAAATAGCATTGTTTGACGACATTTTCAGGATTGAAGAATCAACCATAACACAAAACCGTGCCTCTAGCAGAGACAATGAGAGAATTACGACTACATATACCCTACGTTTTGTGAATAGACAGATAGAAGTTGAAACGTTGTGATAAAACGAGAAAACATGCTGAAAATAAATATCGGTGCTGTAATACTTAGTGCTTTATTAGGTAAGATAATTTTGTTGACACTTACAAACAAGCAAGCAAGCAAACAAAAGAAAAATATAAATAAATAATTAAATAAATAAACAAGAGGGCCAAGATGGCCCTATATCGCTCACCTTAGAGATCATCAAGATGATATTTTTTGTCTCATCTCACATACACAACTTCCGGACAACGTTCATTAAACAAGATGTGTTTGTGAAACACAAATGCCCCCGAAATGGCCATTTTTCTAAAATGTTAAGTTTTCGTAGAGTAAAGGGTTGATAAGGGTTAACGGATGACCTTGAGGAAGGTCAAATTGCTTGGAACAGATAGATATCATTGAAAGAAAGTTGCATACCAAATTTGAGCTTTGTATGTCAAAAAGTTTTGGAGAAAAGGCAAAGGTTAAGTTTTCAGGTTAAGTTTTCAGACAGACGGATGGACAGACAGACGGACGGACAGACAGACAAAGACAGAAAGACGGACATGAGTAAAACAATATGCTCCCGATCTCTCGATACGGGGGCATAAAAAACAATTTAAACAATGCTGGTAGTAGATAGTAATACTACCATGGGAAGTGCAAAATTTACCTTAAGGTTCTCTGATAAACTGAATTGGAGAAGATTGAATCATTCTGAGACCATTCTACATACAAAATTTCAAAAGCCTTACGCCAAACAGTTTAGGAGACAAAGATTGTACAAGATTTCCTTCTTTGTATCTATATGAAATTCGATACCCACAACATAGGGTCAATTTTCCTTGTATCACAATAATTGAAAGTATTTTGGTAGACGGTCTTGAGATGATTCGTCACACAAAATTTCAATGCTCTAGGCCAAATTGTTCCGGAGAAGCTGATTGTACAAGATTTCCTTATTTGTTTCTGTATGAAATTCGATGCCCACAACATTGGGCCAATTTTCCTTGTATCACAATAATTTGAAGTATTTTGGTAGAGGGCTTTGAGATGATTCTACACACAAAATTTAAAAGCTCTAGGCCAAACAGTTCAGGAGAAGAAGATTGTACAAGATTTCCTTCTTTGTCTCTATATGAAATTCGATACCCACAAAATAGGACTAATTTTCCTTGTATCACAATAATTTGAAGTATTTTGGTAGAGGGTCTTGAGATGATTCTACTCACAAAATTTCAAAGCTCTAGGCCAAACGGTTCAGGAGAAGAAGATTGTACAAGATTTCCTTCTTTGTCTCTATATGAAATTGGATACCCACAACATAGGGCCAATTTTCCTTGTATCACAATAATTTTAGGTATTTCTGTAGAGGGCCTTGAGATGATTCTACCCACAAAATTTCAAAGTTCTGGGCCAAACGGTTCAGGAGAAGAAGATTGTACAAGATTTCCCTCTTTGTCTCTATATGAAATTCGATACCCACAACATAGGGCCAATTTTCCTTGTATCACAATAATCTGAAGTATTTTGGTAAAGGGGCCTGAGACCATGCTACATACAAAATTTCAAGGCTCTATGCCTTATAGTTTGGGAGGAGAAGATTTTTTAGTAATTGTGGACGGACGGACAGACGGACAGACGGACGGACGGACAGACGGACAGACAGACGGACGACGGACGGTGAGCGATCACAATAGCTCACCCTCAGCACTTCGTGCTAAGGTGAGCTAATAAAAAATGTAAAACCATTCCAATTTGAAAGGGGTTGCAGACGACACAATGAATATGGTCAAAAATAGGTAATGTCTATTTTGTGGCGCAGAAAAATTGAGGGGGGGGGGGGGGAGAAGAATTTGCTGCCCCCAGGGAAATATAATTCTATAACTCAGAAGGTTTTTCATGGGTGCTTGTCTTGACTGTTTAAAAGACATACATGCATAAATACGGGACCCAGTGGTAGGCCACTCTTCTTGGTGCGATATTTGTTTTCGTATATCGTCATTTTGCTTCAAAGACCTCGTACTTGCTTCTTATTCTAAACTGCAGTTACTAGGTTTTTCTCCTTTCGAATGACAGGTCACACACTATATGATCAATAATGGAAAATGTGACGTGGATGGTCGAAGGCACACACGCCGTTATAGGCATACACAAACAAACAGAAAAACAGAAACCAGGCGATAATCGTCTGAAAAAGGTGTATTATTCAGTAAATGTACGTTCCGTTAACACCCGGCTTTGCACTTAAATATCCTCGATTTGAGCTTTCAAAATATTAATTAAATTTTTTCCCATGAAAATTTCTCAGTGTCTTATATTGAATAAAAAACGTTCGCTTTTGGTGCCGTAACGTTTACTGACGTCAAACATTTATAACAAAAAATAAATATCGGAAGATTTATAAGAACAAAACAACAATAACGGGTATTTTACGTATGCTCTAACGTCGGCTCATTACTTTGCAAGTATCAATACGGTTTGGATAAGTAATTATAATTCGATTTTGATGTTCTTATGCGATAATAGCGTCGATTCAAGTACTCTTCCGTCGTTACGATTCACAGAGGTCCACAAAACGGTATCACACCAAAACGCACGAGACGCACCTCGTGCTTTGCACTCGGGTGCATTTCCTAGGTAGTATATTTAGTATTTCTTGGGCCACTGCGAATGTTAATGACCTCAGAAACGTGAATCAATCCTATATTGTTCTTTATAATATTTCAGATTTAGTAAATTCTGACTATTGTTGGTATATACACGAAGACTACTCGACCGTACAACAGAAATATTGTCGGAGTGGATGTTGTCAAGAATATGGGGATGGTGACGAGATATGCTGTTTTGAATGGTTTGTATAATCTGTCTTTATTTTTTTCATTTTTTGTTTTTGTATAATCGTTCCTAAAGGGACGTTTCACCGCCGAATATTTTTGAAGTCGCCCGTACAACTTCGAGGTCGCATTAGGGTTGGACTATCTTAAAGAACATCACCTTCTTTCAGACCGATGTGAATTGAATATTTCGATACTCATTTACTAGTAACTGATTCCTGTTATCAGCATTTTTCTTGGTTGTTTGTTTAAAATATTTTCTCTTGCCTTTTTGAATCAAGTATGTTTTACCTAGGTCTAATGCATCTTCGCAAGGCAAGGATTTTACAAATCCGAGTTTTCTCTGATTAAATTCGCTCTTTGAATTGTTGATGTCGCTCATTTAAGGTAGAATACGCCTAATGGCAACTTTAAAAATTGGGGTGACAAACACTTCTGTCTGGTAGTACATTATATTAGACACCTTTATGTGCAATATGACAGAAATTCGTCCAGAGGTTAACTAAAAATTTGATTTTCCCTTATCCCACCCTCAACTTACAAAATTCCAATATGGCGGCCACCACTCAAAGCAAAAAAGTATCTGAATTTTGGACATAAACACATTAAATGTGTCTAGATTTTGGTTTTTATTATCAAAAACATTTTTACCCATCGCCTGATGTGAAATGATATGACCCTTGTGCGCATATGAGAGGTATTTTGTTAAATTACTGCGTGCTTATTTAAATATAAAGCCTCTTTATTTCCTAGTTTGAAATTTATGCCTCTGAAACAAATGTTGACAGTGCCAGAAATAAGTTCACGCACTCTCTAAAACCTATATCAAAATTATTCTTATATGTGTAGGAACACGATAAAATCCACATATGTACATTTTATCCGTCAAAATTTGAAAATATATAAAGATAATTCTTAGTGCCCTCATACTTTCAAACGCACTATTTCTTTCCCAAAAGAAGTCAATGTCCCAAATGAAGGGAACCGTAGCCCATATCTAATTATATGCTTTTAATCAAAACCCAAACGTTGTACAAGACTTTCAGAAGTTGGCAAATGATAACACGTCAGTTGTGATTTCGTATGACTTTCATCATTTTAACCCTTTACCTAAGTAACCAATTGAACATCGCTATTTGTAAAAAGTAATGCAAAGTCTAAAGACAAAATTGTACTTTATCTTTTTATAGTCTATTACAGCTTCCTTATACCACTTCTTCTGGATTGCATATTGAATCTAATGACTTAAATGGAAAAAGAATCTAAAAAAAATCAAATCACGGATCAAACCACGTTACAATTAACTGACAACGAGTTTGCACATTTAAATAAGGATAGCCGACAAAGAAGTGATAAAATCGAGTGCGAATGTCTGAACAATGATGATCTCATCCTCCCGTCGTTCTCAAACGATAGGCGTTTGATCACCACATCATAGATTTCATTAGAATACATGTATGTGTCTTCTACTGTAGAATTTCTCGGTATATTGAGCCAGCCAGTATCAAGGGAAGAAACGAGAATTATACATACTACAATTTGTTTCCTAAATAGGGAGTTTCATTAAGTATCAAAGTTTCTAATCACATATAAACTGGTGATATCAATCAGAATCATATAAAATTACACGAAAAATGTCTCAGAAAAATTGATGTTAAACGGAGAATCATACCAGAAAAAGATACTCGGGGTGTATTCGGGGTATTTTATTTACAAAGGGAAGTAATATTTAACAATATTGTTGCTAAAAATAGATACGGAAACTGTCGACATGTGTCGAAAATGTACGACAATAGTAACTTTGCATTAGAATTATTCTACCTTAAAATGAGCAACATCATCATATCAAAGAACAAATTTCATCAGAGAGAAAACTCGGATTAGAATTCTACTTGCACGTTGAATCCTTGGTTTGCGAAGATGGGTCTAATGTGGGAAAAGGATAATGTAACCTTTTGTTTTTTCCATCACAGGTCGGTTGGTATCATAATCGCTATCATCTTCGCTGCTGTTACTATTATAGCTATTCTTGTTATTATGATTATTTGCTGTTATACGATGAAAAAGAAGCGAAACCGTACAGTGACGAATATAGATAACGGGATGGGCGGAGCTAACATAACAAACACTGTCATTTATTCAGGTATGTTTAATGTCTTGCATTTAGACCCTTCCTTTTTTGTCATACCATCTCTGCAATTGTGCTTATCGAGGGGATGGGGGGGTAGAGTTGGGATCATGCGATAAAACCAATTCAGAAAATCATAAATAACTTTGTGAATACTTCAGCACATTGAATTCGGTTTGAAACAGAGAATGTGGTATAGCACGAGAAATTAGTTGAATGGGGTAGATCTAGATCTTTTAAAATTTAACCAATAAAACTTAATAACGACCAACGACTTTTTTATCTGCTGGTTTTAAAAGACTTTTCACATTGAGAAAATCACTGGCCCACATTCTCTGCTTCGTTTTTATCAAGAAATTCACATATAGCCTATTAATTTTATGATTTATGACAAGATAAGTAAACCATTTATTATTCATATGTTATTCATTGGTTGAAGTTCTCAAAGAAATTGTTTTGAAGTTGATTCGATTGACATTTGAAGCCAAAGGAATCCAGAGCAACAGATAAGAAGGGGGGGGGGGGTGAAGTGGTTTGTTGAATAATAAATGAAAACAAGCTACTGTTACGAGGTTTTCGTTCATAAGTGACGTTATCTTTTCTTTTAGGTGCATCCGGTTACTCATACCCTCACCCACCGTCCGCTTTCTACCCAAGTTCACAGTTTCCAAACGCCCCTCCAGCTTATGGACCGCCCCCAAAATACGGGATGTACCCGCCCACTGATTCTGGCCAATCACTGCCCACCGATACCAGCCAATCACAGAACGGCTCTCTTCCGCCGTCCTACTCGTCCGTTATGACGCCTGGTTTCCCGCCTTCACAACAATATGGCGGATATGGGCCCGGAATGACGTGAGCGCAGAGAAAGATGGAAAAAAGAACATATAAACTTTTATTTAACATGATGACTGAATGTGATGACCCAACAAGACTTTATTTGAAAACATTGAGGAAAAAGAAAAAAAATGTCTATAACCAGTATTTTCTCATGTTCCATCAAAGTTTATTCAATAACAAAAAACATTTAATGTGTCATCGGCGGCTCATTCTAATTTGGACCAGTCTTTGAAGGGGAAAAAGCATTGTTTGAGAAAGGTTTTAAGATATAGACAGGAATATCAAAAAGGATGTTTGTAGCCTTAAAGACAAACACGCACCCAGAGGTGCGTTATTTAAAATGCATTTTTTGGCTTTCTTAATATATTTCAAGATAGGGAGTTCTTTAAAGCGCGATTTATCAAGAGTAATGGGAACACCATTACTCTGTAGACTACCTTAAATTTGCGGCACCCCTCGGTCAATTCTGTAGTTCTAAACAATTACTCTCTTTCACAGAGACGCCCTTTCATTCGCACATCTTATCTTGATTCAGGGGAGATCACTGCGAGTAGATTTACAAACAATAATAACAGAGAATTGACCGAGTTGTTCCAAATAGTTCATAATTCTTAAACGCCAGTGTTCCAAATGCTTCATTCTTTTTACAACTGACATCACGATGACGTCATTTGTTTAAGATATGGATCATTGATTCGGAACACCTTGATCGGATAGACTAACCTAATGGCCCCTTTCCATATTTCAGTTCACATGGCCCTATATCTAACAAGAGATGTTTGTAAAACATATATGCCCCCTCAAGGGCCTACATTTGATGTAGGTCAAAGTCCAAGGTCAAGGTAACAAGGTCCAAGGTCATGGTCACATATGAAAGGTCTTGGTAGGAGGTGTCTATGTGTGAAATATCAAAGCTGTATATTTAAAAGTAAAATGGCCAGGTTAAAGTTTTTACAAGTAGGCCAAATGTCAAGGTCATGGTCAAATGTCAAGGCTGTAGGTGTAAAAGGACATGATATATATGCCTGGTTTCAGTCTTTTTAAAAGTAGGTCAACATCCAAGGTCAAGGTTGCAATATTCAAAGTCATGGTCAAATGTGAAAGGTCTTGGTAGGAGGTGTCTATGTGTGAAATATCAAGGCTGTAGGTGTAATAGGACATAAGATAAAGGCTATGTTAAAGATTTCTAAAAGTATGTAAAAATCAAAGGTCAATGACATACAGGCCAAGGTCATGGTCAAATGTGAAAGGTCTTGGTAGGGGGTGTCCATGTGTAAAATATTGATACTGTATAGGTAACAGGACATGAGATATAGGCCTAGTTTAAGTTTTTTTAAAGTAGGTCAAACTCCAAGGTCAAGGTCCAAGGTCATGGTCAAAAGTGAAATATCTTGGTTGGAAGTGACCATGTGTGAAATATCAAGGCTGTAAATGTAAAATGACATGAAATATAGGCCAGATTAATGTATTATTAAAGTAGGTTAAACACCAAGGTCAAGGTCACAAGGTCCAAGGTCATGGTCAAATGTGAAATGTCTTGGTCGTAGGTGTCCATGTGTGAAATACCAAGGCTGTATGTGTAAAAGGACATGATATATCAGCTAGATTAAAGTTTTTTTTAAAGTAGGTCAAAGTCCAAGGTCAAGGTCACAAGGTCCAAGGTCATGGTCAAATGTGAAAGGTCTTGGTAAGATGTGTCCATGTGTGAAATACCAAGGCTGTATGTGTAATAGCACATAAGATATAGGCCCAGTTTTATTTATTTAAAAGTAGGTCAAACTCCAAGGTCAAGGCCACATGGTCCAAGGTCATAGTCGTATGTGATAGGTCTTGGTCAGAGGTTTCCATGTGTCAAATATCAAGGCTGTATGTGTAAAAAGACATGATATATCGGTCAGGTTAAAGTTTTTCAAAAGTAGGTCAAACTCCAAGGTCAAAGTCACAGAGTCCAAGGTCATGGTCAATTATGAAAGGTCTTGGTAAGATGTGTCCATGTGTGAAATATCAAGGCTGTATTTGTAAAAGGTCACGAGATATTTGCCGGGTTTACTTTTTTCAAAATTGGTCAAACTCCAAGGTCAAGGTCATAAGGTCCAAGGTCATGGTTAAATCTGAACGATGTTGATAGGAGGTATCTATGTGTGAGATATCAAGGCTGTATGTTTTAAAGGACATGAGATATAGGCAAGGTTAAGAATTAAGTGTAAAAATCAACAAAGGGCAATAACTCCAAGAATTTGATTGGCAGAGTTACGGTTCTTGTACACTGCACCTCTCCATAATAAAATCTATTCACCTGTAAAGTTTCATGATTCTACCTTACATATTTTTTGAGTTGTGCTCCGGACAAGAATCAAGTTATAAACTCGCCAAAGGGCAATAACTCAGAAAAGTTGATCGGCAGAGTTACGGTTCTTGTGCACTGCACCTCTCCATAATGAGATCTATCCACCTATTAAGTTTCATGATTCTACCTTACATACTGTTTGAGTTATGCTCCGGACAATAATCAAGTTTGAAAATCAACAAAGGGCAATAACTCAAAAAATTTGATCAGCAGAGTTACGCTTCTTGTGCACTGCACCTCTCCATAATGAGATCTATCTACCTATTAAGTTTCATGATTCTGCCTTACATACTTTTTGAGTTATGCTCCGGACAATAATCAAGTTAAAAACTCAACAAAGGGCAATAACTCATAAAATTTGATCGGCAGAGTTACGGTTCTTGTGCACTGCACCTCTCCATAATGAGATCTATTCACCTGTACAGTTTCATGATTCTACCTAACATAGTTTTTGAGTTATGCTCCGGACAAAAATCAAGTTTGAAAATCAACAAAGGGCAATAACTCAAAAAATTTGATCAGCAGAGTTACGGTTCTTGTGCACTGCACCTCTCCATAATGAGATCTATCCACCTGTAAAGTTTCATGATAGTACCTTACATACTTTTTGAGTTATGCTCCGGACAAGAATCAAGTTATAAACTCAACAAAGGGCAATAACTCATAAAATTTGATCGGCAGAGTTACGGTTCTTGTGCACTGCACCTCTCCATAATGAGATCTATTCACCTGTAAAGTTTCATGATTCTACCTAACATAGTTTTTGAGTTATGCTCCGGACAAAAATCAAGTTTGAAAATCAACAAAGGGCAATAACTCAAAAAATTGATCGGCAGAGTTACGATTCTTGTGCACTGCACCTCTCCATAATGAGATCTATCCACCTATGAAGTTTCATGATTCTAGCTTTAATACTTTTCGAGTTATGCTCCGGACAAGGTTTGGTCTACGGACAGACCGACCGACATACGGACCGACCGACCGACCGACACTTGCAAAACAATATACCCCCATTTTCTTCGAAAGGGGGCATAATTATTGGGATAGAACCCTTGAATTGTTAACTTGTATGAATTATACGCAATATTATATTATATTATTATCAAATGTGTAAAGCTTGTTTGTTCTTGTTCCTCGGGTTTGATCCCTAGCAAAGCCAAACATCCCTTCGAACCTATGCTCGCCATCAATGGTTGGATAATTATAAACTAATGTGGGCGAGCGGCCGGAGTCTAGGAAAGGATACTGATCATACTGTTGTAGTACTGGTGAGAGAAACGTGATCCATGATTTGTTGCAACATGACCGTAGCAGTTTAAGGTAGAATACCCGTAATATGGCCATTTTGATATTCGTCGCGTATCCGAACTTATTCGGGCGCGGTTGTAAACATTCGGTGGTGGAACTTTCCATCGCCGAATGTTTACGATGTCGCCCGAAATATTTCGACGTCGCGCGAATCACATTAGGTGTAGACTACCTTAAAGAGGCGAAACACAATTCAATCAGTCCTGCAGTGCCTATCTCATGGCGATATCTTTCATGTATTGTAAAGTTTGAGTTAATTGGGGTTTTACGCCATTTTCAACTGCCAGGGTCATATCGCGGCGGCTGAAGCACCTACCCATGGATTCCTGTTGTTTCTCAGACCAGTACTACCACAACAACATAACCAAACCTCAAGCCCCTCGCCCACTTAGGTTAACGATTTCAAACCCATTTGTGGGTGACAATTGTGTCAGAAAGGGTATTTGCCGCGGACGGATATCAGACCCGGGACCTCTAAAGCCGTGGACTATATGTACAATGTATTGTAAACCATCTATCATTAGATTCCAAATACTTTATGCAACTTCGCCATTTATTAAGGACTACGGAAATAGCCGAGATTGTCCTTGAATGACTTCGTCAATTTCCGTGGTCACGAAGTTGTGGTAATCTTTTACAGATATGGATACCTTAACCTTTTTTTCAAAACAAAACTTGCTTTTGATGTTCCTAATGGAAAACATCTTCGCTAGCCAAGGTTGAACCCACCTACGTTTGTATTCACCCTTGGCGGATTTAGTCCGATTTTCTTGAAATCGCGAAGCGCCGCCTAGCGGTTGTTCTGCTGGTTGTTTACGTCCATTATTGATGACGTCATTAACGTGCGTTGTCTTTCGCGTCATACGACATGCGGATTATGGAAAAGTTAGCTGCTTTTTTGGTCGAATTGTCAAAAGTATATAATTCGTCTATTAAAGTTAGGGAATTCCTGTTTATTGCAGTGAAATTCATAGAAAAATCGCCCATCTTAGCGTTTTTGAGTTGCAAATGCAATGCCTTTTCCCGCCCGTTGTCATGATTTGGGTATTCATAACAAATGTAACAGTCGGCAATCTGATTGGTTCCAGCGAGACCTCGCTGGAACCAATGAAAACGCTTTCCAGGAGACCAAGAAAATCGGACTAAATACGCCAAGGGTGAATACAGAAACGACGTTACGTCGTAGATGTCACCCTTGGCTTGTGAAGATGAATGGAAAATTGCTTGGGAGAAAATTGAGACAGAAAATAAATTGTAATTTCAGGAATATGAACCAATTTTCATATCGCGGCGACTGGAGCACCTAACCGTGGATTCATAATACTTCTGCCACCAGTACTACCAAAGTACAAGATCAGAGCCTCCAGACGCTCTTTAACTTACATCAATTGGCGCGAGACAAATAAATTTTGTCTAATGTCAGAACGTATATTGGCCGAGTCGAGGTTCGAACCTAGAATCTCCAAAGAGTAGCTTTCTTTATTTCCTTCTTCTCCTTCTATTCCTCCTCCTCCTCCTTCTTCTTCTTCTTCTTCTTCTTCTTCTTCTTCTTCTTCTTCTTCTTCTTCTTCTTCTTCTTCTTCTTCTTCTTCTTCTTTAGCATTAGTTAAGGCTATTTTATTGATAAGAGACAAGATATCTACGGCATTATTGTAAAACCTCGTAAGTTCAACGGAAATCAGGCTGTAGTTACGAAGTTTTGCAATAACACCGCCGATATGTTTCGTATCTAAGAGAGATTACTCTTTTTACCAATTTTTAGGTAAACAGAGTTACCTCTCTGCTGGTAATGTTCGAAATATTTGGCACCACAGATCTTTAAACGCTGTAATTAAGTATTTTCTTCTCCTTTAAGCGTTTTCAGTGCTATATCGTGGGAAGTATCTACTTGAGCGAGTATGAATTTAATCTTATGTTATTCTTTTTATATTTCACCATGCTTACACAAATGTGTTTAGAAAGGGTTTAACTATTAAAGGCGAATTCAAATAAATGTGACACATCAAACTTAAAGGTACCTTATGGGATGTGTGAAAAATATCGACCCTATTCAGTCAGTGAAGAGACTAACTAACGTCGAAATTTTCACACAAACTTACATTTATAGACCTAGATTGTGTTTCCTTATTTCATGTTTATGAAAATTTGGCTTTTAGGACTTCCTACAAGGTCCCTTTTAGCGTGACGGATCACCAATTTGAAAATAGAAAATCCAAACAAAGACAATTTTGAGAAAAGAAGAAAAACTATTGGTTCACATTACTTCATTCTCTTCCTCCAGGGGTATATTCAACTTAAAATACGTAAAGCCTTCAAAACCAGCTGTCGTTGAGACAGAATATAGATTGTTACGTATATCAGCAACATAACATGTTTTCATTTAATGGCTTTTTATTGGGGGTCTGGATGGAGGAGACGCCATGTGCCTCTAACACGAAAATGTCAAGGAAACAACACTACAGCACGATATAAACTAGTTTATTTCACTCGGGGTGATAATAGAAGCACAAACAGTTTAAATTCTATGTGAAAAGGACCAAATGTACGCTAAAATCAAATTCATGGCATAGTCAATACCCTGTCTGACATATTTGTTTAAAGCCATTAGTCTCTCAATCGAATCCGCTACGTCTGGTTAGAAACTGTTGTTTCACGGTGGATAATCACGTGACATAACAATTGCACAAAATCTTCAATGAATTTGTAAATAGGAGATCGAATTGAAATCGGTTTGAAGCAGAGAAGGTGGGCTGTCGACAGGCATAAGAAAGGTCGTGGTTGATTCATTTTACAGAAAAAATCATGCAATAAAAGTTATTGTAGATCAACCAAAAGTCTTATTTATTCCTGGCATTTTCTAACTTTCTATGCTTCAAAGCGAATTCATGTTGTTCAAGTATTAAATCAAAACATTGTAGATTATCTGAAATTCTGGGTCACGTAACTATCAACCGCGTGTATAGCGTAGTCCTCCTAGGCTACTTCTTTGAGTCAAAAGTATAAAGGACTTCTATAGATAAGGCGAGGAATCTTCCTAAAAAGCTCAGCTCGATGTGTCAATTTTCAAAACTTACAAATTGAGAAACAAAACTAAGCTTTATGGTTAGGTAGATAAATAAATGAAATGAATACCAATTTCATGTCATTTAAAAAGTTCTACAGGTGCAGATAACTCTTGATTTTTGTACCCATCTAAATGGTTTCATTTTCTTACACTACCGGTATTCATAGAGGTAAAATGAAGTTTCTTTTTGTTTTATATGCTATTTATTTTCTACATTTACAAGGACAGAAGGCGTTGACATCATATGGCAGCTTTGATTTTGTCCGCATGCGTATCATTGAAACAACTCAAAAGGTGCACTTCCCCGCCAAAAACCGCGGAATACCTACCTTCCATGGGCTGGCGAACATCGTCCCCCCTTGACCTAGCTTCCCATTGACATTTGTTGAGTAACTTGACCATAAGCTTCCTTGGTACAAAGGATTTCCTGGGTCACGAGGGGGAACATACTTTTATACTAAAAATAGTACTCATATACCAACTGCTATAGTTTTGGCGGGAAAAATTCGCCTTTAAACTCGTTTCAATGATGTGCATGCGCATTAAGGACAAAACGAAAAGTGGTGTATTATTTCATTTACATAAAACTTCTTGCTGATAAAACAATGGAAAACTTAATTCTTGTAAAATGAATACCGGTGGGGTGAGAAAATGTAATTTTAGGGGAAGGTACAGAAACCAAGAGTTATCTGTACATGTTGAATTGTTTTGGTTGTACAAAATTATTTTTCATACGATTTAGGTATACATCTAACAATGCACCTCGAAATTATTGTCAATTTGCATGTTTTGAAAATTGACTTTTTCATTTGAGCCTTTTAGGGAGATTTCTCGCCTTATCCATAGAGGTCCTTCATTCGTCGTTATTCTAAATTTATTAT
This sequence comes from Fragum sueziense, assembly GCA_963680895.1. Taxonomy (NCBI): domain Eukaryota; kingdom Metazoa; phylum Mollusca; class Bivalvia; order Cardiida; family Cardiidae; genus Fragum; species Fragum sueziense. The sequence continues at coordinate 39,940,602 of OY804608.1, read as the reverse complement.
TTTAAAATTAAGCTTATGTTGTGGACGCCTCAAGAACACGATTCGAATGTGCACAACAAACGCTGATTCACTAGCAATGAATGAAATTTCGCATTTTCGATTGTCAATTATTATACCTCCTATTATACACTTAAAGAAACTTCTAACAGAACACTTACCTTTTTGGTAATAACTTAAATTTTCAACAAATTCAATTCATTCACAATTGCATAATATCTGTAATTTTCATAAAGAAACCTTGAATAGAAATGATTAAATTTGCATTTCCTATAATAAGACTAGAAAACAAAAAGTCGCAAAAATATATGAGAGCTTAACAGGTAAATTCATGTTATTCATGTAACAGCAGTAAAGTTTATGACATTCTGCTTACATTCTGTGTGTCCGTCATGGACTTATATGACACGAAAAAACCCCTTCTCATTGATAAAGCATAATTGATAATGAATCTTTGCGTGATAATTCTTATCTCGTCTCTTTTAAGTTCCTGTTCCAGTTGTTGAAAATTTCTTGGAGCAAAAAGGCGAAAAACTAATGTCTGGTAACAATTTTGATAGTTTTGTGCACTGCTGACACATACAAAAAATATTTCAATAGGTGCAACCGAATTGTAATATTGCTTCGCATGTGAAAGCATGTTTTATCAAGCTTATGAAGCAGTGCCTCGAGATATGACCATGATTTAGTGACGCTGCTTTGATGCAGTTTTGTGACTTTTCATTTTTGAGCCTTAGTTAAAGACCTAAATATTTTTTATGTTCGGATCAATCGATTTTGATGAAATTTACAGAAAACATGTAAACGTAGTTGATATTTGCTGAAAATTTCATAAAATATACTGCATTACTTATTCAATTATGATGAAAAATGTAAGTGTTGCGTTGGAAGTGTCTTTGAGTGTAGATCTATAAAGCTGTCTAGTTTAGTAGTTTGTTACTATACCAATACCAAACCACAGATGCATTGTGATCTGCCATATTATACTCGTGTACAAACAAGCCTTCTCGAATCCGATCGACAACCGTCCCCAGGTCAAGATCGGCCCCTTGTCGCCATCTTTCGCCAGCTTCTCGTTATCCGGAACAAAAATGGTGGACACGTTGTCTCCTACATCATTTCCGCCATTGTTACCTCCCTTTAATGACGTCACGCGATTCTTCCTAGAGAGGGTAAAAATCGGGAATGGAATACTGATCCCTTCGTCACCGTCGTCCTTCATTCTCTGTGTAAAATAGATGGAAATAACAGACACGACGACGGTAAGACAGCTCCAGGCTAACTGTAGACCCATATACAGACCAAGTACGGAGACGTTATCTGACGTTACAGGTAGGGAGTCGTTAACGATCGTCAGGAATACCGCCAACGTCAGGAACGTTGATATACTTAACGTCATTCTCTCCCCACTCTCCGCTGGTAGAATGAAGCAGAAGATGTTTAGAAAAGACGTAAAGATGAGCGGTGATACGACGTTCATGACGTAGAAAAGAGGCTTACGTCGAACCGTGAACGGGAACTTCAGGTGGTGGAAAAAGCTGTTAGCGAACAACTCGTCATAGAAATACGCCTTCTCCGCACTGAATTCCCACTCGCCATTTTTTGAATATTGCGCCATGTCGATTGACGTTTCCGTGGCAACCATGTACATCTCATTAGCGAGATGCATGAACGACTTGAAATCAATGACGCACTTCTGTTCGTCGAAAGGGTACATACCTATATCTACCGGACAAGCGATCGTCATGCTTTTAAAGATGCTGAGTTTAGCACGACCCGTATAATCAACAGCGACAGATCCGTCTTCAGATACATCCATAGAAGTCTCGAACGATCCTTCAATGTGAAGGTCAGGTACCCAGATTTTGGTAGGAGGCACGTAGATGTGTTCCAGTCCGCTGTAGTTGCTAGGTAACCAGGTCAAGGTCACGTCCTGCCATACCATATCGATGAACGTCCGCGCGGAGAATGTTTGTGTTTTCACATCTAGGTTATCCAGAACTAACATCTTGATTTTAATCTCGACACCTATAGCGTCAGTCGTGTTTGTACGTGGTATCACGCTGGGGTTATAGTTCTGGAATAAGTCTGTATGGAGTTGTCGTTCTTGTTCCACTAGTGACGTACTTCCGCTCTGGTGTATCATCACGTATACAATCAGGACTATAGCTGCCCGTATGTTTTGTTTATATGTCATGTCTGCCCCACTGATGTTTTCTCTTCCAATCTTTATAAAAATTATGTTTCTTCACGTCGTTGAAGGTAATGTTTACTCTGTTTAATTTCGTTTGTTCACTTTGACTTATCAATCGTTGTCGTTGTTTTCTAGACTTATATTCTAAAAATAGCTGAAAAGTGTTCTTTCAATATTCAACCGTTCTCTGTCTTTTCGTTAATTCTATTTCTTTAACCTTTGAAATGTATACAACTGTTGGTTAAGCCGTCAAAATAACACTTCTTCTGTTTGTTAAATCTTACTGTTTATTTTCGCTTGTTTTATATTGTATTCACTTGAATTCATACGAAGTCTTGCTTAAGTTGTAATTTCCTTCCTAAATCCAAACGTTTTCTTTATTTCCATTCCAAATGTCTCAATCTATATATTACTGTTGTTTAAGCTGTTAATGACAGCACTTTGTTCAATTTTGGTGTCTTTTTTGTTTTGCTTGTGTGCTGTCTTAAACTATTACAACGTGTTTCTGTTCATTTTAGTCCTTCAAAAATCAAAAACTTTTCTTCATTTGAATCTTTTATTCTCTTGATTTCACGAATTATTTATCTTATTGACAAACGTCTTTTTTAATAGAAAATGATGTAGTAATAAATGAGTCCGGCCTCTAGACCAAACTCGGAATTATGACAGTCACTATTGAAAATATAGTACTAAGTATGATCTAGTATTTGTAGACCTTGTTGGTTTTATAACTACTAAGTTGTCAGGAAATGGAGCCAAAGATCAATGGAAATACAACAATTATCTTTTATTTTCATTCGAGTCGAAATCAGAAAAATGATCCTTTCCTATTAGACATTAACGATGGTGGTTAAGTTTGAAAGCTCCTCCATAAACTAAAATGGGTGTTGAAAGAGATATGATTTGTGCACAATATAGCACATTTATCGCTTCTTTACCAACATCCATCTTACTTTCTGTTGCAGCTTTCAAATTGAATCACCCTAAAAGTTTGCCTTTAAGCAAAGGGCCAAGATCTACGTATAGAAATGTCAATGATTTCTAGAATAAATGGATAGAAATGTTTGCACTTCTGTTTATTTGAGCCAGGACATGAAAAAAACGTGCCTTAAGAAAATCTAGACGGTGAAAAGTAAACAAAAAGTAAAGTTTTGTTTAATGTTTGAAATCAACAAACTCATTGTCATATTCTACCGACTTTCCACTTTGCACCACGACCATTGAGTTTCAAGTCGGCTTTTTACAGTCGGCGTCTTTGGCATCCACAGATCTTTGGCTTTCAACTCTCCTATGTAAACATTCATACACCTAGATGAAGAAGAGCAACGTGGAGTAACATGTTTGCTCAGAAAACATTTATAATGCACTAGTTGTATTTCAACGCAAGATCCTTCGATACCGAAGCCTACGTCCTACTACTAGAACACTGCGCCCCGTAAGCTGAAATGTTGTCTGGGGTAATATTCACCAACCAATCTAAGTCCAAATTTACCTTTAGAATTACTTGACAATCAATCTGATTAGGCGAGACATAGGTCTCGTCCAATCAGATGGTTTGTTACGTAATTTTACGTTAAACAACCGATTTAGAAATGTTGTCGAATATGGCGCCGATCAAACTGTGTTTAACCACGGGCGGTAAACAAGATATCTTCTACTTGGTGATTGTCAAAACAGAAAGACACAACAACAACAACAACATCATCCGCCGACCTGATTTGAAGATATCATAACGCGGAACTATTTCTTTATGTCAGTGCGCAGTAATCTTATCCTCATCTTGATAAAGTGATGCGGTCTATACGACACATTTCTGTATAAGATAATTATGACAACATGGTAGATCTTGAATTTGGATAAAAATGTCCATATAATATTATACTAATAATGGTTGTAACCAGCATATTAGGTCCAGATCAGTCTGTGTTACAGTATACTATGGTGTGCGATTAACGCTTTCCTGGCCTAGAACTAAAGTCACGAATACAATAATTATAAATAGACTTGAGAACACAACGAGACTAAAGATGAAACTGCTGATTACCAACCTTTCCTCTATTTGTTTAGATATTTTCTAAGCGATATTGTACGCAAAAATCTCCTCTTTATTAACACCTATTTCGTCTCCTATAGCAACTTTCAAATTAGAACAGCACTCTTTTTTTGGTTGGGAAAGGATAAAGGACCCCTTTCACATGACACTTGCCATGTCATTCCATTTAATGAATGAGGAGCTATGTTTCGTAAGTCTAAAGTAAATAAATCATGATTTATATAACTCATGATATTCCATGAGCATATGGCGTGTGGAACGTTGCAAAATTCGATAAATATTTTTATGTGATATAATTTTATATTTATATTCTCTATTTTTTTTTATTTATATTCTAAAAATATTTTTATGTGATATAATTTTATACTTTATTCTATAATTTTTTTTAATATTATTTTTTTTTTATTTATGTTCTTTATTTTTTATTTATGTTCGATAACGCGAAAAAAAAATATGTGATATAATTTTTATTTATATTCTATATCTTTTATTTATGTTCTATAATTTTTATTTATGTTCGATGATAGCGCGAAAAAATTTTATGTAAACTTATATATAAGATAAAAGCCAATTAGCTTATTCAAGCGACATAACTTGTGTCGGACTTTTTGTCTTTTTTTTTGATTGGGACAGCGCTCTGTTCTACATAGCGACATCCAAATATCAACGAGCGAATTTTCATCAGAGAAGACTCGAATTACCGAAGAGTTCTGCGGGTACGGACTAAAACGATAATGGAAAGGGGTCAATAGCTACGACCCTGTGGTTAAAATGTTTGTATTTGATTTTCCTATGTTCCAGAGTAACCAATCGAATTTCAGGTCAGGAAACTACGTTTCCGGTCACTATCATTGTACAAACCCTTTCCCAAACTGTATTCCGGGCCGAGATAGCTCAGTCAGTAACACCGAACTCTATTGGCAATCCAGGAGTCGTGAGTTTTAACCCCTGCTCGACCAATATCCATTCTGACATTTGACAAGAGTCATTTTTCTCTCACCAATGGTATGATTCATTTATGTTAGAGAGCAGCTAGAGGCCCGGTTTGAATATTTTGGTAGTACTGATGAGAGAAAGTTCAGAAATTCATTGTTACGTACTACAGCCGCCGCAATATGACCATGCCAGTTGAAAGAGGCGTTTAACGTCTTTCAACCAACCAATTTCCCAAAACAGTGAAAGTATTAGGGTGGTTCTATTTGAAGACTGTAGCAGACGACAAAATGTATATTGCTAAAGAGAGAATTTGACAATGATATAGTAAAGAAAATAATGATGAAAAAGGAGAATACGCGTTTATCTGTTTTCTTCATTTTCTTCTTCTGTCTTAATGTTTTTCTAAGCTCTATATATTAGGGACCTCAAAACCAAAATATTATGTATAATCTGAACTTGATTCACACTAGTCCTAAATACCATAAACCCCCTTTTTCCAGATCTCGGCTCCTTTGTTTAATCAGGATCAACATGATACTATTCAGGAAATGACAAAGTTTTTGTTGTCCTTTTTGTTTCTAAATCACGTTGAAGTCAATGTGCTTCTATTGTTTACCTTAGCCGAGCCCGGATAGCTCAGTCGATTACGTCGGAGTCTGTCAATCAAGGGGTCTCGAGTTCGAACCCCGGCTCGGCCAGTATCCATTCTGACATTTGACAAAAGTCATTCGTCTCTCACCAATGGGTGTGAATCATCTATGTGAGAGAGCAGCTGGAGGCTCGGTTTGAATATTGTGGTTGTACTGATGCGAGAAATACCAGGAACCCACGGTTAGGTGCTCCAGCCGCCGCGATATGACCATAGAAGTTGAAAACGGCGTAAAACCCCAATAAAATCAAACTATTGTTTACCACTGACTGACCATAGCTGTCAATCAAAACATCGATTGACCAATCAAATCACGTCATCCGGTCACCTGTTTACGAAAGCTGTTTAATCATTTGAATATAGAATCAATATGGATCAACTTTACCAAGTAAACAGTGACATAATTTCGGACAAACAGTAGTGGTTTGTTGGTGTTTATTCTAAAGCTTCGTAACAACTGCTTGGTTTATATATCTCACGATAAAAGACCTGGCATAGCATCTCGATCAATTAGTCCGAGATAGATGCTCTGCCATGTCATATATCGTGTGCCATACTGTAGTTACCAGATGTTTTAACAACATCCACTATTTATCGATGATCTTCACCACTTTCATACGTACATGTATTTGGCAGTTCTAGATGCCAAATTTCTTAATTTTGAAATAAATCGCTACTTTTCAACAAAAAACGCGTAGCTACAGCTTAAAACAAGCTGCAGCTACGAGTTTTTTTGTTGAAAAGCCACGAACTTATAATTTTATCTGCTGCAGACCCAAGTACATTGATGCTTCAGAGAGGGCCCTGTACTTTACTCGGAAGAAGAAGACTTCAAATTGGATTAGCACAATTGTTTTGTCGTTTGGTAAAAAGTTTATAATTTAGGTTTCTTTTCCGCCAATTTAAATTTTCGTTATAAGCCATGCGCTTCTAATATTGTACGTTTACAAAACCCTTTCCCAAACGAAAAAAATATGTATCCCAGTCCGAAAGCTGCTGCAAACGACACCACGTGTATATATTAATAAAGAAAGGACATGTGCATAAAATAGCATCGAAAATATTGAAGAAAAACAGAAAATGCTGATTATCAGCATTTTTTCTCAATGTTTTTCTAATTATTTTCTGTTAGCGACGTCCAAATTAGTACCTGTATAGAAAAGGCTTAAGTCTTTTTCCAAATATTATTATGTCAATGCAGAGCAAACTTGCAAAAGTAGCAAGTACATGTAGATATATATGCGGTTTAGCAATGACGTATCTATCTATGTATTGTTTATTCCGTTCTGAATTGCCGTATCTATTTGAGCTAATTCTAGCTTATTTAACCCATTCCCAGACAAGACCGTGTTTTGAAGTTAACAATAGAAAAAGTTTGGGAAAGATTGAGACAAAAGAAGAAAAGCTGATAATCAGCATTTTCTTCCATTGTCTTAAGTGTTTTCTATGCTATATATTCTAGTACATAAAGCAAATCTCTTTAAACAATCAATATGTTGTCTGCATGAGTTTTTAAATTGGAACAGTCCAAACTTTTGCCATTAGAGAAAGGGTTAATCTGTATTTTAACTCTTTTTCAAAAGCAATCATAGTTAAACGACAACGTCAGTTTGTTTAGTGAAAATGCCGTAAGCATTCAAGCTTATTGAAGCTTGGTCAAGCTGTAGTTAAACTTTTTTCGAAAGCAAGCATACTAGTAAGTTAAAAAAATATAACATAAGTTTGTTCAGTGAAAATGTCGTAAGTATAAAGCTTATTCAAACTTATCAATTTATCAAAGCATGTAACAAAATCACCATGTGCCATTTTGCTGCATTGTGAAGAGATCGAATAGATACAGATCGGCAGAAACAATCAAACGCATCTCTGACTCTATTTTCTTGCATGTAGATCCAGCCTAACAAGTTAAAAGCTGTTTCTCTGTGTCCCAGATTCTCGTTTTTATTGTCAATGATATGTAGTAGGGTGTCAACAGCCTTCACCTTGTATACTGGTTTGTTTATGTTGCCATAAAGGATGTACCGTAAAAAGTAAAGGTAGACTTTCGAGTCAACAACAATCCAGTCAAACCAGTAGTCTCTATATTCCTCTCTTGATCCAGGTGGTGTGTACACAGAACGGTACATCTCATACCGTAAAGCTGCAAGGTTGGCTTCAGATGGAAGAAATATTATGCAAGCTGAGGTGCACTCTCTTCTGAATTGTTCAAAAGATATTTTGTTTGCCAGCATCATATTGATTGTATGATTATTGTAACATTGGCATATCGATGTCACGTATGGTTTAAGCCTAGTTTCACACTCCTGGAGAATGTCCTGACATCTCTCTAGTTTGTCACAGTGAAGGTATAACGATGCTGCTGTAAGTCTTGACGAGATGCGATCACATTGGTTACACAGCCGTATTTCCTGCTCTAGGGCTTGCATTTTCTTTACATCTTTTCCAACTTTTATTTGAACGAGTTCATTCGAATATTTCATTTGAACAAGAAGAAAGCGTATGTACGGTATTAACCGGTCAAGGTTCATTCGCACATCTCTGGGTTTGTGTTCTGTGATAACTGTTGTTTGTTCTAGATATTGCAAGATGTGTTTTGCGCGACACAGTCGTTCTGACCTTAAAGGTGCAATGTCTATAAAGCGGTATAACCTCCCTCTGGCATTCAACAAGTCCAACATTATATCAATATAAACTTTATATCTTCTATATCGCTTCACCTCCAGCTTCTTCTTCTGTAAACGTCTGTTTGATTTACTCAATGTGAATAACATGCCTAAATCATCACATTTAATCTCATAGAGAAATTGTACACCGTTCGACAGTAATTCTTGTAATACAAGAGAAAGTCTTGTTAATGTTGGCTTGTCTAGCTTATCGAACATGTTTTCGTCTTTAATAAAGTAATTTGGACAATTTTCCTGTCTAACCCAGTCCAGTAAAAGTCTTAAACAATCAAGAATGCAGGATAGTATATTATTCGGTGTCCATCGTTCCAACACGAGGCTTTCAGCTAAATGAAATATACAAGTTTTACAATGATATGAGGTTAATGATTGACCAACTTTTGGCTGTATAATGTCCTTCTTTATCATCTTTAAGAGAACGTAACACTTGTGTTGTGTTGGGTTAAGACTGGCCATTAAATCTCTCTCTTGCAGTGAAAAAGAGATTCTCCATTCTCTTTCTTTATCCTGACTCTCCGGATGCCCAACCCCTACGAAAAAACATCCATATGAACACATTCTTTGTAATTGGTCCTGTGACGGCCATTGATAGGGACGAGATCTATGTAACCATTCATCAGCAAAACTTGGGATAGTCTGACATCTGATAGCACCGACTACATCATGTTCGCTTCTACCTGCTCGAACAGTATATGCAGGACCGTGAATATGCGCATTTTGTACATCAAAACTAAAATGTATTAGGAATAAACCTTCTTGATTTATGTATTCTTTGTAAGTAACTTCCCTTTCACTAATTAGCTGTTTAGTCCTGTTAAACACCGACTGAAGTTTTACGTATCCAGGTTTGGTGTCACTAGATATCAATAATAAAGCTGGGCTGTCGGCAGGTCTATTATTGATATTTTCTACAACTGGGCGCCGCACATCACACAACAACATATCTGTGTCCGAATTCATCCCCTTTGTAGTGGTGCCCTCATACTTACTACCAAATATGTACTCGTATCTCGAACCATCTCTGGTAACTTTAGATTCAACAGTCAACAATATTTCCTTTGTCGTTGCATGATCTCTGTATCCTTCTCTAACTTCCTCGGACACACCAACAACATCAAGAACTCGATATAGATGAGATGAAAAGCCTTTGTAGTCATCTGCTTGATCTTTGGTTGTCCATCCTGGAATTTCAATCATAACATCCTCGTATAAACATGTAAATTTATAAAATTGCGATTGACTCGGGGAAGGAAAAAATAAATAATATGAGGACAGATCCTTCATTAATTTCCTACGGTAAGATTTTTTTTCATTTTTTCTGTACTGATATTTTAATTTATGAGAAGTAAAAAAATGACCTAAAAACTATAGGTCACCAAGCGAATTAAAAAGTTATTGGATTTCAAGGGAGGCTACCCATGTCTAAAATTGTAAAAATGGGGTGTCACTTTAATACCCACAAAAAGGTGTTCGAAATGACTAGGATTACATAAATAAGTCTTTATTGTGTTCATTATGTTTTATTCCTGTCTAAATGAGTATCGATTTGGGAAATTTTAGTGATGATTTTGAAATTTTTAGTAAAACATTCTTTCAAAAGTAGCTGAAATTGCTCTTTTTTCGCAACGTTTCTGACAATAAAAAATATTCCAGCGGTAAGATTTTTTTTTCTTTTTTGGTAAAGACATAGTGTTTGGTGATACCTAAAAACAAAAAAAAAGAAAAATAAATCAAACCAAGCGTTTTTCTTAGTTATTAGTAAAAATTGGTTTACTTTTTGCAGCTCTGTCCCAAATTGTTTCACTACTTTTATCCATTTTCTTCCTTATTACCAGTTTTAGATAAAAAAATGTGTCATCCTTTGTGTCCATCTGAAGCAGACTAGCTCATGAAGACACCACTTTGCGTTTGTTGCTCCGTTTCTTATCGCTAACGCCACATGTTGAACGCGTAAAAGAAAGCGAAATGTACCATCCGAGTACTATTACACTTTAATTGACCAAACAGAGAAAATTGAAATAACCGAAAAGGGTCTTGTCATTTATCAACCAAACATTAACTAAATGTATAAAATACATTTGCTGAAAAGACCAATTACTGAAACAGCTTTATTTCGTTATTTAGGATATGCGCACTAAGTTGCGCAGTAACAACTGGAGGATCTGTCCTTAATTGTTTTATATTGACAATGTTCTTTTATTTTGTCACGGAATCTCATTCTTCTATTTGTATTCCACTCAAAATACATACAGACAAACGTTCAGAAACAATAATAAAAAAGACAACATTAAGCTTCCATTTTGCTTAAATAACGCATAATTACGAATTATTGCAGGATCGTACATGTGTACGAGGGGCGTTCATTAAAAATTATCCCTGACCTATTTTCAGTTGAGGTAGGAAGTTGAAATTATACACATACATTACCGTATGCCTCTATAGGTCACATGAAAAATTGCAGCTCTGAAATGTACTTTGTTTCTCACTCCCGAGTGCTGAAGTTAAGTAAGGTAGCGTGATGGAGCAAGCAGTCATCAGATTCCTGTATTTGAAAGGTCGCACTCTAAAGGGGAAATTTGATAACACGATAGAAATTTATGGGGATGATGTCCCATCATATGAATTTGTCAAACACTGGTATACTAAGTTCAAGTGTGGACGTAAGTCTGTGGAAACAGCCCGATTCCTGGGCGCCCACAGACTGTCATTGATGATGCCACCATGAAGTCAATGCAAGGTTTCGCGCAAAATCTACGGTGTTCTACAGAACAGGTCTCCAAAACATCATTAAATGATGGCAGAAGTATGCTTCTATGGCTAGAGGCCTTGTGGAGAAAGATAAATATTTGTGCCAAGTTTCAATTCTCTTTACTTATTGGAAGTAGGTTAGTGTAAATCTTTAATGAACGCCCCTCGTATCATTTTAAAAATGTACGGAAATATACCAAAATTAAGTCACGCGATAACCGCACGTGTAGTTTTTCGAATATAAAACAGGGTAGAGATATTTTCAAGAAATATCGAAAGAACTTGTCTGTGTGTATGTGGTAGATCACTGTTGTCTAGTGACAATAAAATTAAATTCATTTCGCCCTTCTAAATCATGTCCAGTATCTTTTACCTGTCTAAAATTGCTCATGTTGATGTTGATAGTTTTCGTAAAAAAGGTAGCATTTTCAAATTGGAATTGGAAACTCACGTGTTTGTATTTGTTTCTTTTGCCCTTTGAACTAGTTCAGCAACATTTCTATCAGGATTTATTCATAGTCGACCTATTCTCACAGCGGGAGTAAACCTTTTATTATTCCATTTCCTGATGACATTAGAATTTTTTCAAAGGTAGGGATATTTAAACTAGAATATCACTGAAAGTGATCATACCCCCCAACAGCACAGTGTTGTGCATTTTCATTTTAGAGATGTATATTTCCTATGAACTGTGATCTGATCAATTGAGAAAAAGAGCAAACACTATAAAAACAGACTGACCAACATATGTTAATGTTGCAAAAATTACTAATTTTAACAAAGGGCCATAATTCAGTAAAAAAACAACAACAATGAACCGAAACCAATATTTGATATGCACATATTTGAGAGCTAGTAAGCATACTTGTAAAGTTATAATTAATAAAATCTATTCATTATTTACCAAGAGTTGAAGCGGACAAGAAATTCACTCAAAGGCCATAACTCTGTGAAAAATCAATAGACCATGACCAAAATAGAAGATGCAAATCTTCACTTTGTAATAAGTTCACATGTGAACTTTGAACAAAATTCGTCCAGTAGTTAAGGAGAAATAGAGCAGACAAAAAATCAACAAACTGATCAACACATGTTAATGTTGCGAAAAATGCCAATTTTCAACAAAGGGCCATAACTCAGTCAAAAATCAATGAACCATTACAAATATTTGGTATGCACATACTTGAGAGCTACTAAGCATTACTGTAAAATATCTTTGAAATCCATCTATCACTTTTCTAGAAATTGAACGGACAAGAAAATTCACTCAAGGGCCATAATTCAGTCAAAAATCAATGGACCATAACCAAAATAAAATTTGCACATCTACGCTTAGTAATGAGTTCACATGTGAAGTTTGAATAAAATTGGTCTAGCAGTATATGAGAAATAGAGTGGGCAAAAAATTGAAAAAACAATGAACACACATTAATTTTGCGTAAAATGGCAATTTTCAGCAAAAGGCCATAACTCAGTCAAAAATCAATGAATCATCACCAAAATTTTATATGCACATATCGTCCCTTGACAGCCAGAAGTGGCTATCAGCACATTTGGCCGAAATGCACTTTTTAGCATAAATGAGGTGTGAATATGGTGTTCTACCTACACACAAAATTTTATTGTCATATTCAAACTATAAATGGTAAAACTGACAAGGGACATTTATGGGCTATCAACAACCGGCATATTCATTGACTGCCATAAGTAGCTATCAGCAGATGATGGGGTGCCAGAAGTAGCTATCAACAATCACCTATATCTTGCATACATACCATACTTGAGCTCTATTATACAAGAATTCTTATCAGATATGCATCTGTTTATTATTTCATTGGCCTTCTGCCATTTCAAATGTTTATTCTAGGCGTGTTTGATATTATGTAGATAAGCCGAACACATTCTATTTGGTGTTTTAAAATGTTGATTTTAAGCTTTTGCTGATAGCCACTTCTGGCACCCCATCACAAATATTGTCACTCTGTGTTTTGATCATTCTGAGCTTCAAATAACTTCAGAATTGTTTCGTTTCTTTAACTGATCGTGTTTTTATTTAAGATGCAAAATAATTAATTCTCAAATGATACTTTTTTGTAAGTTTTGAATGCTGATAGAGCCTTCTGGCAGTATCAAATTTCAAACTTCATTTCTGTAAATGTTCTATACAATGATTGCTATAAATGAATAAAATGCAATCCTTTGATTACAACATCAATGTCAGAATCAGTCTTGTTTAATAATCCGGCAAAGTTTGATTGCAGACATTTTCTTTGTAGGATCTAAAGGTTCTTTTTTGTAACACGCAAAATTTAGTTTAGTAATACCAAAATGTATATTTCTATGAATCTTAAATATCAATCCAGTTCATAAGTTCGTAATGTATTTGTGGCAAAAGTTAATCTCATTACTTTTCAATTTAAACATTGTTAAATAAAGCCACGTCATTCAAAAACGAAAATTTGTTTTTCAGGGATCAACCGTATTATTTTTGTATCTGTCTATCTGTGTGCAGCATTAGATGGGCATTTGTCTTAAGCAATGATATAAAAATACCAATTTTTATGACATATCAATCTATGTTTGTATTAGAAAGACAATCATTTTTTTAAAAAAATGCACAATTTTTTGTGTGCGTCTTCTTTCAGATTATTTTATTGCAATTCATCAAAGCCATGTTTACCATTGTTCACTCCACCAAACTAAGTACAGATAAACGACTTCTTAATTCTAAAGTAAGACGACAACACTGGCAACAATTAATTATAAACAAAACAAGTAGATGACGAAAGAAGAAGACAAATTAGTGATATGTAATACATGCTTGTGGTGTATATAGGACATATCCAGAAAAACAACTTAAAACTGCATTAAATATAAATCAAAACTTATTTTTTGTTAAATGGTGAATGAAAAACCAAATAACGATAAGTTAAATTGATAATACTACGGATTAAGTCTGCTGATAGCTGCCACAAATCAACACATTTCTGAAGAAATGTCGGGAGCCAGAAGTGGCTATCAGCTATTTTACCAAATACGGCCTTAATTTTCAATATAGATATGTAATATTTTATACGAACAATCTTCAGAGGCATATCTACCACTATGCAAAATTCCATTCACATACAGCAATTGTGTGAATTTAGAGACAAGTTCAAAACTTTAAATGCGTTTTTCTCAAAACTATAAAAACTGCTGATAGCCACTTCTGGCTGTCAAGGGACGATATTTGAGAGCTACTAAGCATAACTGTAAAGGTTTTTTTTAAATCCATCCATTAGTTTTCGAGAAATTGAGCGGACAAGAAAATTCACTCAAGGACCGTAACTCCGTCAAAAATCAATGGACCATGACCAAAATATAATATGCACATTTCAACGTGGTAATGAGTTCACATGTGAAGTTTGAACAAAATTGATTCAGAAGTTTATGAGAAATAGAGTGGACACAAAATTGAAAAACCGATAAACACACGTTGATTTCGCGTAAAATGGCAATTTTCAGCAAAAGGCCATAACTCAGTCAAAAATCAACGAAACATCACAAGAATTTAATATGCACATATTTGAGAGATACTAAGCATAACTGTAAAGGTTTTTTGAAATTCGTCTATTAGTTTCCGAGAAATTGAGCGGACAAGAAAATTCACTCAAGGGCCGTAACTCCGTCAAAAATCTATGGACCGTGAAAAAATTTTAGTATGCACATCTCAACTTAGTAATGAGTTCACAAGTGATGTTTGAACAAAATTGGTCCAATAGTTTATGAGAAATAGAGTGGACAAAAAATTGAGAAACCGATCAACACACATTGATTTTGCGTTAAATGGCAATTTTAAGCAAAGGACCATAACTCAGTCAAAAATCAATAAATCATCACTAAAATTTGATATGCACATATTTGAGAGCTACTAAGCATAACTGTAAAGTTTTTTTTGAAATCCGTCCATTAGTTTCCAAGAAATTGAGTGGACAAGAAAATTCACTCAAGGGCCGTAACTCCGTCAAAAATCAATGGACCGTGAAAAAATTAAATATGCACATCTCAACTTAGAAATGAATTAACAAGTGATGTTTGAACAAAATTGGTCCAATAGTTTATGAGAAATAGAGTGGACAAAAAATTGAGAAACCGATCAACACACATTGATTTTGCGTTAAATGGCAATTTTCAGCAAAGGGCCATAACTCAGTCAAAAATCAATAAATCATCACCAAAATTTGATATGCACATATTTGAGAGATACTAAGCATAACTGTAAAGGTTTTTTGAAATCCGTCCTTTAGTTTCTGAGAAATTGAGCGGACAAAAAATTTCACTCAAGGGCCGTAACTCCGTCAAAAATCAATAGACTTTAAAAAATTTTTAGTATGCACATCTCAACTTAGTAGTGAGTTCACATGTGAAGTTTGAACAAAATTGGTCCAATAGTTTATGAGAAATAGAGTGGACAAAAATTGAAAAACCGATCAACACACATTGATTTTGCGTTAAATGGCAATTTTCAGCAAAGGGCCATAACTCAGTCAAACATCAATGAATCATCACCAAAATTTGATATGCACATATTTGAGAGATACTAAGCATAACTGTAAAGTTTTTTTGAAATCCGTCCATTAGTATCTGAGAAATTGAGCGGACAAGAAAATTAACTCAAGGGCTGTAACTCCGTCAAAAATTAATGAACCGTAACAAAAATTTCATATGCACATCTGCACTTAGTAATTAGTTCACATGTGAAGTTTGAACAAAATTGGACCAGCAGTTTAGGAGAAATAGAGCGGACAAAAAAGCTACAGACCGACCGACCGACCGACAGACAGACAGACAGACAGACAGACAGACAGACAGACAGACCAACGGACAAGCTGACTCCTATATACCCCCCAAATTGAATTTGGGGGGTATAACAAGAGGAATATGATGGTCCTAAATCGCTCACCTGAACTGCTATTACAAATTGCCAAGGTGAAAAATCTTATGGCAAGTGCACATAATTATCACAGAAAGTCTGGCAGTTACAGTGGTAACTAATTTGATCAAGGCAATGATTGTATATGTAGATTTTAGAGTGTAAACAATGTCGAAAACAGTCGACACCCTCAATTTCATAGCCTCCAACATTGTGTCAACGTTTTGGCTTGAGTGGTCAATAATTGTAGATTCTAGTGTGTAAACAAGGTCGAAAACAGTCGAAAACGACAATTTTGTCAAATTCAAGGTCACATAACACTCAATTTTCTAGACTGATCAGACTGAAAATCAAACTCATCCGCAACCTTAAAGTCTTCAACATTATGTTTAAGTTTTGTCTCGATTTGTTAATTGTTGTAAATGCTAGACTGTAAACAAGGTAGAAAACAGTGGAAAACGGCACATTTGTCCAATTCAAGGGCAAATAACTCAAAGATGTCCGGTCCGATGAGATTGATAATCAGACTCATCCAAGATCTTATGTGTCCAAGTTTTGTCTTGATTGATTAAAAATGGTAGATTTTAGACCGTAAACAAGATCGAAATTATTCGAAAACGGCAATTTTGTAAAATTCAAGGGCACATAACTTTCGACTTTCTGGTCTGATCACACGGAAAATCAAAGTCATTCGAGATCTTATAGTCATGAACTTTATGTTTATGTTTTGTCCTGATTGATTAATATTTGTCGATGCTAGAGTGTAAACAAAGTCAAAACGACATTTTTGACATTCAAGGGCAGATTACTCAGGACATTCTGGTCCGATCTGGCCCATAATCAATCTCATACGAGAACTTCTAACCATTCTTATTTTGATAAAGTTTTATCTAGATTGACTTATATCTGTGGATAAAAGAGTGTAAACACCAAATTGTAGACGGAGAGATAGAAAGGCAGACAGACGTACAGCAAATGCACATGAACAGAATGAGAATTGTCAAAGAAGCTTCACCACTTAAAGGGGCCCATTTTCGATTTTGATGCTTCCGAACTATTCGGGAACTCATATTTATACACGGAAAAACAATTTCCAATGCATTACAAGAGGATCATGATGGTCCTTTGTCACTCACCTGAACCAAAATGATATGAGCTTCACTTTTGTTCAATTCCATTAATATTTATGACTTTAAGAATAAAAACAAACCAATGGTCAATAAAGTTGTGAAAAT
The DNA here is from genome assembly GCA_963680895.1 of Fragum sueziense. Classification (NCBI taxonomy): domain Eukaryota; kingdom Metazoa; phylum Mollusca; class Bivalvia; order Cardiida; family Cardiidae; genus Fragum; species Fragum sueziense. The sequence goes on along the minus strand of OY804608.1, from coordinate 39,923,194 downwards.
CGAACTCATACCAAGTTTAATGGTACCCAACATTGTGTCTTAGTTTTCTCTTGATCAATAAATAAATGTAGTTTCTAGAGTATAAACAAGATTGAAAACAGCCGAAAACGGCAATTTTATCAAAGTCAAAGGCACATTTCTCTCGACTTTCTGATCAGATCAGACAAAAAATCAAATTCATCCAAGATATTATAGTCCCTTACATTGTGTCCAAGTTTTATCTTGATTGATAAATAATTGTAGATTCTAAACAAGGTCAAAAACAGCCGAAAAAATGCCGAAAAATGGCAATTTCGTCAAATTCAAGGGCACCTAATTCTCGATTTTCAGCTGAGATCAAACTGAAAATTCAACCCATTCAAGATCTTATGGTCCCCAAAATTGTGTCCAAGTTTTGTCTTAATTGATTGATAGTTGTTAATTCTAAGGTGTAAACAATGTGGAAAACAGCCAGAAACAGCAATTTTATCAAATTCAGAGGCACATAACTCACGAAATTCTGTTCAGACCAGACTGAAAATCGAACTCATCCGAGATGTTATGGTCTCCAACATTATGTCCAAGTTTTGTCTTGATTGATCAATAATTGTAGATGCTAGAGTGTAAACAAAGTAAAAAAACAGCTTTTTCGACATTCAAGGGCAGATAAATCCATACATTCTAGTCCAAACAGGGCCATAATCGAACTTGTCCAAGAACTTATGATCCTACCTGTTTTGGCAAAGTTTGATCAAGATTGCCTGTTTTTTGTGGATGCTTGAGTGTAAATACATCAATTGTTGACGGACGAATGGACGAACACCGGACAAAAAGTGACCACAATAACTCACCTCGAGCACTTCGTGCTCAGGTGAGCTTAAAACATCAATCACGGCGAATAACCACCTTTCCTCTGCTATAGACCAATTCTTTACGAGCGTGTTTACATATTCTATTTTTACTTCAAAACGAGACAAGGTCAAGGTCAACGAGACAAGGTCAATGTCAACGACACACAACCCCCACGGTATTAACACACCGTACAATCGACTGCGTCGAAGACGGACAAGAGTAAGCGATGGTTTGGAAATACGGCTTAAAATTTGGAGGATATATCGTTAAATGATTAAACTTTATTCGTGTACAAGTTCAACTGGCACATATTCACGGTAAGTAAGCAACGTGACTTTTGGGAAGCGTCCACACTGAAAAATCGCCCGCTTCAAGGTATGTTTTGTTTAATTTCTCAGCTTATACTCTACGGATTCTGGTGAGATAAAGTGCACGGAACGCGCCGTTGAGAGGGCAATCCCCGGGTATAACTCACTCTGCTCAAATTCTAGTGGTTTCTTCAAACATTCCATTCAAAGTTTTTTAAGTGCAAAGCGAACGCGGGGAGCGTTCACATTTACAGTCCTAAATAGCAAGTTGTAGCTTTACCTGCTCATCTACACGATTGTATACGCAAGTACCGCCTAGTTAATATATTCTTTAAAAGTCCAAGGATTTGGTCCGAAAAGCGTTAATTATGATGTGATCATTAAAGTAACGAAACAGGAAGAGTTCACATCTGATTTAAAAATGGGAAATTACACATACAATGCCGTAAGAAGGGAATTGTACACTCTGTTGGTTTTGGGGGTTGGTCGCATAGTCACTGATTTAGTCATTTATTTGCCGACCTTTACACAGCACGGTTGAGATTGTGCATCATTGGGTGGATAAGGACTACAGCAAAATTGGACCTGCTTCTGGTAAGAAATTATGCAATAACTTTCCTTATATCTGCATAACTTTCAAGTGTTTTGTTGTGGGTAACCCGCCATACTGAGCTCGTTCCTCTGCTGTATGAGTCATGTATGACTACATCTTAAAAATGATCCCAACCGACCAGAAAAAAAAACAACAAAACGTTCAGGGCATTCTTCTGCTCCATCTGGATCGAATTTTGAGAAAAGTAGCAGAAGTTTTCAAATAAGTCACACACCAGGGGAATGAAAATGGTAATGCGTGGTACATGTAACAATCCACTCAGAAACTGATGCAAGAGTAAGAAAGTTATCGCACAATTTTTGACCTGAAGTGGGGCTAATTTAACCGCAGTGTTACCATTTTGCTCTCTAGTCGGTTGGGATTACTTTTTTATAAAGTAAAATAAATTAACAAATATGTCATACATCTGAGTAAAAGGTCAGTGAGGCGGTGTATATGCACCCACAATTTCTTACCTGATGCTGGGTTTATTTAGCCGTAAAGGGGATGTCTAATGGATAGGAAAATAACATTGGAGTCTGCCCACATTCGGAATTTAATGCTATTTAAAACGAAATTAGTACATTAGATAACGGTACATATTCATGAAATGTTTCAAATTGCACATTCCTGAAAACATTTTTCTCGTAATTATTAGTTTTCACCATGAAAGAGTTAAAAGAGTGTGCAAGCGTTCTGGTTTTTAGTTTCACCGCATGTTTTATTCTAGAAATAATATCCAGTAGTCCATGATCATGTATAAAGCAAAATACGTATGATTCTGTACAAAAATTAACTTATGTCAACTGATGTTATGGATCAACCCAAAGAATACATAGTTTTTAAATAGTTTAAGCAAATTCTGTTCTAAAATCTACTCTGTTAAAGTTTTTGATATGAAAATCATGTTAAAGTTGTCCACAAATATACTGATGGTGATCGGGAAATTTCAAGAAAAAATAAAACCGGTAACAGGTTGCTTTAGAAATTTTACCATAATGATACGCATTTTCAAGAATTTACAAAGTTAAGATTTATCCAAAAATGACGTTTTCTAATGTTTTTTCACATTTTTGGGTTAGTTTAGTTTACTTGAGGACTAATCAAGATGTGAAATTTTTGCTGGCCATTTCCTGTCATATGTCCATGTGTCTGTCTGCCAGTTGACATTTTCTTAATTCTCCCAATGTAATATGTAAATCTTTTAGACACTTGACAGAAAGTATCGTTGGGTAAAGGCAGTATACTGCTGTGTATTAGAATTTCTTTTTGTCAAAAACTTTGGTTACTGTGGCGGCATAAAAGGGGCATCATTTTATATCATAAAAATAAGATCTTTTTGTAAAGCTTTACACGGCTAAGAGGTTTCAAATTTTGTGTGTAAGTTTGCTAAGGGATGGTCTTCAAAGTTGGTTAAACTATTTTCGTCCAGGGCAAAATCAGATCTTGTCATAGGTGTACCTTTTTTACAAAAAAGAGAGGAAGTTCTTTATAAAAAAACCTCTTTAATTATTCTAGTTAGCCATTATTCATGAACGTTAACATCAAGAAATTTTATGGAGCTTTTGAGACATGAAACAGCAAATTACAAGAAAGCACCGATTTCTCTGATGGTAATTGTTTATCATGCAAAAATGTAAATGCTGTTGTCATGAACCAGAAATAGATAATCCAGCTTCAAAGGGGCTATTAAGGGATGTTGATAGCTAGGCCCCGTGTTTACCATATGATATCATAGAAATGTGTATATCATAAATTGTGTATCAATACAGGTTAAGCTATGGCTAGAAAAATAGTTTGTGGCAATGCTTGCACCCTGTTTTACACCTATAGGGAAACGTTTTGAACTAACAAAATAGATTTTCAAGGTTTTCTTATTGATCATAGGCGGCCTTCCATATCATATAAGTTCATTAGTGGCTCATGGAGCAAAACATTACATGAGTTAAAACTTGAAAGGGCAACTTTGGGTATTTTACTTTATATGTTCTAGGCGTCTTTTCCATTTTATAACACAAGGCTCGACCTTTTTTGCATGTCATAGTGTTACTAATGATGGTGCATAGGAAATGTGAGCAAATAGAAAATAGGCAATGTGTACATGTACGCATATTTTGGCTTCCATATACACAATTTTGTAAATAACAGTAATATTTATATTTGATATATGTTTTTTCAATCGGTATTTTGAGCATGAATATTACTTAATGGTTGTACTGTATGTTTCTGTTGATTTTACCGAATAAAAATGTTTTTAAAAGTACAACCAACTTTTTCATTAATCCAGGTTTTGGACCAAAACATCACATTGATCAATAATATATATTAAATGACATTGTTACCGGTTTTGGATTTCTACGTAATTTTGCTCCAAGTTATAGGAAATATGTAGCATGTTTTGTGATGATATGATATCTTGACAAATACTCCATCATACTCAACTTTGGAATTCATTTTTTCTAATTTTGCAAATTTTACCAAAAGATATGCATTTTAAATGATTAATTAAACTAGACAGCCCTGGCGGTCTGGACGCGCTCCACAGGCCTGACTGTTTGTCTTGTTGGATGCAATTTCAAAGGTTCAGGCAAACAAGCAAATGCATGATCAAAGCAAGTATGATCGTATGGTCAGTAAGATTCTGTGAAAGTTCTGTATTGATTAGTTAATACTAATGATTGTGAAAGTGAAAATAAAGCCGAAAATAACAATTTACTCATGATGTAATGTTCAGATCAAGCTGAAAATTATACCAAGGCAAGATCTCATAATCACCAACATTCTGTCTTAGTTTTGTCTTGATTGGTCGATATTTGTAGTTGGCAGAGTGAAAACAATGTCAAAATAGAGCGGAACATAGCAAGTCTGTCAATTTCAAGGGCACATAACTCATGATATAAAATTTAGATCTAGCTGAAAATTATACCAAAGCAAGATCTTATGGTCAACAACATTCAGTACAAGTTTTGTCTTGATTGATTGATATTTGTAGTTGCTAGAGTGAAAACAATGTCAAAATAGAGCAAAAATGGCAATTTTGTCAATTTCAAGGGCACATAACTCATGATGCAAAATTCAGATCAAGCTGAAAATTATACCAAAGCAGGATCTTATGGTCACCAACATTCCATACAAGTTTTGTCTTGATTGGGCAATATTTGTAGATTTTAGAGTAACAAGATGTGTTTGTGAAACACAAATGCCCCCAAATGGCCTTTTTTGTAAAATGTTAAGTTTTCGTAGAGTAAAGGGTTAATAAGGGTTAATGGATGACCTTGAGGAAGGTCAAATTGCATCGAACTGATAGCTATCATTAAAAGGAACTTGCATATCAAATTTGAGCTTTGTATGTCAAATACTTTTGGAGAAAATGCAAATGTTAAGTTTTCGGAGCAAAATGTTAAGTTTTCGTAGAGTAAAGGGTTGATAAGGGTTAACAGATGACCTTGAGGAAGGTCAAATTGTATGGAACAGATAGATATCATTGAAAGGAAGTTGCATACCTAATTTGAGCTTTGTATGTCAAATACTTTTGGAGAAAAGGCAAATGTTAAGTTTTCGGACAGACAGACGGAAAGACAGACAGACAGACCGACGGACAGACGGACGGACACGAGTAAAACAACATGCCCCCGATCTCTCGATACGAGGGCATAAAAATAAAGTCAAAACCAGCTATTTTTGACATTCAAGGGCAGATAACTCAGGTTATTCTGATTCAATCCAAATTCTTTGAAGGAATCTGAGAGAGGGTCACCCAAGGATCATTCCTGTGAAGTTTGGTTGAAATCCATCCTGTAGTTTCTGAGAAGAAGATTTTTAAAGAAAAAGTTTACGGACGGACGAACGGACGCACGGACGCACGACGGACACATCGATTTTTTTATTAGCTCCACTGGCCGTCAGGCCAGCGGGCTATTGTCATAATGACCCGCTTGCCTGACGGCCAGTGGAGCTAATAAAAAAATCACAATAAATGCCTTAAATACTTTTTTTCTGGTATGAAGATAATGCCTTATGTGTCTCGGGCCAAATTCATTTGACAGGTATTGAAAAAAACATAAAACATTGGTTTTGGGACGCATGAAAATGTGTTTCGTATCATAATGGGAATAAGTCAACGTGTTTTTAATCCAGTTTTGTTTATCTAAGATACTAATTGCATTTTCATAGATTGTATATGGTACTTTATCACCATGCAAAATAAAAAAAAAATCACGCGCGGACAGATTTTAGACACCCTCTTTACCAATCCCAAAATACACAATACCCATCGGGCACAGTGACGCCAGGCATTTGTTGTGACATTAAAATCTTGTCTTGTTTTGCATTAATGTTTTCATAGCTTTACAAACCCGAGTGGTCGCTGTAAACCTGTCGGACAATCTACTGATTCCCGCAAAACATATAGACCATACACATTAACTTATAAAAGGTTAAATAGGGAACGTTTTTTTATCAATCTTTACAGTGACGTTGTTCGGGACAAACAATAGTATTTCGTATGTCGTCGTTGTAAATGCAAAACCTCGTATCTCGGTTTTGGAAAAATTTAAAGGGGAGGGAAAAAAGTGTATTAACTTATCCCAAACTGAAATGTCTTACTTGAAATTTGGACATATTGTTCACAAATAATGTGTCAATAATACCGATCAGTCAAAATATCTCAAAACCTGGAAGTAACGTCTACACAGGGCACACAAGTTTGTACTTTGAAAATTGCACCAATCGACATACGAGGTTTTGCATTTACACCGACGATGTGTTGTTATAAAGTCACATATCTACGACTTCTTCCAATCTGTTGTTACGAGATTTTATGACAACACCGGTGGTTTATCAAACTATAACGGCACCCCCGGTCTATTTCATATTATTGTTATATAGTACTAGAAACATTGCCCAACGCTTTAAAAAGGGAAACAAATCTGTGTGTATGCTTCCCTTCTCAGGGTTTTGTGTGTGTACGCTTCCCATTTAGAATCAGGTATTTACGCTTCCCATTTCGTAATTTTAATGATCACATCATAATTAACGCTTTTCTGGCCAATGTCCTTGGATTTTTGAAGAATATATGAACTAGATGGTACATGCGTATACAATTTTATTCGTGTAAATGGGCAGGTAAAGCTACAAATTGCTATTTAGGACTATAAATGTGAACGCTACCCACGTTCGCTTTGCACTTACAAAACTTTGGCTCGAATGTTTGAAGAAACCACTGCATTTGGAGCAGAGTGAGTTAGACCCGGGAATGGCCCTCTCAAAGGCGCGTTCTGTGCACTTTATCTTATTAGAAACCGTTGAGTATAGGCTGAGAAATTAAACAAACATACCTTGAAGCGGACGATTTTTTCGTGTGGACGCTTCCCAAAAGTCACGTGGGTTACCCATCGTTATATTGAGAGGTATGCGAAATATTTGAGCACGAAGTCAAATTTCTTACCTGTTTGTAGGAAACCTACGGAATTATTAATGACTGTAATCTTATTTGCGAGGGATACGTGGAAAGGTTTATTTTGTAGAAGCGCTGAACAATTATACGCGTATCAACTATAGAATACAAAAGATCCTTTCGTTTACTTATAAAAGTAAACTAATTTGACCTACCATGCACCTTACACCAAATGCTGAATCTGTCTTCGCTGACTCGACGCATCAAATTGTTCAGTGTGTTGAATCTCGCTGAGCACAGATGACATACCTCTGACGTAAATTGCTTTTAGAAGGTTGGGTATAATGTAACCGTTATAAAACAATTTTACAAGGACACAAAAAACGGATCCGCATATTATTCATTGACTTGGATTTTAACACATAAAATAGCTCGATGCCTGATTTCACTGGTCATAAATGATCTACCCCTTCAGGTTAGTGATTTCATACATTATTTCTAGTTTGTAATTTTGTGCCATGTTCGACAGCCTAGCAGGTTCTCCTTCAAATACAGCGATGTTATATAAAAAATTATCATAAAAGATTCCCACAAAACACGTTTCTGGCATTTATGTTTATGGAATAGTAAATCAGTTTCGAAAACGAAATTAATATTCCAAAGAAGGCCATATTAGTATAAGCAAACAACCACACCTGTATGGACATTTTCTCCGCAACATCTCGATAGTAAAGACCCCATTCTTCATTACAGACAACGCTAGTGTCGCCTATAAAACGATAAAAATGATAATTATTGTTATTAAATGAAAGTGGATGTGATCGAACCATCATTCGCATTTCCGATCTCGAGTATCCATTTCCGATAAGGAAAATGATGTTGAATACGTTTCCCCTTTTTAATATTCTAATTTCTGTAATCATTAAGAAAGTCGATGCTCACACCGTTCATCCAGATACAAAAAACACGGATTGGTCTTCCAAACGCGGATGCGAAAAACAACACCCTGGGATTACACATAGTAAGAAAATATCAACATATAGCCTTTTAATTGCTGCTTTATAAAAAGTGTTTGTGCAAAGCTGATGCAAAATGGTTTATCTTGAGGATGCTGCAATTTCATAACCAAAGATTTGAGTAATCTATCTATACAAGCGATTTTAAATCGTAAATCACTATTTTCTCGCCTACTTACCGTTTTGTTTTATATTTGTAGAAATTATTTACTAACTAATTGGTTTCGAGCAAATATCTCTTCAAAATAAGTTTTCGACATCTATTGAATAAATCTATACCATTCATCAAACTGGAAAAAAATGGGTGTCTAAATCCATGTTTAAAAATTAGCCTAGTTTGCTTCAAGGTACAACTTACCACGGATGTTGATACCACAAAACACGGATGATCCACATAATTTGGATAAAACGAACTCGGATGCGAAAACTTGACAAGACAGTTTAAAGAGTAAAAAAGACGAGATCGATTCACAAATTGCAAGTAATTGGTAAGATAAAGCTTCACCCATAAACACCTACAACTGATGGGTGCCCGACTCGCGCAGATTTGCAATCAAGTGCCAAAAATATTGTCATGAAGTTAAATAGTCCGATTTAAAAATCTTTCACACATGCATCAATCAATACTAGTGTCATCTTGATAATTTTCATTGGACGTTGATAACGTTAATCACAGAATTTGACTAGTTAATCGCGGATCACATTAAAATGATACAAAAAGTTCAGGTAATGGGTTGACATGCTGGGCCTGTCAATATCAATGATCCTATAGTTCGACTTATCGGTTAACCGGTTAGCCGACCTAAAAAGTCAACGGTTAATCAAATAATAAAATCGGTATTCGTTGCCATCCCAAGTTTCTATGGATAATTATTTATGCGTAGAATCAGAGAAGCGATATAAACCAGTGGCTTGGGAAAATATTGAGGCAAAAGAAGAAAATGCAATTAGAAGGCTTTCAAGGGGTTCGCTCGAACCCCCCTCTGGAACGAAATGAATTTTGTGGGAAATTTCAAGATATTTTGAGTAAAATGAGGCAGACGAACCCCCTTTTCCACATTTGAATCCTCTCTTTAGAAATCCTGGATCCGCCTCTGTAAGCACCTACACATTTTTATATATTATACATTCAAAGTTAAACGAGAATCGATACAAATGTTTTGGTTTATTTTGGGTTGGACAGGTATCAATGTGTATAAATTGTTTCTATGAATAGTAACATATACCTCCTGCCACCCCTATTTTCCGTTATCGGTCTAGTCCCTCATTAGTAAAATATTTTGAATCGTTTATACAATAGTACCGGTCGAAAATAAAATCACGTGGGCTTATGTTTACTACTTGACAACCAATCAACTCTGTTCGTATATGTAACGGTGCAAATCAGACGAATTGATTGGTTTTGCAGCAGTAAACTTTAGCCTACGTCACTGTCATTTTCAGCTGGGACTATTTTAAGGTATTTAGTTGTTTTTATGTTTGTGTTGTAAACAAATCTTTAGTCGTGTCAGGAAGGAGCCGCCGCTTCCTGGGTACAAGTTCTATGGAAATTAAAAATGTCTTGATCAGAGACAAACACGCTTGTGCCAGCCTGGTTCGCCCCCACCCTACCGCCCCGACACCTAGCCGAATCAGCAGTCAGATTATACCAGGTTGCTATTAGTTTTTGGTATTTTACGTGCAGGATCAACAGTAAATGTAAGTCCTTATTTTCACAACCAAAGTCTTCCAGAGGCATGATAATTAGTTCTTGAATCTACGCAATCTATGATCATTTCTAGGCCTATTCATAATTTGTTTTATATGCTGTCGTAGAGGGCCTTTCATAAATACTTTCACTTCAACCCACACTTAAGAGTGAGAGAGACAATCATGATAAATATTCTTGGCAATATCTTCATGAAAGAAATGCACCCATATACCGTATGTTTACATGTACTAGTTGACAGACATGCGTAATAGAATTGGTGTTTGAATATCAAAGATGAAAACCTTTTGGAGCTCACTATCAAACTGCAATGAAACAAGATGATCATGATGGTTTTAATCCTAGAATTTAAAGAATGAAAACAAAGACACGGATAACTTATCTGTTAATATGCAGCTGATATTCGTCTATCGCTTTATAAAACATGTAAACATGGTTTCCTAATGTCTTTACCGTCGAAAGTGCTCACATTTCTTTTAGTTTTAGCAAGCCAAAATTGGTCTTAAAACAAACATCTATTGACTCTAAACGATATAAAACTGGTTTTAACAAGGATGCAGCCAATTTTCCTGAAAAAAAGACCGGACTTTGGTTTTTATTATCCGCGTCGGTTGTATCGATGGTCCGAGTTTGTTTTACATGCTGGAGAATTTGCACCGTGGAATGTTGCACCATAGCAACTGACAGTACCCATTTTCAAATAGTTCTTGTTCTTTTTCTATACTTTTTTTGGGTTCTTGTAAAGAAAACACTTGAAGCGATCCCCGATCCTCGGTGAAACATCAATTTGACAATAATTATGTGCTTAAATAATGATTTACAGACATTCTTACCAAGATTTTTCTCTTTTCGTGCATCAAGGTCAGAATCAGTGGCAAAAATTTCTTTTACTATCAAATTTTATGAGACAGGATTTTAGGTAAACATTGGCAAAGTTATGTACGTTTTCATTGTATGTCACACAAAAATCAAGTCAGCCGATATTCGTTGTAATTAAAGATAATAAATACTCACTCTTTTTTCCCGCCGTTCAAAATAAAATTGTTTACATCCGCGTTTGGAAGACCAATCCGTGTTTTTTGTATCTGGATGAACGGTGTGATGTTATGCAGTGTAAAAATAAACAGGAAAAGAAACACAATCATATGATGATTTAGGCGCCAATATGATAATTATTACAATGAGAAGAATTGAAGAAATAGTAATGCTTATCATGAAAACGTCATTTATTATTTTAAAATTATGTTTGAAAATCAACTTGTATAGATTTTCCGTTCAGTCAAGGGATGGTAAATAATTAGTACTAATCGTATTACGAAATACTTCTTCTATGAAGAAGAAGCAAAATATATATATCCTACTTCTCAATAATAACAGGTTTTTGTTAACCATTGCTATGAATATATACTGCTAGATATGCATTTAGAATGATTGAGTCGGTTCAAATCTCTGTTCGTCCTTCATCAATCATCGATTACAAATGTCGTCATTGCTGTAACAATGAAGTTTCAAGCAAGCTTGTACCATTTCAATTTTTTACGATTGGACAACAACAAAAATCACAAAGTTTGCACACAATGAACAATCCATTATCTTACTTATACTTATATACTAGTAAAAATTCTGACCAGCTACTTTAACAATAAAGGTACTTTTTCTGTGATAATTGTTTTAATGAACTTACTCAGTGAATTATTATGTAACTTTCCATGTGAATTTGGCCAAAAACAATCGTTTCCTTATTCAATTTAAGTTGAAAAATGAGAAAGGCTTATGAAGCTCTAATTTCACACAGAACGGAACAGTGACAATGCAGGAACTTAATTATGATGGATGGTTATCTGCAATCTAGCATAAGAAGAAAATTAAATGTTTAACAATTGTGCGCAACAAATGGCTCCATAAGAAAATAAAAGAGCCATGTATGCGAAAAAAAGTTCCTCTATGCAACGTCTCAAATACATGTATATTTACTTTATAAATGCTTTATTGGTTAATCCTGGTCAGCTTAAATAAATGCATTCTGTACAAAATCTGATGCATCGTTTTGCTACACCAGACCATATTTCTAGCATAATCGTTCGGTCTGCCGATTGAATGCCCTATTCTTTCTCTTTTTGTAGCCAAAACTCGCACGCGAATCACAATATTTTCCAACTTTGTTTGACTTGGGTTAGAGCTAACAATCAGTGGAACTTAAATAGTTTAAAGTGTAAAATCTCGAGCTCTGTTTAGATTCAAATCTTTCTGACATTTTCCCTTATTACACAACTAAATTTGATATTTGTAGGTAAATCAATATTGAACTCCATACCTACATTATGCTAAAATAATCGCACATCGAATCTCATAAAAGATGTATAACCCTTAAAGGGACATAACATTCCAATTTTATTTCTTTGAAGTTAGCCTTAATGCAAAAATTGGTTTTTCTAATGTGTAAAAGTACTATCAGTATTTGTTGTTATTTATAAGCAAAAATACGCCTTTAAACTTGAGCCAGATATGACACTGTTTGTTTAATTTTAGAACATAAATATTATATCTTATTACGTCTCGTAAATGGTTCAATATTTCGGTTTTATATTTTCAGAATTTTTATAATAATATTTGCTCTTTCCGATAAAAATAAAAGTTAAATTTATGAAAAATAAATGTGAAATGTCACTTTAGAAAATGATATCGTCATTTCTAGATTGGCCGGTTAGAACCTTTGGTCAGTATAATTGTATATGCGAAAAGCTCAACTTACCTATGAATATCAAAATCAACATGCACGTCTGTTTACCACATATGTGAACCGATGAGAATCTGGAAAAAAAACATTATGATTACGTTCAAAAATCAAAATTAAAATTGATTGCCATACAGGACAACTGTCTATCTTAATTTGCTTTGTACATGTTTTCTAACAAACTATGTAAGAGTTATTTCCTGATTCAATTTATTACACGTGTTTACCAATTTGTTGATCTTGTTTCGATATAAACTTTGTTTTTTCCTGATTTTACTTTCGTGATATTCACTGGTGGTGAACTCGGTCAAAGCGATGGACGTTTTTCGCTACAACGAGGTACAGATATTTTGCGTTTAAATGTGAATTTAAAGATCTGATTGGATAGTTTTTCTAATAGCAATGAATTTGTTCTACAAATAGACCTGATTTACCGATTGTGTTGACAAACCGTCGGTATTGTTATAAAATCTCGTAACTACGGCTTTATCGAAGCCGTAGTTACGATATTTTATAACAACACCGACGGAATACAATGATCGCGAAAAAACGTCCCGCGCTTTGGCCAGTGATATTGTGATCTTTAGAAAGTGATACATACATGTACTATACTTATAAAGTCAGAAAACACTTAACGCCATCTACCGCAGCGATAGCTAAAACGGGCAAGGATTCGCCTCGCTACCTGTTTTCAGTTTGTAATTTGGAACCTTGTTGCTTCAAAACCAATCGAACCATTTCGTCTGTATAACTTCTGTTCAAACTTTCGTTTACTTCATTTGTTGTCTGCAAACATAATTTTTTAGAATGATATTGGTCAATGATCAAGACAAAATAATTATAATAGAATTGAGCGATGGTGATCTGTATTTATTACGTTTAAGAGACCTGTTCATGTGTATTGTGATAAGAAGATGAAGCAATGCATCTAAAACAGTGAAAATGATACCTCGAAGATCGGAAGGATATATGCACAGACATGGACATATCAATTTTTAAACGACCGTTGAAAATGATAATGAAGATTCCAAATTGAGTATTGTAAATCCATAGCCATTCCCCTTTTAGCACGTTCCCAATTTCTTCTTTTCGTACAAATCCGTAAATGTAAGTATGCTGTGGAAGTACTGGTATGAGGAATTCATGTTTAGATGCTCCAATATAATTATGTGGTATTTTGTTTCAGGAAATATAATTATGTATTGAATTTGATTGTTTTCTTAACTTCAACCAGGGAAAAATTGCTATTGTGGTAAACAATGATAAAAATCAAAGTTCTTGGAACACTGTTATAAGACCCCTCTGATTGATTGAGAGGAATTGTAAATAGATGATAGGCGTTTCATTACTTCTTTTCTTAAAATGTGTGCTTAGATCGAATCTAAATTACTGCGATCGTTTTTTTACCTAACGTTGGTGGAGATTTAAGTCGAAAAAAAATATAAAAAAATATCTAAATAGAACTCGAACCCACGAGGTGCCAGATATCGATCTGGTAAAGAGTACTAGGAGAATACACTGTCAAGTGAGCTATCACGGCTTTCATTTACACGGTGGGGATTGTGCATGATGGGATTGATAACGAATACGGACAAATTTGCCTCGCTTCAGGTAAGAAATTGTGTAATAATTTTCTTATTTCTGCGTCAATTTTCAAGCGGTTTGTTGCATGTACCCCGCATTATTGAGCTCTTTCCTCAGATATATGACTTGTTTGTAGAATCTTTGCACTTTGTCCAAAAATTGATCACAACCGATCAGAAAAACGACAAAAAATCCAGGTCATTTTTCTAGTCGGTTGGGATCGATTTTTGAGAAAAGTACAGGGAGTTTACCGATAAGTAATATATCTGAGAAAAGGGCTCAATAAGACGGAGTACATTCAACAAACTACATGGAAATTGAAGTTAAAATAAGAAAGTTATTGCACAAATGCTTACCTGAAGCGTGGCTAATTTAGCCGTAGTCGTTACCATTTCGCTTTCTGGTCGGTTGGGACAATATTTTGGAAAAAGTACCACGAGTTATCTAATGTGTCATACATCCGATGAAAGAGCTCGGTAAGGCGGGGTACATGCGACAAACCGTTTGAAAATTGACGCACAAATAAGGAAGTTATTGCAAAAAATCTTACCAGAATCGAAATTATTTTGTCCGTATTAGTTATCCATCCCATCATGCACAATCCCAACCGTGATTTATGTAGCGCGTTGGCTTACATCATAAATACGTTACTTTGTCTCTTCCTTTATAAAATCAACGAAAAGTGTAACTGACAACGAAACCATGGTTTAATCGAAACAATTAGAACAATTTGCTAATCACATGACATTAATTTAATAGGGTTATTAAATTAATTATCTGTTATTTATTTATAGAGACAAATCAATTGTCTTGAAAAGGCCATCAAATCAATTTCGATTTGGACAAAATGAGTCTGAGAGAGGTTTTTGGTAATAAAGCCCGTTTCGTATGTCCTAGACCGGTCTTATAGAATTACACGTTAAACATCTAATTAAAAATAAAGAATGAAATATCAATCTTCCATGTACAATCCCGCTCAATTAATCAGAGACGCCTAATTATATTGCTTTCAGCACTTTGACTTATTTTGTAAACGTGTAGCAATGCGATTTCTTCAGCCCCTGACCTGACTGGAAGGTAATGCAATGTCTTATTGTGTGTATCTAAGATATGTGAACGAAGGTGCAAATTTTAAACGAATCTAAGATTTTTGTTTTTATGTTTTTGAAGTGTATCAGTCCATTTTTTTGCTTAAAGTAGAATACCACGAGACACGCGTATAGTCAAACACATATTGAAATGGTGAAGAAATTAACAATTTTCTAGTATGCAGATAGAAAAACTTGATTCTGGCTGTCGCTTTCTGCAATAAAGAACTAACCATATTTACACCAGATAAACAAGAATTGCACAAATGTATTTTACACGGGAAGTAGAATTGATAGTACTTATTGTCATCACATACAACTTTTTTAGTACTAGATTAAAACTTTTGCACTGTACCCCAAAAAAGTGAATTCAGTTTACTCTATGCGTAAAGATAATTTATCTATAAGTCAGAATCTTGCTGCATTAAGGTAATCAGACAAACGACATGTCTTTATATGAAAATAAAATAGCTGAATAATTTGCATACAGATGAAGTTTATTTTTTTTTATAACAGCAGACATAGCAATCATAACATTGTAAAGGGGACCACGAATAGAACCTTGTGAAATCTGTATCTGTTTGGTACTCCCAGGCTATCAATACTGATTATTAATGGGAGGGGACACCTATCACTAAGTTGTGTTAGTAAATGAAAGTAAGGCTTAAAGATAAAAGGGTAAAACGATAAAAGGTAAAAGAGGGATTAGAAATTCAAGGGTTCCATATAGAGGA
Organism: Fragum sueziense; assembly: GCA_963680895.1. NCBI lineage: Eukaryota > Metazoa > Mollusca > Bivalvia > Cardiida > Cardiidae > Fragum > Fragum sueziense. The sequence continues at coordinate 39,907,204 of OY804608.1, read as the reverse complement.
GCAGTATTCAAGCTGCGGCCGGACATAATTGTGTAGGCTTGTGTTTTAACTTGTTGGTTAGGGGTATGGATGTTTCGTCTAAGGGAGTTTTTCGCCTCTGCAGAGATATTGTGATACGTGTAATACATAAACCGGCCAGTGATTGACATTTATTTCTTTCTAGAACTGAGGAAAATACTTGCTGGAAAGAAATATTATACCAGGGCGCTTTATATCTGCTGTTATACAGTACCTAATGCATTGGTCTACGTTATTGTTACAAGTGGGAATAAAAAGGCTCCCAAAAATATGGTAAAAATGCATAAAGAATTTTGTTAAAAAGTTGAAAGGTTGGCGAGAACTAGTTAAGAGTCCAGATAATTTCAGACCGCCCCAAGTATCGACTGAGCCGGGACGCGAACTCATAATTACCGGATTGCTAGACGTTGACGTTACCGACTGAGCAATATTGTCCTGGTTGAATGTAGTGGAACGAAGTAACGTAGATAAATATAAAAAGATGAACAAAAGTTTGAAAAGGTAAAAAGGTGAGCCAATCATAGAGGCCATTTTGTGACATAGACTGGTCGCTTGACCATTTGAACAATTTAGGCCGAATTAAGGTAAGTTTGGAGAGCGGCCATGTGACTTGCCAATTTTCTGTTTATTCTGTGGCACCAAATGCCCATGCTACAATTTTCATCAAAGTTTTAAAGCGAAACATTCCCCTTTTTGTTATGGTAATTGTCAAATGAAGCATTCAATGGTTCTAATTTAAATGTAAATATATGCCAGAAAATTTAAGTATTATTCTTTGAAAATATAGATTTTTTGTCATAATTACGCTAAAACAGGGTGGTGAGGTAAGATAAAGTCAAATACCATTTATTTGTATGGTAAGGTTTGCTGATTTTTTGTGTAGATAAAGCTCCTGTATCAACTTCAAAATATCCAAAACAAAAAAAATATTCATTGGGTAATTTTCCCAGAAAAATGTGAATTTTCAAATTTTCCCATATCCTTTTTTTTTTTACAAAAAATGGGTTTAAAATATCTCTTTCAATCACTTCATCACATTTGTGCATATGTTAAGTGTCTTTATTGATATTGATATAACATTTGAAATTATCCATTCAAAATAACTTGCTATTTGACTTTAAAACATCAGGGTTATTTTGAGAAAATGGTCATTACTAGTCAAGGGCTGATAACTCTGACACCAAAACGAGTCAGGAAACTTACCCTGATTATTTCATATTTTATCCAGGAAATGTCATTTCACAACATAATGTACAGATGAAAAAGAATCATTGGTCGGATAAAAAAGTAACCCTCGATTCCAAAATTATCTTAAAGAACACACACATAAAAAGATGTAGGCCTACATGAATGACTAAGGGTTTGCTCGATGTAAGTGGATCTCACAAAAGCCGTCAGATATGCAGTACTCTTTTCTGAAAAGAATGCGGAAGTTTAGAAATTTAACTTGAAATGATTCGAAATGAACACTTTACTTCGTAGAATTTATTCAAATGTAAAAGAAAATGAATGTGATCTAACGTTCTTTGTCATTTAGTGTACACGCCCGCACAATATCAATGTACGTGTAAGGAACATAACTGTTTTGTGGGCAAAAGAGAAAGGCTGGTAATCGTCCTTAAATAAATCTTGAAATCCGGCACGATGAACCAGCTTAATATGTGAAGTGTATGTACAAGTGTGTGAAATTTGATGTATTTCGTACGGCTAGAAAGTGTAGATTTTTTCAGGGTTTGTAAACCTTAACTCACCCTGAGCATTGTACCTCAATTATACTCCATTTCCTGTGCATTAAATCAATGTCGTCAACTAAAGGTTTCGAATCGTCTACCTATTGTTGTTTGTGAAAGGGCTATATACCGTTGATATCGTCGCTTTTCAACGGAAACATCGAAACTGTCGCCTGTTTTAATCCAGTTACGAGGACTTCGTTGAACGGCAACGATATACAATTATGTGAAATTATTAGTATATAGCCTATAATCCAGTCATATTATGATGGCACGTGATTAAACATTTAACCAATGTAAACAAAGGGAAATCGTTCTAAATAGCAATAAATTTTGTCCTAAAATATACTTGGTTTATCGTAATGTGTAAATAAATCCTCGTTATTGTTACAAACTCTCGTAACTACAGCTTGAATCAAGCCGCAGTTACGAGATTTTATAACAACACCCATGACACACTATCTGCTTGTCCGAAATAACGTCACGGTTAAGAGGATAAAATTGCTCCATATTTCAAATACAATCTACATGCGTTGGTTTAAATCTTGTAGGTTTGAGACAGTAGATTTTTTTTAGTTTGATGTTATGTAACAGTGTTATTTACATATGTAAAGTGTGTAAACATGTGTCGTAAAATCGTCATCGGACTATAGTTTAACATGTTTGTACATGTACATGTTAACGGCCAAAGAATAATGAACCTTTTTTACACAAGAAATATAGAAAATATATCTAAATTATTAACTTTAATGTAGAAATAACAAATGCTGAACTTACTGGTTATTTGTAAATCCGCCAGTATCGAAAATTGTTTGTATAAGAACGACTTTTCAGAGAAATTATACAATAATATAAACAACTGAAAAAGGTTTGGGTTTTCCGAAATTCTAAATTTAGTAACACAGAAAATTCCCAAATCTATAAATAGAACGCATGATATCATTCATAAGGTGTCACTTTGGTACATTTTGAAATAGTCTATTCCGGAAGTTCGTCACTCTGGGTTTTTCCCATGTGAAGTCACGTGATGTAGGTACAAACAAATGTCTGACAGTTAGTGACGCGGCAATTTTAAACTAGTTTTTTTTACAAAATGCCTACCAAACGGTGTGCTTGGGGCCAGTGTAACAGTGACAGTCGCTACAAAGATGCTCCTCATATGCAAGGAGTTTCGTTTATTTCTTTTCCGAAACCAAAAACAAATCTGGAACAGTGTATGTTATGGATGAAATTATGTGGACGACCTTATGAACAATTAAATCCGTCTCTGATAAAACGACATGCGCACTACATTTGCTCTAAGGTAAAATATTAAAGCCGTTTAACCCTTTCCCAAACAAGACCTGGTTTTGACGTCCCCAAAGGAAGTGGAAAACATTGAGACAAAACAAGAAAATGCTGATAACCATCATTTCCACCTTTTACCTCAATATTTACATGGCTATAATGTACATACATTCCCCCCCTTATTTACTTCAATATTGGCGTTTCAGCAGCTTTCAAGCACAGGGAATCGAATCATACCTTTCTATGCCTATTTTGAATGATTTCTGACCAAAATCAGATCCCGTGACTGAAGACAGACACAAGGGTAAGGACTGTCCCAGGGCCGAATTGAATACCGACCCGGTTCGAACAGAGGTTAGCTCAGCGGAGAGAAGAAAGAGAAAACCCATCACAACATAGTCACAACACACTAAACGCTTAGATATCAAAGTAGATCTAGATTTAGTCTATTTAGACAGAAGGAGAAAATGCTGGTTATCAGGATGCTCTTAAATTTTCCAAAATGTTTCCCAAAATATTTTCTCTTAAGTAGAATAGGCTAAATCCAAAACCAGGCCTTGTTTATTACATAGATCTACTTGAACGAAATAGCAAAACTTTGAGAGAAAAGAAAAACATGCTGACTTTGCTCACAATTTAATTTCCCCCCATAGATCTAGATCTCTATTTCTTATTCTACAATCTACAATAAACTGTTCTTCTTAGTAGATCTACCTATCTTATATAGTCTACAGCCTGCTTCAAATTTGAATTAAATTTGAAATGATGGCTTCTTATGCAAAGTTGTTAACCCTTTCCTAACCAATTCGTTTTTTGATGCACACAAATAGCAAAATAAGAATCATTCTGATAATTAGCAAGACTTACCGGTAATTTGGAAAGGTCCATAATTTGTTGTTTGGGTAAGGGTTAAAAAAAAGATCCATCATTTTTTCGGCACATTTGAAGACGAATTCTTTAATTTTTTAAACCTTTTTCTTTTGTATTTAACCTCAGTAGACTGTTTGGAAAAAACATTGAGAAAAAGGAAGCAATTTGGTGATAGACAGAAATATCGCCTCTTTCCTCAATATTTTCTGTGCTCTAATATTCACTTATCCTAGTTTCGTTTATTAATCGTGTTCCGACAGTGGAAAACCGTGTGGAGCGGAATGTTCTTACAAACAATTACAAAATATTCGTTTGGAAAAACTCGCTCACATCATACATGTATAAATGTACATGTATCTATTTCCCCCAAAGTCGCCCCTCTTTTTATTTCTATGACGTCATATGACTAGAGTAAGTAAGGAAAAATTATGACGTCACAAATCGACACTCGGCTGATTTGAGGCACACCACGGGGGAAAATATTTTCAATGATAACCTATCATCGAATTATGGGAGATTTCTTTTGTTATAAGATCTCTGAATGGTTAAAAAATGATGGAAGGTGCAGATGTATTATTAGATTCCATTATCAAGTTACAATAAAATTCATTTTCATTTTATTACTCATGATATGATTCGATTTCCTGTGATCCTATCTGGATCAATTTCAATGTTTAAAAATGCCACTGCTTCACACAAAGAAACTAGATCAGCTTTCTTTTGGTTTGAAAAAGTTACTCCTCTAATTTTCAAGAAGCTTTGAAGCTCACACATGGAATTACTGGTGAAATTATCGATTCTTTTTCCAGTTGAAGGACACTATTTTATAACTTCCGCTATGATTGTTTGTACCTACATCACGTGACTTCGGGTGGGAAAAACCCAGAGTAGCGAATTTCCGGAAAACGACTATTGTAGAACTCGCGAGTGTCAAATAGGGTTCGGTTTTTTCGTATAAACAAATACGTCATCGTCACGCCTCACTGGTCTAAAAATACATTGGGAATCCTCTATAGTACAAATATGGCTGTGAATCTCGCGAAGTTTTTCCACGTTCAACTTGCTGAAGATGACATTCTAAGAGCTGGATTACCGTAATCATTTGTTGAGAAACATTATAATTCAGAGTTGAGAAGGTTGCTGCACTGTCATGTACTTTTTAAGATAGGGAACTATGAAATATCCATTTGACAAGTAATGTTTACACATACGGTCCTAGTCTGGCTTACCTGCCCCTAATACTGCGTTATTGGGTCAGGAAGACACCAGGCGACGTCCATTGCGCTTATATTTTAACAAAGGTAAAGAACAAAGTTCTTTAATTTTGTGAGCATAGAAGGGTCATTAGAAGAGTAGATAGGTTTCGGTATATTTCTAACTCTAGCAATAAAAGTTTTACATGACCTCAACGCTAACCCGAGATAAAACGGTTTTAAATTATGTACATGAAAACTATATAATGGCAATTTGGATGATCATTTAACCAGAAGTCCGATTACCAATTGCGTTTTTATTACGTCTTTGCAATCTCTAGAACCATTTGGTATGAAAAATGTAAAAAGAAAGGGGGGTGACTAAAATATGTTTCACTCAAGGGATTCGAACCAGGGACCTCTTGAACCCAAGTCCGACGCTCTACCCCTGAGCTAACCGGACAACTGATAGGTGACTTAACCAAATTGAATTAATATATAATACACCCTGATACAGTTCCAAATTTTAACCGTGACCTGCGCATGAAGAGAGTAAACAAAAGGTCACGTGGTCTTTTTACTATATAATTCATTGTGCGAGTCGTTATTTTCGTGCGAGCATTTTTCATTTATTCTGCCTAAGTATTAAGAATATTTTATACAGTCATTTGCGTTAATTATTAGAGTTTTCAGTTACAGGAATATTTTTGCAACTTTGATTGAAAAAAAGAGATTTTTTGGCTTGTAATCATTCGTACCCTGTCTCCATCGCCCATTACCACCATGCACGTTCAGGATGAGCTACTGCTGTTGAAAACCATATAAAAAGAATTTTGCAGGAGCAAGTGAGCTCCTTAGTACTGTCCAAGTGTGAGCGGTAATATTTTGCATGTGTCTGTGCTCTAGATTAGAGCCAATAATGGACAGGTCACAGGATGGATTCCCAGCCGCAGAGCGTGGACAATTATAAATTAACTTATCGCTGAAATATTGTTGAGAGGCGTTAAATTAAAAAAAGAAATGATAAGAAAAATGTTTTTAACTTTTACCAAACAAGAAATGTTAATGTTTTGACTGTCAAGGGCGGATCCAGAATTTTTTTTCAAGGGGTGGGGGTGAGGTCTAACCCAAAAGATGGCTTTAAATTTGTGAATTTTGTAATGCTAGATACCATACTAACGCTGTGTAGTCAAAATTCGATTTTCGACCTATTCAAGGCGGGGTCCGGACCCCCGATCCCCTTTTAAATCCGTCTTTGACTGTCTTACAGAGATTGTTTCAAAAATCATTTCAAGGGGCAAAATAATGAAATACTTTTAATAATCAGCATTTTCTCCTTTTGCCTCAAGGTTTTCGTTACTATATTACTATATTTTTCATGGGGGTCCAAGCCCAATTGCCAGGGGGGGGGGGGTCCACGCCCAAATGATGACTTAAATGTGTTAAATTATATATATCGTTAGGCCTATATTGACGCTTTAATTATAGTCAACATTCAATTTATGGCTGATTCCAGGGGGGGGGGGAGGGGAGGGGAGTGCGGACATCCTAACCCCCCCCCCCCCCCCCAACACACACACTCTAGATCCGCCCTTGCACTTAAAAAACCCTACTTTCATGATACCCATTCTGTTATCTGCAAGAGCTTCCAAATTGAATCAGGTGCCGTTTAGGAAAGGGTTAAGCCGCTGTCAAACTTGAAAAGTCTAAATAATTTGTCGTTTGGGAAATGGGCTTTAACAGCTATGTTTTTATTATCAAATTGATATACCATAATGAATTATCTTTCTTCATAAACCTTTCGGTACTGACATAATCATCTTCACACTGAAAATGGCATGTTTCGTACTTTTTTTTGGGGGGGGGGGGGGGGTTACGTGAATTTGACAGTTTAACCTTGCGGCTAGGTTCTCAAAAGATCCGAGGATACTATTTTTTCGGAGGGTCAAAAATGCCTTAAAAGCCGATAAAGGCCATAAATGGAAGTCAGTCAATGATGTCCCGTCGAGATTCACAGAGGAATCATCACTAAACGGTGTGTGATTCCTCTTAAACTTCTTCTTTCCTCCGTTCATTTCCATTGTACGTTGGATGCTTTACTCACATTTGGGTCAGAGCCTCGATCTGGAATCAAAAAGTGTTACTATTTTTAGTAACAAATTGGAAGTGTATTTGGGTGTATAGTTTTCATGTACATAATTTAAAACCGTTTTATCTCGGGTTAGCGTTGAGGTCATGTAAAACTTTTATTGCTAGAGTTAGAAATATACCGAAATTTATCTACTCTTCTAATGACCCTTCTTTGCTCACAAAATTAAAGAATTTTGCTCTTTATCATTGTTATTAAATTACACCACTGGGGGCAGCCATATTTAGTGAGTGCCTGACGTACTAAAATAGATAGTACGACAGGGAACCAGACTAATACGGTCCTACCTTAACTTCGTCGTGTCGCTCGTGCTACTCGCTTACCCTTTCCAAAACGACAACATGTCATGTTGGGCCAAATTGAAAAAAGTCTTCAGACGACAAAACGGATGTGAATACTTTTAGTGTTTTATGTCAGAGAAAATATCGAGGCAAAAGTAAAAATGATCATCAATATCCAAAGAAGTTATTCAATCTCATTTTGTCTGCTGTGCAGGTCTTTTTAATCTGATCGATCATCATTTTCTTCTTTTGCATCAATGTTTTCTCAAGAATTTTCTGTTCGGGACGACAAAACCGGTCTTGTTTGGGAAATGATTAATCTAGAAAAAAAAAAACTAGAATTTGTCGCTGAATGTGATTTGATACCCCCACAGGCTTTCACTACAACAGAGGGCAATAACTCACAAAATAAGCAAGGTAGAGTTACGCTCCTTGTACGTTGCACTTCTCCTTGGTGAGATCTATCTACCCGCGAAGTTTCATGATCATAGCTACTTTACTTTCACACTTTTCGATGTTTTTTCTGGTTAACCCTTTCCCAAACAAGACCTGGTTTTGACGTCCCTATTAGAAAATGCTTGGGAAAACATTGAGGCAAAAGAAGAAAGTGCTGGTGACCAGCACTTTCTCCTTTTGCCTCAATATTTTCTGGGCTATAACATGCATATTTTCTCCTTTTGGTCTATTCTATTTTGTCGTCTGCCACCCCTTTGAATTTGGAACACCCTAAAATTTTGCAGTTTGGGAAAGGGTTAAGCTGCTGAGGAATCTCAAGAAAAAACGTTTGTCATTTCTGGTCTGTCTCCGTATTTGGAATCAATGTTGCATGTTGAATATGCGCCATGTTTCGCAGTTTTAGTTCCCGCCTGCATTATCTACGATCGACTAATATCTCGCTTGAAAATGATAATTTTTCGCTAACACTGTTACGAAAAAATTGTCCGATTCATGACCGATAAACAAAATATTAGACTGGTACCCGGCAAACGCTGTTGAGGGATTTCCCACCAGAAATCTTTTTTTAGCACACGAGCCCGCGAAAATTATTTCTTATTGATTGATTTGAATCCAAATCAGTCAGTGTTTTAACTCATTGGAATACACAGAGTTAACGCTCGTTATCTCAGCACGGGGTAAGTCAAATTAACGCTAAATTCGAACAGAAGTACTAGTATAAAATGGATATCATGATTGTTAAAAAATTGATAAGATATAACCACTGAAATATAGTTTGAAAAGGACAGGAATTGACCAAACGCCAATCGACAGATCGCTCCGCCCAACATAGAATTTAGGGCAAACAATGGGCACGTGGTTGTTAATAGGGAACGATTTTATCCAGTTAATCGTGACGTAAATTCGGACAAAAAATAGTATTTCGTAGTTGTTGTTATAAAATCTCGTAACTACGGCTTGATTTAAGCCGTAGTTACGAGATTTTATAACAACACCGACGGTTTATCAAAACATAACGTTGAACCTAGTCTATTGTTAGCACAAAATTCTTTGCCATTGGTATGTCGATTGTTTTGATTGTCAGTCGATAAATCGATACAAAAACACGTGCAACGATGAACAATTAGGGCATGACATTTTTGTGATCGTCCATTGGCTAATCGATGTTTTTGATTGACAGTCGGCGTTTGGTCAATTGCTTTCCCTTCCCTACTTTTTTTTTCAAACTATTAACGTACTGGATAAGCGACAAAAATTTAAATAAATATCATGTGAACCGACATTGAACCAATACAACGTATTGCAACAAGTGTTAAAAATAGGGTTTCTTTAAATTTTGTGAATTGATATGGTTATATTATATATACTAACCCACACTTCCAACGCAAAGCTGTGTTTGATTCTATACATTTCCATTATTATTTTAACAAAATCCACGAAAATTGAACACGTTAAAGCTGGACCATTACTCAAATCAGCGACAACACGGTTTAACATTTTTATACTTTAATAAATCTTCTTATGTTCAATAATTCATCTGTCATTACATCATTTTACATACATGTACACGGTGGGCATTGGGGGAGGGGTAGCAATAACAGCCAATTTAGCCCCGCTTCAGATAAGAAATTTTGCAATAATTGTCTTATTTCTGCGTCAATTTTCAAGCGGTTTCAAGTAATGCCCGCCTAACCGGATTTTTTCAGATGTTAGACTTATTTGTAGATTTCTTTTACTTTTTATAAATTTTGATCCAAGCCGACCGAGAAGCGGACTGGTCGTAATATGGCTAGATTAGCCCCGCTTAAGGTTAGAAATCGTGGAATAACTAAAATCTTATTTCTATGTCAAACGGTTAGTCGCGTGTACCGCGCCTTACTGGTCTCCTTTCTTTGACTTATTTGAAATCTATGGTAGTTTTCCCTAAAACTGATCTCAACCGACCAGAAAAATGCGCCCATTTTTGTTGTTTTTTTCACAATGGTTTCCGAATCGTTTATCTTATGGTGTGTTAAAAGGAGTCACTGTGTGGGAAAGGGTTAAAGATGCCAACTCAAGCCAAGTGTAAATACAATTGACTCTATCCTGGTAATGTCGGCATCTGATAGGTCGAATTTCTGCTTATAGTCCATGAGCCAGGACCCGAATTTTGGCCGATTGGTACCACTCGGAGGGAGTAATTCTTTTTGCACTTTTTGATTAGTCTGGTATCTATACTTCATGTTTCAGTATGATAGCAATCTTCAGATCGGTAGCTTATGCCCCGAAAAACGCTTCTTTTCAAGGGTACCCTTTACACACAAAAAATTCATTGGTTTTCTAGTGAAACAACACATACATTTTTCAAACCCTTAAACTCATTCAAATACAAAAGTGTTTGTTCATAACCGAGATACAGTACAGAGTAGCATATTTTAAGGTTTTGTGTTAGTCTGAAATGTCATGTGTAGGAAGATTTTAGTGTACACAGAGAACTATCTATAGATGATACGAATTACAAGGAAAAAATGCAAATTATAGTGTTTGTGGAAACATGCAGTCTGCTTTCTGATGTAAATGAACTGTAATTAGTATTTTGATATCAGGTAAACAATGAGTGAAATGAAAAGAACTTGTTCGATTCATGGAATGAATGAATACAATAGGGCCAAATGTCTCCTTCCAGCAGGGATATAGCCGCGATTTGATGGACGCAAAAACTGTCGAATAAATTTTCTTTAAATTCTCAGCAACTCTTCGCGGCAACCTCCATCTAGGTCTCCACGTAGTCATTTTTCTGGGAAAAATCTATTTTTTGGGTTATTCATGTTGCAAAGTGCAGAATGCAACTGCACCTATTACCGGACTTGTATAGTTACCGATCATAGTTACCGATCGTGGATACGTAAATGATTCGGTTTACGGGCCTTCTTATTCAAAGAATGGTCTAAAAAACTGTTTAAATGCATACACATTATCAAAAGAAGTATATGCATTTGTTTTCGGAAAGCAGAAATTGGATACTTTATTGCTAAAAAGCGAATACGAACGGTCGCTACATTAGCGGGGACGTCGCTTTTTGTCATCCGTTCATGCACTACAACTGCGTCACAAGTACCGCCCCTGAATTATGATTTGTCACGTTGTTGAATTCTTACATAAACCAAGGCCCAATATATAATCAAAACCCTTTTTCTCCATATTATACTATTCATTGCGGAGAAAAAAGTATCTAGTCCATAGAAAAAAAAATATTAAACCTAAACATGAAACATAAGGCTGCTCGAGCTGTCTGGTAAAAAGCGGTGTTGCTAAGAAGGGTCCGACTTGATTGGACTACTCCGTTTTCACTCCGAATTATGCGGCCAAATCAAGTGTGTTTTGTTACTGACCAAGATAATTATTTGCAGAATGCCCCATTACAAAATCACTAGATAACATGCCAAATACATTTGTTTAGCTTCTTCATTAAAATCTTGGTGTCTTTTCGGTTTTGAAAAATGAGTTTTCTGTGTCAACGGAGTGGCCCAATCAAGTTCGCCCTAAAGTTCATCAAGGTGAGTCCGACAGAAGTGTTTTTTTTGCGTTGGAAAATGGTGTTTTCTCGCTGGAAAAAATGTATGGAGTTGGTTTGACATTTTTGGTAGACAAGGAACTTATTGTGAAGTTGCATCGATTAATATTCAGCGGTAGAATAAGTGATTATTTGTGAAATGTAACGAGTTTTCGTTTTCGGACCTCAGTCAATGCCAATTGACGGATTTTGCTAAATGCTCAGAATCATTAGAATCTGATTGTAAATCTAAACGACAATATTTCAAAAGGTAAGTCATGTTTTCAATTCGTTTGCTTGCTTGTTTTGCGCTACATTTTTTACGCAACCCCTGATGTAGGCCTAAGTAGAACAATGTTGAAAATGACTTTATGCCTGATAATAAACATGGGATGTAAGCAATAACCACATCATGCTAAAGTTTCTTTTAAACCTACCGGTAATCAATCCCCTTCCAGGTCTGCATGTGTACATAAAATGTCATG